>JAKLTH010000042.1:5665000-6265000 GCA_025175895.1 Wurfbainia villosa
ATTGACATTTACTAAATTTATAACGTGCTAGCCCGACTCGGACTTTATCGCGTATAACAGCTACGCTATGACAGCTTTTTCATTTTTTTTTATTTTTTTTTGGTTTAATCAGAGGACTAGCCTTTTTATTTTTGATTTTTTCCGACAAACTTTCGAATCAAATCCATGAATTTTAAATCAATCCGCATCAGACTCCAACCGGGCACATGTCCTGATCCACTAAGAACGCGCCAGCGTCGCACCACACCCCCTCACACGCGACGCGACCGAGGCAACGCGCGCCCCGCCGCGTGTCCAACCGCCTCGTCCACGCGCGAGCTCAAAATTTACCCATCTTCCTGCGCCGGCCCCCAACGAGGACTGACCGACGCGTACAGTACGTCGCTCTTCCGGATTCCCATGACCGTGAGTCTCTCTTTTAATTCCGGGTCATAAAAAAATGAATCCAAAATCCAATAGCACCCTGAGAACATGCGCCCTCCCCTCGTACTGACTTAACCCCGGTAAAAAGGGGACACGTCATCCACCAAACTCCATCCCAATCCTTATCTCTGTCTCGCTGTGTCTGTTATCGCAGCTTCCTTTCCCAAGTCCCAACCCCTGGGCAAAAACTAAAGTTCAATCAATATCCTCCCCCACTTCACTAGCCATATATCTATATATCTATATATCTATATATCTATATGAATGATGAATATATGCAAATACCAAACGCTGGTGGCGTTGGTCTCCATCGATCGTAATTAAGCTCGGTTAGCAGTCCCTTTCCCTGTGTGACATTGTGGATAAGAATGTACCTTAAATTATGATGCATTCGTCCATCATGGAACTATTTTATTGCTCAATAATTCTGCCTCATGATTCGCATTTGTTGCTTATCACTTTATGTATATGGACTTGGGTGGCTGCTGTTTCAGATAAGAGCGGTGGGGTTTCCAGGTGTCGCTGTGAACGGATGGATTGTCCACTCGGCTAACTCTGTGCGTGTCATTTGTCGGGAATTGATAGACCCGATAAATCTAGATATGATCGATTTTTTTTTTTTAATATTTGATTATACATTCTCGAATTCGCATCTATCCATTAGACGCATAAATATTTCATATCGAATTAGTATTTTATTTTTTGAATCCGTTAGATCCGTTAATTCTATACATGAAAAAGAAAAGAGATAAATGACATTTACGTAATCTTTATAAGTTTGAATGATGATGACCATCTTTGAAATCTATTTTATATTTTTATGATAATTCTAGGATGTATATTTTATGATCAAGTATTTATAATCCCAATTGAATAGCATAGATTGTGATGACGATTGTGAATTTTTTTAAACTCATTTATTTAAGTTATTATATTATCGTATATTCATAGATCTTTTCGCGTCTATTAATTTAGAGCATATTTAGCAATCTATTTTATACTTTGTTTAAGTTATTATATTTTTATATAATTATGAGACATTTTTTGTCTATTGATTCGGATCGTGTCTTACAATCCGTTTTGCATATATTTTTTCCGTGTCTAATGAATTGTATCGTGTCTATCCGAAATTAAATAGTTCGTATTGAAATTGAATTCATTTATTAAAATGAAAAATTAAATAGATTGAATATAGAATGACATTTTCAAATTGTCTCTAGATTGCAGAATCAACCCTTGCTATTTTAGGATCCGGACTAAGTAAAAAAAAAAATAGATTTTTTTATAGATAAAAAAAATTATTTAAAATAAAATTGAGTCTCTTTCCTATTCAATTATAAAAAAAAATTCTTTATGTCCTAAGTGAGACTCAACTGCTCTCCCCCAGATGGACTCTGCTAGATCGTATCAATATGAATCCGATCCATTGTTCAATTGTCAAGTAATGAATTATGAATGGTCCCTACACGAATTGTCGGAGAAAATATATTTAAAAAAAAATATATAGCAAGGATGCCTGCTGCTGCCTTTTTTTTTTTTTTCGTCGGGATTAACAAACGACCCAGGTTTTAACTCTCTCTCTCTCTCTCTCGAACGAATAATAATAAAATAATTATTCGTTTTTTAGTAATTTTTATAATATTATCGAGGTGAATTTTTATTATTTCGTAAAAAAAAAATTACACTTTAAAATTCAAATTGACAGTGAATTATGAGATTTATTAAAAAAAAAAAAAACATGTCCTAATCTAGTCTTTTTTTTTTATATTTTAAATTTTGGCATTTTGCCATAAAACACGTGATTTTTACTTTTTTTTTTTTTTAAAGAATATTCCTTCAGCTTTCTCCCACCCAAATTGAAACGTT
Organism: Wurfbainia villosa; assembly: GCA_025175895.1. Lineage (NCBI taxonomy): Eukaryota > Viridiplantae > Streptophyta > Magnoliopsida > Zingiberales > Zingiberaceae > Wurfbainia > Wurfbainia villosa. The sequence continues at coordinate 5,667,290 of JAKLTH010000042.1, forward strand.
GAACTACTCTTCGTCGACTCGAACTAAACAACTACGAGAAAGCTAAAGTGTCGATTCTTTTTATTTTATAATTAAAAGTATTTGATAATTTCATAAAGTAGATTTGTATTAAAAAAAGTTGTATTTCTCCTTGTTAATTCTTTGAGTCCTTATATTTTTTAAAATGAATTGTCTCTCTTTTAGTATCGACTGACACTTTTTGATAGTGTTTGCCGATGTTATAAAATTTAAAATTATTATTGCACCCAATGATTCTTTGAATTTGTTATATCATTTTTCTTTTTCTAATTTGGAGCTTATATATATATATTTTGAGCCTTCTAGAGTGTATATTTTTATCCTAAAATGTTCGATAACTCTAGATTTATGCTGAATGAGTATCACTACGCCGAAGTGACTATTTTGAATTTTTCTATACTTATATTCCTTAAATTGAAAAAATGTAGCTATCAAATATTTTTAATATTTGATTATTTTTAAAGAGTTTGGACTCGTGCCAAATAGATATTATTATACTAGCTAAAGTGGTTCGATTATTTTAAAAAAAAAAAAAGGATGGATAAAAAGTATCGTTAATCAGTTTAAATAAATTAAGGATCCACTATAAGTACATTGCTATAAATTTGTAGAAACAATTTAATCATCAAATATTTTTAACTAAAAATATATAAAAAGATTAAAAAAAGAGGAAAATGATATAAATATTCAAGTTCTTTATAAAAAATTATTGTAAAATAGGAAATTATTGAAAATTAGGAGTTAGCATGCTAAATTCTAATTAGAATTTTTTTTTTATAAAAAATATCCATTTATTTTCTAAAATAAGATTTCCTTTTAACGTGAAACCGTTATATTAGTGATCTCCCATCGTTATCTCTACACATGGAGAACGATAAATCAGATATCAAATAACTAATGTAGAAATACGGAATTCCCCTTTAATAATTATAAAGAGGTGGAGCCTAATTTTTATTTTTGAAAAATATAGTGCATGGAAAGTTAACGATCGATGAGATACTCAAGATGCATGCATATTGTTTAAAACGGTAGAAAATTTATTAACCCACATTATTGTTTATTCTTATTGATACAACCAGTGCAAATGGATAAGATCTCAATCCCATTAATTAGTTAATTATCCATCGGAAAGGTATCTTAATTAATATACTCATTAAGCAAGAATGTCCCAACGTGCAATAGTTATTTCAATGTGCACCAATTTATTCACTGCTACACCTACATAAAATATCTTAAAAACTAATTTAAGGGGCAGTACTTTGATTAAAGTTATAAAAGGTGGAGTACAAAAAAAGGCATTTCAGATATTAAATTGTGTAAAGTATTATTTTAATAATTTATAAAAAAGAGGTGCCTTTTTTACAAGCAAGAAAACCAGAGGTGCATTTTGATAAATGTCGCCGGACGAAATCTCGCGTCGAAGCCAGAAATCTCGCGGTGATACGAAAAATCAGACGGTGAGATAACCGAAGCTATGGTCCCAGAGAGAGAGAGAGAGCATCACGTAGAAGATATTCCCTTTAGGTGCGATGCGGTGACCCTGCCCGCTCGATACCGGAAGCATATTCTATCAATCCTAATATCGTGTGTGCTAGTCAGTTTAGCAAACAGGCAAAACAAGACTTGTCATTTGCCAAGGACCCGGGTCCCATTCAAGCTTTGTTTGACCAGGTCTCCGTTCCCCGATCTGGTGTCTCGGTTGAGAGGGAGAGACGGACGTGGAGAAGCGGGTGAGAAATAGAGAGAAGGGAGAGCGGATAAGGGAGGCAACAATTGTGGAGGCCGAAGACGCGCGCGGCTGACGTGGATCCACTCTGTTCTTTATTCCTTGTTCATCTAACCGGGGACCACAGACCAAACCGTGCCAACCAAACCTCGCCGGGTGGACAATCGAGCTGTCCCGACATTTTCGCGGCGGCCCGTTCGTCCACGGTCTCGTCGCGGAGCTTCCTGCCGTCGGCTCGTATTTAAGAAGCGCCTCGCAAGGCCGTCAATGGCACCGGTTAGAGGCAGAGTGGCCACCCAAATCCAAAAGGCCGTGGAGATTGTCGACATGGGCGTGGAGGCGGTGGATGGCTGGATGAGCCTGTCGGAGACGGTTTTCAGCTTCTTGGAGGAGGGCGGAGGCGAGAGCTCCGACGGGAGCTCTCACGGCGACCGGGGAGGTGATGACGCCTTCGAAAGCGGCGACGAGGAAGGGGGTCGCGAGAGCAGCGCTGCGGAGAACAAGGCGTTTTGGGAGTCGCAGCGACAGCTTCTTTACGTAAGTTTTTTCGTTGATTAATTCCCAGACTAAAAAAAAAAAAAAAATCTGCAGATCTCTTTCGCTCTCTCTCTCCATCTTTTCCGATGGGGGAAGGGTCGAATTTATTTATTATCCTGTAGGCATATGACTTATCCCTAATCCTCCATTTCTCTTAGGAGGGGGAAATTCACAATTTTCTTGAAATTTTTTGCAGGTTTTTTTTACATGTTTTGGCAGCTACACGATCCTAATCGATTCTGAAAAAATTAATATGTTACAGGAAGCGTTATCTCGGATTAGCTCTGCAGAGGTTAAATTACTGCAGCGAACAAAGGATTCAGTGGACGAGATGCAATCGAAGGGTATTGTGTGCTCTTGCTCCAATAGGATGGCCAAAGAATGCCGGAATTGCGCATTGGCATACATTGCCAAGGAGCTCAAGGAGCTAGGATATGACAGCGGTCTGTGCAAGTCCAAATGGAAGAGATCGCCGAACATTCCTTCAGGTAGTTAATCCCCCCTCTATCGTGTAGTTCCATGCTGCACACGTAGATTTGAGTCCAAATTTTTTCGATAAATCTCTCGACTACCAGCAAAAAGCATCGTAATCTAAATATTGATGTTCTTTGTCGCCTCTGCGTCACTGAAGTTTATTTGGAACGCTATTAAAAGACCAGTTAGCAATAGCTGATGTCGTTCTGTTCTGATGTCTAACAGGGGAGCACACGTACATCGAGGTGAAGATGGAAACTAAAAGCGGCAAAAAAGGGCCCGTGAGGCTCGTGATCGAGCTAAATTTTCGGGCGGAATTCGAGATGGCGAGAAGCAGCCAGGAATACAACCGCCTGGTGATGTCCCTGCCGGAGATCTTCGTCGGCAAAGCGGAGAAGCTCCGCGCCGTCGTGAAGATCGTGTGCGCGGCTGCGAAGAAGTGCATGAAGGACAACAAGATGCACATGGCGCCGTGGAGAAAGCACAAGTATATGCAGTCGAAATGGCTCGGGACGTCGGAGAGGATCGTCGTGCCGGAGATAGATTTCCCCGAGACGACGACGGTCTCCGATCAGCGGCAGCCGCCCAAGCTCCGGGCGTCCATGCTGACGTTCGACCTGCACCGCACGGCGGTGGAGGTGGTGTGAGGATCGAGAGGGACGTGGATGTTTGAGAACTTGTTACAGCTTTCTACTCTGCTTCAGTTTTGCTTCACGACTTTCGGTTGACTATTGAGAGTGTAATCTAGCCGTAAACTTTATATAATTCAGTAAAAATAAGAAAGAAACGAGATTTAGTAGGAGAAAAAAAAAATTGATTCCATCTGTGTTTTCGATGTTTAAATGTTGAATTTAAGTGGTGGTCTGAGTTCCTGCCGAAACTTCCACGTGCCTCACCCACCGTAGATTTGCGAGCTCGGTACAATAATTGCGGACGAATCTATTTCGCAATCTAAATGCTCAAACGAGAATTGACCCCCTGTTTGGACGTCGATGCATTCATTTCCCTGTGCAAACGAAAGGGTTTTAGAAAATTGACGGAAAATTCCTCGAATATTTTCTTCTCTCTCTCTCTTTTTTTTTTTTTTTTCCTCTTCTCCAAATTGTAGTAAAATAGTTCCATCTTTTCACAAGCAACACTCGCTCATCTTCCACAATCTTCCGTTGTCTGCACAAAATAATAGGAGGAAAATATTGCACGTCTCGTGAATGATTGGAGAATCTGTGAAGCTTCTTCGTTTTGCTGTAAATCTTCATTTGCATTTTAATCTTCTATTCGTTGTTATCTATGATGTTGCGTTACCAGTTATCTGAATTATTACAGTGAAAGAAAATCCACAATCCGTATGAATCAAGTTAGTAGTAATTAGGAGAATAGATTTTCGGAATACCATTACTTGTAACTCAGAAACTGTTGGAAATCTTAGTTCGCGATTAAACCGGAGATACAAGGTATAGTTCATACGGTAAATTATACACAATACAATTTGGACTTATCTGTCGGAGTAGATCGATGAAGTTGTCCCCTCCTACTAGAGAAAGCGTGATATATGTTGTTTGTGTAGGAATGAAGATGTTGAATCCTGTAAAAAAAAACCTCTTTAAGATAGATTCTCATTCCCTTCGATGGTGCTAGAAGATCCCGCTGAGTGCCCGTCTCCCAAGATAAAACGACAGAACCATTAACTCAACTTAATACAAGTCATTATGGCGATCTAACTAAATATCTGAATGGTATCACAGGGTTTACCAAATAAAGAATGACAAGGAAGAAATAATTGGTGGGAATTAACCTTACACTCCTTAATTTGCTTTCTTCTTCAAAAGATGAAGGAAAATACATTCTTATTTGTCTTTCTCTTCTCATGCTCAACCCCTTATAAAGAGGATCCAAGTTATGGTAAGTTTGTCACGTCCATTTTCACATAGCTTGTAGTGGCAAGTCTTCAAGACATGCAAGACATGTGGTGCTTACGTGGCTCAAACATGCCACATGTTTAAAGCATGCACAATCATATATGTATAGCATGATGTGACACTGTGACCTTTTTATCAAGGCTTTATTATGAGCTTAGGCCTTAGTGCACAAGTATCATGTATGTGATCCTGCACATGAGTGAGTAAGTAAGGAGTATTGTGACACATACTAGTTGATCTATAGAGTCATATTATGCCTCGACCAATTTGATATGTGCAGTAGTATTCATATAAGAACCATTTAGATTCGTGCAATTCGGGCCCTGAATTCGCATCTCCTTCTGTACCATATATCAATTATCATGCTACTTAAATGTGAGACTGATTCTACCCACTATGTATTTCCATTCATATTATTTAATAATTCCCCACGTGAATGGAAACAAGATATATAATAGCCTTTGACAGTTGAGTCATGTATAGGACAAGTAGGTGTTACCCTTTGAACTTTCTCTTGTGAAACTCTGTTTGCTTACTAGCATATCGGTAGACGTGATGTCTTTAAACTGTTCTGTCGTTTGTGTAAGCATTGACATCTCTTCGCTCAGGACTCTCCTTGATACAATTCAAGTCTTATGAGTGTATTTGTTTTTGGTCATGAATATGTCTGGTTCTGTAAAAAGATTTAAGAATTATGCATCTAATTTTCTTCGAAGCGACCTCACTTCTTTTTCACATAGATGATCTCTCAAGATTATTATATTACTCTATTTGAGATCATTAAAAATCGTAGCTTGACCTTCATTGTTTTTCACTGTTTCATCGGGACATCTCCCATAGTGATTCACTATTGTATTTAGTGTGTTCCCCCGTAGTGATTTCGTAAATTGATGTAATTAGATTGTTCTTTTGAACCTAGTTCATGGGATCTTCAATCAGTATAGGTTGTGCTCCCTTTGCACCTACATTTTTCCTCAGCATCCTTATCATGCTCATTCCTCGCGATGAGCTAGCAACTAATTCTCTGTTTGATCATTTGATTAGAAGATCAACTAAATTATCCTTTGACTTCATATAGTCAATAGCAATAACTCTCATCGAAAGTAGTTGCTGAATGGTATTATGTTTACGATATATATATCTAGACTTATCATTATACAGATGACTATGTACTTGACCAATTGTTAATTGACTATCATAATATATGCAAATTGTCAGTACTGATTTTGACCATCTAGGAACATCTTCTAAGAATTGTCATAGTCATTCAGTCTCTTCACCACTCTTGTCAAGGGCTACAAATTCAAATTCCATTATATATTAGTTATGAAAATTTTCATGAAATGATTGTACCTCTTAAAATAAATAAATATTCACTTGTAGATTTTGAATCTTTTATATCAAATATCCAATTCACATCGTTGTATCCTTTGATCACAATCGGATATCTTATATAGTACAATCACGAGTATACCTTAAATACCTCAGTATTCTTATTATCGCTTTCTAGTGCTCAACATCAAGATTACTTGTGTATCTATTTAACTTACTTACTACGTAGACTAAATCTTGTCGTATACAAGTTATTAAGTACATCAACCTTTCAATCATCCTAGAGTACTCTATTTGAGAGATAATCTCTCTTCGATTTTTCGATAGGTGTAGACTCGTATCTAATGGAGTCCATGCCAACGTAATATCACTTTTGTTAAATTTCTCAAAAATCTTGCCCACATAATAGGGCCGTTACGTATTGAGTCTGTTGCATCTCAACAAAATAAGTATGTTTTAAGATTGTTGGAAATCTTATTCCACAATCAAATCGAAGATATAAGGTATAGTCCAAATTGTAAATTATATACAATACAACTTGGACTTATTTGTCGAGATAGATTGATGAAGTTTTTCCCCTATTATTGAGAAAGCGTGATATACATTGTTTGTGCAAGAATGAAGATGTCGAGTCCTGCAAAGAAATAGTCTCTTTAAGATAGATTCATCCCTTTCAACGGTACTAGGAGGTCACGTTGAACGTCTGTCTCCCAGGATAAAATGATGGAACCATTATCTCAACCTAGCACAGGTTGTTGCCGACGACCTAACCAGGTATTTGAATACTATCATGAGATTTGTCGAGTGAAGGATGATCGATTCGGTAGAAGAAAGGAAGAACTGGTGGGATTAAACTTACACTTATTCGCTTTCTTCTTTAAAAGATGAAAAAGAATACGTTCTTGCTTGTCTTTCTCTTCCCATGCTCAACTCCTTATAAAGAGAATCTAAGTTATAGTAAGCTTGTCACATCCCCTTACACATGACTTGTGGTGGCAAGTCTTCAAGACATTCAAGACATGTGGTGCTTATATGACTTAAATATGACACATGTTTAAAGCATGCACGAGCATGTGGAGCATGAGGTTGCACCATAGCCTTTTATTCAAGGCTTTATTATGTGCTTATGACTTGATAGCATGAACGATGGCTTAGGTCTTAATGTATGTGGGCTTAGGTCTGAATGCACAAGCATCATGTATGTGATCATGCATATGAGTGAGTAAACAAGGAGTATTGTAACATGTACTAATTGATCTATAGGGTCATATTATGTGTCGACTGGTTCGATATGTACAGTAGTACTGTTCACAATGGAGCTAAACATTGATAGGTTTTTACAATGTTTAGCTCTGATCGAAAAGATCAACTGCATTAAAGAGCTCAAATTCTTCTCATGGGTGCAAAAGACGATTTGTTCGTCTTCAACGTCTCCGTCAATCGGTCTCACGGTTAACACCAAGGAGATAAATCATAGAGAATATATTGTCCAATCCAGAATTAACATGGCAGGAGGACATACATCCTGAAGGAATTATAATATTCGAAAATTAATCTTTGCTCATTAATATAATTCTAATGTCGCATTATTCATAAGACTGAAACAGCTCAAATGCTTCTCATGGACAGTGCACTGGAAACCATCAGATCAATATAAATTTGGAAATATGTCTTAGCTAGAGCCACGTACCACCATTTTCCCTCTCTTGCAGTTCTCCGGCAAGCCGCCGATGAAATAGAACGGCCTCGACCAGTTCAACCTGAACACGGCGGAATCGCCGCCGTCCAACTTCTGCGTCGGATGGCTCACGTTGCATCAGTCTGGACAGAACCATCTCCTCTGATGGAATCAAAACACTGCACGGCCATCGCAGTAAGAACATGCAAAATAAAATCAAACGTAACCAAAAAAAAAGAAAAAAAAAAAGAGGTTAAGATTGAGATTATGATAGCATTTACAATAATACAAGTCATTTTGTTTCAAATGGTAAATTAATGTTCCGGTCCGAGATGGACTAACTCCTTATTACGTTGCCGGTCTGAGTTTTTTTGATAGGTCTACCACACGAACAGGTTGTGCTAATAATATGTTTCATTGAATTGGCTTTGGTAGAATCGAGTAATTATAGGGATTTGGATGAAGATCACTAACACTGAGTCAATAAAAAAAAGATTGAAAAGAGATTAAAAGAGGATCGAGATTCATTTTGATTAGGTCCTTCCGACTCCATCGTTCAAATCAGATTCAAAAAGAGAGATAATTGAAAAGGAAAAATAGTGGAGAGAAAAATAATTCTAATCTTTTTTTTTTTTTTAATATTATGGTCGTCACCCAATCTATCTCGATTAATTAAAGACCCTGATTAGGCTTAAAATTTTTGGATCATAGGATAAGAGTCCTAGCAAGCCTAATCCAGAATCGACTCTGCATAGTAATGACATTTCTCTACAAGAGATATATAATTATATCCGTCGTAATGGTCATATTTTTTTAGTAGACTAACAATTCATTGTATCTCTAGATTAGTGATCCATTGTAACTATCGCATCATTTAAAAAAGTGATCATTTTGTGGATTACCGTCCAATTAAATTCCATTTTGATGCGATTCAAATTTAGTCGAATAGAATTAAAATGGGAATCATCTCTTTCAATCCAATCATATTTTTTTTAATTGATTGATCTTCCTCGAATTCTAATTTCGGATTAAGATTAAATTGTCAAAGTCCATAAAATTTTTCATGATTTATTATTTGCATAATGATCACAAGACACAGATTGATATACGATTTTAATTTTTTTATAAAAAAATTACGCTGATCGAATTATGGGTCGAGTTACGTGTCAACCACGTTAATTAAATTTTAGGATTTTTATTATTTTTATTTTTCGGTTTAGGACGCCCTCACAATTCCGCAAGTCCGTGAACCTCGGGGCGGTGGGAAAAGCTCGTGCCTCCCATTTGAGTTTCTTTAATCCCACGTTACTTCGCGTCACATTCCTTAATAAAACCAACCAAACCGCTCGTTTTCTGCTTCTCCGCGACTACTTCTCCGCGTTCGAAGCTTCCCCAATTTCTTCCTCTCTGCGGTCCTCGCCGAGATCGGCCATCCAATTCCTTCCTGTTTCTTCGTGTTCCTCATCGAAGCATATCCTTCACAATTCCTTCTCGCCTCGTATTTTGTAAGTTGGTGGATCTACCTATCGATTGCGGTTTTTGAGGTTTTCCGGGTGGTGTTAGCTGTACTTGTCGCTCTTTTTTCACTGGAAAGGTGTGTTTTTTCGTGTTTTAAGATCCAACAAGCATTGCCTTTTCTCGGATCTGGATTCGGTTTTCATAGTTTTTCTCGAAGGGCAAACGATGCAGATCGAGTCGTCATCTACAGATTTGTCGTCAGCGGTTCCTATTCGACGGATTGCTCGACTGTCATGTATAATGCAGTGATCTCATTTGTGGCCTGGGAAACCCTTTTGATCGTACTACTTGTGGTTCTAGTTACATTTGTACTGATCGACTCTATAGTTTTTTTTTCTCTCACAATTTCATTTTTAGATGATCATTTCTGATTTCTAGATGTGTTAATTGACCTTTGGTTTCGGATCTATAAATTGGTGCATGCTTCCACCTTTGTTATTAAATGATTGAGACGCATAATCCGCCAAAAAAAAAAAAAACGATTTTTATCCTTTCCTTAAAATATTTTGCAACGCTGTTGGCTGATCTGCAGGCGATCTTTTCTGTAATTTTCTTTCTCTAGGTTTTATTATTACTGTGTTCCTAGTCCTCCTTGCTTATCGCTGCATATTGTTCATTGCAATAAACGATATGACTTGTTTGGACAATTTTTGGACTTTTTGTGCAGAATTTGGGTTACAAATGACGGAATACAAACCCAAGAACATCCTGATTACTGGGGCCGCAGGCTTCATTGCATCCCACGTTGCAAACCGCCTAGTCCGAAACTACCCTGAGTACAAGATTGTGGTTCTTGACAAGCTTGATTACTGCTCCAGCTTGAAGAACCTGAACCAATCGTGTTCATCTGCTAACTTCAAGTTTGTGAAGGGTGACATTGGGAGTGTGGACCTTGTCAATTACCTCCTGATGACGGAGTCCATTGATACCATCATGCATTTTGCAGCCCAGACCCATGTTGACAATTCTTTTGGTAACTCCTTCGAGTTCACTAAGAACAACATCTATGGCACTCACGTCCTCCTCGAAGCCTGCAAGGTGACTGGTCAGATTAGGAGGTTTATCCATGTTAGCACCGATGAGGTCTATGGAGAGACTGATGAGGATGCTGTGGTTGGAAACCATGAGGCATCTCAGTTGCTGCCGACAAACCCATACTCAGCGACAAAAGCTGGTGCTGAGATGCTTGTTATGGCTTATGGAAGATCGTATGGCCTACCCGTGATTACTACCCGAGGAAACAATGTGTATGGGCCAAATCAATTTCCAGAGAAACTGATTCCAAAGTTTATCCTTTTGGCCATGAGGGGACAGCCACTGCCTATCCATGGAGATGGCTCTAATGTCAGAAGCTATCTATACTGTGAAGATGTTGCCGAGGCCTTCGAGGTTGTTCTTCACAAAGGTGAGGTCGGCCATGTCTATAACATTGGAACAAAGAAAGAAAGGAGAGTGATTGATGTGGCAACGGATATTTGCAAACTCTTCTCACTAGATTCTGATAAGGTCATTAAGCTTGTGGAGAATAGACCCTTCAATGATCAGAGATACTTTTTGGATGACCAGAAGCTGAAGAACCTAGGATGGTCAGAGAGGACTGTCTGGGAGGAAGGACTCAAGAAGACGATGGAGTGGTACATGAACAATCCAGATTGGTGGGGAGATGTTTCGGGAGCATTATTGCCTCATCCGCGAATGCTAATGATGCCTGGTATGTTTGAGGGTTCTGAAGAAACAAAGCACTTGGTTTCTCAGTCCATGAACACTAATACACAGAACAAAATGTTGGTTCCCACTCCAAGGAGCAGTGTGTCCTCTCCTAAGAAACCACGATTGAAATTCTTGATATATGGTAGAACAGGATGGATTGGGGGCTTTCTGGGGAAGCTTTGTGAGAAACAAGGCATACAATACGAGTATGGACGAGGGCGGCTGGAAGACCGTTCCCAGCTCATATTGGATATTCAAAATGTGAAGCCAACTCATGTTTTCAATGCTGCTGGTGTGACTGGCAGGCCTAATGTCGATTGGTGTGAATCACATAAGCAGGAAACGATTCGCACTAATGTTGTGGGAACTTTGACTCTTGCAGATGTCTGTAGGGAGCATGGGTTGCTATTAATGAACTATGCTACTGGTTGTATATTTGAGTATGATGCTGAACACCCTGAAGGATCTGGAATTGGGTTCAAGGAAGAAGACAAACCCAATTTTACTGGTTCCTTCTATTCGAAGACTAAAGCAATGGTAATTTTCCATAAGCCATTCAATCTGTTTACATTCCATCAATTGTGCTGCATATATCTTAAGCTAACAAGGGAATTCTCTTTGGTCTAATGAAGGTTGAAGAGCTTTTGAAAGAAAATGAGAATGTATGCACACTTCGAGTCAGGATGCCCATATCGTCTGATCTGAGCAACCCTCGGAACTTCATCACCAAAATCAGTCGTTATAACAAGGTTGTGAACATTCCCAATAGCATGACGATCTTAGATGAACTTTTGCCTATTTCAATAGAGATGGCAAAAAGAAACTGCAGGGGCATATGGAACTTCACAAACCCTGGTGTGGTGAGCCACAATGAAATCTTAGAGACGTACAAGAGCTACATTGACCCCAGCTTCAAGTGGGTCAATTTCACATTGGAAGAACAGTCCAGAGTCATAGTCGCACCTCGAAGCAATAACGAACTGGATGCTACAAAGTTGAAGAATGAGTTCCCGGAGTTGCTGTCCATTAAAGAATCCCTAATCAAGTATGTGTTTGAGCCAAATAAGGTCATCTCTAACTGAGAAACTCACTCGAGATCATTTCATTACATTTGCTCTAAGCATTAGAGCCTTAGACTTAATTATTCTCTCACTGTTGTTTAGTATATTCATGGAGGCATGATTATTACGCTAAGCTCTGAGTTAGGGTCCGAAGAGTTAAATCAGACAAGCTATGTAAGCTGTCTGTGTTAGGAAAACTTTTCTAGACAGAAGAAACACGTTGATCAATATCCTTTTTGTTTTTTAAGTTGTAAGCTTCATTGATAGTCCAAACGATGTACCAATATTCAATACATTTGATTAATGCACTCAACTTATTGTTTTGAACATCTACAGCTGAGTTTGTACCACTTGTACTCCAACTATCAATCACTTATTGCACTTGCTATGCCATGGAGATCATGATATTGAACTAGTATTATCTTGGGTTACTTTTTTTTTTTGGTTATTAGAGCTATTTATCTTGGGCTAGTTTTTTTTTTAATTTAGTTGGGTTTAGGAATTATATGTAACTAGTTTAACACTAGCATGTGCTTTAATAACTAAGTGGACAATGAACAATTGCTTAAGTGTAGATTAAGGTTAAGAACAAGAACCAATTTGTGCTTAAAGACCAATACTATAAATCAATTTATATTAAGCTAGCAAAATAACTAAATCAAGCTATGCAAATGTTGAGACTATATTTGATAATGATACATCGAGTTTACTTAGCTTCTTATAGATTACTTCTAATGTTATTAATCTTGCAAGAAAAACTCAATATAGTTTAGGATATAACCTTGCATTTAGTAATCAAATGATAAACTAAGATCCAAATAGGGCACTTATCTATATATCTCTAATTTAGGCCACGAGCAGCCATAATCTGAACTAATTAAACTTTTCTTTTCTCGAAGACATGATAATTAGGTCAATCTATGTGATTCAAGCTTTAATCAACATTTTCAATTTAACATGAATTCTAGCAACTTGATTAAAACTTCTTTGATCATTGTAAAGGTAGGGTTTCAAATAAATCATGATAATAAATGTCATGGTAAATCAATACGAGACCCTGGTTAAGATGGGAGTCGTTAAGATGGGAGTCGAAGTCCTCCAATAGTCTTTGGATGCAAAATACGAGAGAATTTCTTTTCACCTGGGTTTATTCTAAATTTTCTTTAGTTATTAGTTACCTTATTTTATTTTAGATGCTTGGTACATTCATCAATCCTCGTAAAAAGTCATTTTATATTATCTTGAATGTGAAAATTCCAATCCCAAAGTTGAATGATTAATACGGTACAAGATTATAAAAATACACAAGGATCAATTTCTATCACTGAATAAAAATATCAATGAGGATGTTTTTCCTTTACCGTGCAGACATCAATACGATCATCTTTATTATAGGATAAGCGAAAGAGAGCCCTCCCGACAAGAGATTTCGTCCTTTTGCAGAATGCAAAAATTCTAGGATTATAAAGATGGTATCAATATTTATTTCGGATATTTATTATCAATTGTTTCCGGTAAACTATTCTTTCACTCCATTAATAAAGAAAGCGACAACACCCTTTCGCAACTTTGATAATTATTGATGCGGTTCTCCTACTGAAAGAAAGGAGACGGCACTAACCATATACAGTAGTTTCCGAGTCACAATGTGGACGAAACAAAGTTTTCAGCAAACAAGTTAAATAAACAAGATTTTAAGACGCAAACAAGTTAAAAAGCTTGCAACTTAAATGAGAGAGCACTATCAAAAAGCATAATTTGGGCCATCGCTCATTTTTGAGTTGTAAAACTGCACGGCATCAACATATACAATCATCAAATTCTAGAAAATAGAATTTTACATTTGATGTGTAATTTATTCCCAGCTACGTAGAATTTGGAATGCAGACGGTACAAGTTTCACTGCCCAAAACCTACAAGGAGTAAATAGAAGTTCTATCTGAATAGAAAAATCAGCTATAAAAACCTGAAGTTGAATGTGCGATGAAAGAAGAAATTGCAGGTGTACATAGAAAGCACATATTCCAGTTGACTACGACTGCTTACATTCTAAAACTGTGATACTTCCACAAAATGTCATGCTTGAAATATTGAAATTTGAGAAGCAACAACCCCCCAAATTTCTGCAGCTTTAGATGAACGGAGGAAGTAGTACCCAACGTCGTGGATACCTAGGTCGCCCCTCTTTTCCATCAAATAACTGCAACAAAAGTAAATCAGACGTAGCCATAAATAATTAAAGGCTTGCTTGCATGTTAAATATGCTTTACTAGGACACAATTTGCAAAACTATAAAACCATAGGAAAAATAAGCAAAAGACCATACATATATGTAGTGACTGCATTTAAGCTTCAAAAACCAAGCATAAATTGATAGATTCTTTGAATCTGCTTAGTACAGAATGTGCTAGTTTACCTTTTTGAGTCGCCGGTGCTTTGCGAGGGCCCAGTTAGTCATAATGAGAGTAGCCACTATCAGGAACACATAACCTGCTATTGTTTGAGTAGCAATATTGAAACCGAGCCACTGGTAGATCTCTGTGGTGTAGTTTGCACAAGTCACTATGTTGAACAAAAACCCACGAGGGATCTGGTAACCACCACTACCACCAGGGCTTCTGAGGTTCCTCAGAATGAGATGGCAGTACAAGTTTGAAATTTGGCAAATCAACCCAAATGTGAATCCAATCTTCATTTGCAGATCACTGACAGGTGTATACAGTGGATGATTCACATGGTAGGCAATGTAAGCTCCAAAAGTCCAGTAATAGGCACAGTTTCTGAATACATTGGAGAGAGGTGAAGTGGCATGGCTGAATCTATGAATGAAGAAGGTCTCCATGATACGTTTGAAATAATGGAAGCACCAATAGTACAGAGCATATGTCTGGCACGGGTAAACAACTCGCTCACCCTTATAACCAAAGTACTTGTACACCGGAAAGTAGTAGAAGATGGGGTAGATAATTAGTGGGCCCAAATACTCCCAGAAGAAAAGAGTGCTGTAAGAAACTTGTACACCTAAATCTTTGAAAACAACAGTTAGGTTGTTGGCATTCCCATCGCAGTAGTCTGCCAATTTATTCTTTGGAATAAGCACAATTGGTTTTCCTTTACTTCCAGCTTGCAATGGAAGGGTAAGGCGCTGTCTTGAAGGATAATATTTTTTTACTGCAAATGGAGAGGAATCATATGGATGATTATTGTCAAAGACATAGTACAAAATTTTAAGAAAACCTACATATCTCAAGGTAAGAAATTGAATAGAACCAGCAAATGAATAGATCATATTTTGTAACGTTCTATATTAATAAAAGAAACTAATGCAACAAACAATGCGTGTGTGTTGACAATGATCGTAAAAGTGCTTAAGGAAGTTCAGTCTCTTAATATGCTATTTAAATGTGCTACGTGGGTTATGCTTCCAGAGGCAAGAAAATAGGATCTTCAAACTCTAGTCACTTCTCAGATGCATTTTGAAAAAAATGACGGCAGTGCTTTTATGATATGTTAACTTAAGGTAAGTTCAATATGCAAAAATATATACACAAGGATAGAGTAAATCATAATTTCATAAAGAACAAAAATGAATCATGTCTATTTAAGATTGAATTTTCTGATCACCAGACACGATAAAGTCATGTTATAAATTATTATGTCAATGACATTGATATCTTCTAGTATGCTCAGTTCCATTTGATATCAATCTATCACTTGCACTTTAACTACAATTAAATCAAATTCAGAATCTGCCAATCATCAAGCCTGACCTTTCCATATTAACCTATTTCCTTCTTTCAACTTTATCATCTATTAAAGATACACCCACTACTAGTGAATAACATCCTTCAGAATCTGCCTCGTAGTAATCTCACATGTCCCTCTCATTATTCTCATTTCTACTGCATAAATTACTTGTATGTGCTGCTTGCTGAGCTTATAGCTTAGCTTTTCTAAACGAGTAAACCTGTAACATTTTGGCAAAGTGATAGCTAAGGACAAGCTTTGTTTTGAGCACCTGCCACAATAGTGATCCATTCAAGCTCGACGTTGACAATCAATTATATTTAATCTTAATTATAATTTATAGCTCAGTACAATTGCACTTAATTATAGGATGAAATGATCCACAAAGGACAAAGGCATTAGAAATCATTTACTTTTATAATGGGTTGGTTCTTATTACATTGCTCTAAGAGTCTTGTAGAGTAACACTAGTGGAGTTGGCCATATACGTAAAGTTCACATCAACAATGAAAATCAATAGGGTTTAATCACAAATAAATTATATCATGTATTCCCTCTTTT
Organism: Wurfbainia villosa; assembly: GCA_025175895.1. Classification (NCBI taxonomy): domain Eukaryota; kingdom Viridiplantae; phylum Streptophyta; class Magnoliopsida; order Zingiberales; family Zingiberaceae; genus Wurfbainia; species Wurfbainia villosa. The sequence goes on from JAKLTH010000042.1 coordinate 5,683,568, forward strand.
GCTTTAGCCTTCTTCCTAGAAGATCAGTGTGCACTTCTAACACTATCTTTACTTGATTGTGGCACTCGATTCTTGCTGTTCATAATAAGATTGAATAATGTGTCCTTTTGTTATCATATGATTTGAAGTGAACTATTTGCAATAATTTCTTTACACTTCTTGTGAAGCTATAATCCATTAACTTCTTTTATGGAGTTTGGGGGAGGCAGGATACAAAAATGAATTGGACCCTTACCTATGACTTCATGTTAGGAAATAAGTGATCACTTAATCAAATTTAACATTTTATTGACTTCGTACATAATATCCAAATCTTGCCAATAATACATATAACTAGGGAGAACATACCCCAACTAAGTAATTCCATGTGATGGGACTATGCTTAAAGGACAGGAGCCCAATCATGTGAGGTAAGGTAATGAAAAATAATTAAAAAAAAAGGATAAGTTGGGATATTTCCCAATGCCTTTTGCAATAAATGGTCACTTGAACAATTTAGCAAATATTAGATTCACCTCTTTGAACTTAGTCAAAGTTGCTATACTAATAAATCTCAATACAAACATTAAACGAATATATACACTCTTTCTAGATCCATTTTTCATTTCCTAAAGGTGTTTCACATTCACTAAATCAGCAAAATATAAGTGCAGGCAGTGCTCAGAATATACATAAATAACAATTTGTTCATTTAATAAACCAAATGGAAAAGGAGAAGGAAACTAGAGCAAAATTCCAAATCTAACCACTTAAATAGTAAAGGCATAAATATTAAAACCAAATCTTACATATATATCAGGAAAATTTGGAATACAAGTTACAGTTACAATCTTAGAATTATTAGATTTGAGGTATTCTGAATTACCTCATTCACGTAATTTTAGGGCACATACTTGTAATTGATCAACACACTAGAAGATAAACGAAGCCCATTTATTATCGTTTATTACATAGGCAAAATGTCAAATTATCACATAAATAAAAATTATATATGAATCAGACAGCTGGATATGCATGTCAAAGTACCAGGTTTAGAAGCATAATTTTTAGGTGTTATCTTCTAGCCATTCTACTCATCATCATTGCAAAATAGTTAGCAAGTTCAAATATAACCATCTCAATTTTTCCCTTTTGGTTAACAATGGGTGCTAATACTTCTTTTCTTTTCTTTTTGGCTGTAATGGGTCTTAAGGCTAGAAACAATCTATGTGGTGATTTATACTAATTACACTACTCTTTTTGTTATTTCAACGGGATTGATCTGGTAACATGAATATAAGAATGAAGAAATTAAGCCATGAAGAAGCTTACTTCGAGCATGTATAGCTTCCTGCAGATCGCTCACAGTAGCCTGAAAACGCACGCCAAGAAACAAAATTTTAAACTCTGCGTCTACAAACAAAACTATTAAATAAAAAAAAAATATCAGATCTGAACACTCGTAGCGAGCGCAACGAACAACCGAACAAGATAAAGAGCAAGAAGCTAGAATGACCCTTTGATCGGTCGTAGAGGATGATAAATCCCTTCGAAAACGATAAAACAAAACAAAAAATACCTCATCGGCGAGTTCAATCCCACCCTTGATGACCTCCCTCCCACTGCGAGACGCCAGGGTTACCTTCATCCTTCTCTACCTCCGAGCGTGCCCACCAGCGAGGAAGAAAAGAAGGCGGCAAGGCAGGAGCAGGATCACAGGCGACGGATGACGACCCATCCGCGACATTTATTCCGATCGATTTCGACTTGGATCCAACGGCGTCGATCGGATTAGGGAAGAAAAAAGGAATTTTTAAAAAAACACTCTTTTCCTGCTACTTCGAGCTCCACGCCCTGAGATCTACTGCGGCCGTTGGATTGCAGATCTCCTTCTGCATCCCCCATTCGTCGCTCGCCTCGCAGGTCTGTCGCATTGCTGGGGAGGCAAGTTTATGGTTGGGAGTGGGAGATCCAACTAACCAAATTTATCGTTATTGACCAATAATTGAACAAGGAACATCCAAATTATAAAAGAGGCAGTTGGACGAACTACCTACTTTCATTAAACACGTACATGCATTAATAACGTACTTATTTCCCAGAGAGAAAAAAAGGAAATGAAATTTTGTTTATTTGGAAAAAAAATTAACAATTCACTTATATTTACGTCTAAAATATTACATAATTTTAAAATATGCCCTTTAATAGAACGCTGGAGTTTTTTTGTATGGGAACTTGGGTCAAACTGGACCATCGGCCCTTCGCTAGCCAGTCACGTTGTTCATCTGGCACGTAACGCAACACTGGTGAACAGGATGGATACGATCACCGAGCCGTAAAAGACTCATCGCGTTATCAACCTTATGGTGTAAAAGATTAGAATTCATCGATCTAACGGCTCCTATCAATTCGCTCTCAGACCATCACAAGAGAGATAAATCACGGTGGACCTTTAGTTCTTAAAATTAATAACTAGCGCATGGAGTACGGAGCGCCGTTGTGAGAGATTGATTGATGCAATTACCAAAGAGATAGAGCCGGCTCGAGCGGAGGGTTGTTGGGTCTCGCTCGATTTAATGCAGTTGCCAAAGAGACGGAGTTGGGCGGAGGGCCGTTTGGGTCTCGCTCAGGTCTAAAAATATTTTATCATTAAGAAAAATTTAATTTTTAAATTTATAATGGAAATAAAATCTAATTTTTAATTTTCGCTTGGGGTTGTAAGTTCAAATTTTAAAATAGGCCAGCTCTGTAAAGAGATTGAGATGGCGTTTGATTGGAGCGTGAAATAAGAATGAGAATAAATTTGATAGTAGATTGAAAAGAGAATGAGTTTAGTTATTCGAATATTGTTGTTTGGTTTATAAGTTAGGATTAGATATGATTGTCGGTGACGGCGATGATGATGGCGATGGGCGATCGCAATCGATGACGACGATGGACAACTGCAACTGATGACAACAACGATGGTCGACCAACGGGGGATGACAATCAGCAAATAACAATCGATAGCAGACGACCAACGACCAACAGTGTCAGGCGATAGGCGATAACCGATGGCCGATGGCGAGTGATTGTAGACGGTCGACAGGCACCAAGCAGCATTGGCGATAGCATGCAATGTCGACAGGCAACGACGACAAGAGACAACGATGGCGACGACAATAAAAATGACAATGACCAATGAGAATGAATCCTAAATTCATTATCTCCTTAGATTTTGTCCATTCCTAAATAATTAATAATAATTTTATTTCTTTAATTTTTAAATTCATTAATCAAACACAATAATTAAGAATCATTCTATTCCGTTTTCAAAACCTTACCAAACGTCACATGAATCTCCAACTGTCAAATTGTTTTCCTTCGCTCAGGGATTTGTGAGAGTTCAAAGTCACAAAAGGTTAGAATTTGTTAACCTAGCGACCTCCGTCAGCTTGTCCCATAGTCATTATGAGGAAGATAAATCACGGAGGATCTTATGAGCATTGACGTGATGCTCAAGACACGCGGAGGTCATCTGAATCTAAGAAAGAACTTTAAATCTCCTTCGAAATCAACCCTTATCTTATACAAAGCTCCGTCGTATCTTAGCCACTATGTCATCCCCATGGAGGCATTGCGAGAGTTCAAAGCGTGGCAAAAGATGGTAGCAAATTTTGCCTGACTGATTATTAATTCAACCGATCGAATTAATTAAATTAAAACGGAATAAATTGTTTTTTTTTTAATTAATCATTGAATTTTTAAATTAAAAATTGAATTATTATTAGTGCAATGACTATTTTAGTATGAATCGAATCAATTGATTATCTCCACGGAAATGGTGTGGTGGCTAAAGTACAGCGGAGCTTGTAGATAAGGTAATGGTCGATTCCGGAGTTGATCTAAATCTCTTTCCTAGATTCAAATAATCTTCACATGTCTTAGTTATCACGTCAAGATCCATAAGATCTTTCGTGATTTATCTCTCTCACAATGACTGTGAGACATATCGATAGAAATCGCTAGATTGATGGATTTTTTCTTTTTCTTTCCGGAATCAATTGATAGCACATCTAATTCAATTTTATCGATTAAATTTTTTTTTTTTTTTTGAAATTCGTAATCGAATAATTTATTCTGTTCTATTGCACATATATAATGGTTGTGCGAGGATGATTTTGAGCCTTGTGCAGGCACCTTCTGCTGCCACTACGGATCATGAGGAAGCTAGAAGAATCAAGAAAGAATTCAGCTGGTGCGACGCACTTGGCTTCTTGCTGTAAGTAACGAAAGGGGTTTCTTGTTGATGTCGAAGAACGCAATCGAGGATCCTACCCTGGTTTTGACCTTTGAGAACTAACAGCGACGACAGCACGGTTCAACGACCTTATTAATCAAATTCGAGAATTATACGATCGATATATAGAAGCTGTATAATTATACGAGATAGGATTTCATTTTAGACTGATGCATGAGTTCAAAATTAGAACACGGATTTGATCTACTTGTGAGTTCGTCCTTCTCTTCTCGACTTGGGCTTCCTTTGAGCACGTACATCTTCCTTCTCCTTCGCAACATCCATCTCCAAGCTCCTGTTTTGACGTTGTTCCAGTAAACCAAAGAGTGTTTGGCTAAACAGACAGAACTGGAGCAGAGCAGAAGCTTACCCGTCAGCGTTGTAAGATGAGGACCTCTTCAAGCTTGGCACCTCGTCGCCATGCCCGGCCGCCGGCGGCTTGTTGGTCTCCAACAAGCTCCCACTGAAGTACGCCTCCTCCACTCTCATGGCTCGAAAGCTGGGGAAGTGTCCCATGGACTCTGCTCGCTCCAGCCCTCCGCTGTACTGCGGCATCAACGATAATCCGCTGGTCCTCACCGAGGTCGAACCGCACGAGATCAGATGCATCAGCATCTCCGTTGGCTTCACTCTTCCGCTTAAGCAGCCTCCCTCCACCCTCTCCTTCTCCTCCGGCTCCGCCGCCAGGATCCGGTAGCCGTCCGCCTTGATAAGCGCTTCCAGAGTCTCCGGGCTCGACGACGATGGCGGCGGCGGCGAGATCTCGTCTTGGCTGAGCTCGGCAGTTGGGTTCTCTACCATTTTCAATGTCTTTGGCTTCTCGTCGGTCGGAGTAGCTCGCCGGCGATGCCTCCTGTGCTCGTCCGTCTGGGTGGACGCGTCACTCGACTTGATGGTGGAAGAGAGAAAGGTGTCATCTTGCACGAGTTTCGACGTCTCCAAAGACTTCTCGGAGCTGATGGAGGAAGAGGCGGAGCTTTCCATGGAAGCGGAGGGAGCAGAGGAGAAATAGAAACGCAGAATCGGTGTCCCTTTGAGCACATACTCATTCCGATGAACAGGGTGGATGAAATCATCATCCGACAGGTCATGCCACACATAGCCATTTCTGTAGCTCCTGATGTGCAACAAAAAATTAAAAGATTGAGAAAACAAATTAAAGATCACAGCGATCGACTTTCCCTCCTTCAGCGTTCTTACCTTTTGCAAGACCAGGAGTACATGCCCGCCATGGCCCGGCCTCTGAGAACATGGAGACGGCTGATGACGTCTGCAAACAAGTCGCTCGATGAAATGCTTGCAAGGAATTTAGATGAACCAGTCAGGCTTGTTTTGCTCGATGTCTACGTAAAGCGTTACCTCTGAGGTAGAGCCCTTCTACAGAGGACAAAGGAACCTCCACGAAATGAGGTTGCTCGAGGTTGCCATTCCTCGAGAGGTAGTAAACCACTTGAGCTTTTGCTCTCGGCTTCGGCTCAGTCCACACCTTTGTCCTCTCTGGGCTCGTCTTCGACGTAAGCTCGGTTCTCCCTTTGGGAGCAACTGCCATTGCTCAATCGTCCCAAAGGTTTGACAGGGTTCCACCAAGAAAGCTAGGAGTGGAAATGTGCCATTTTCCGAACACAATGAGAAGAATTTCATTTTGCAGCTCTATTTTATTTATTTGTGCAAAAGATTTTAATATTTCTCTCGCTTTACGTATTTGTACAAAAGAAAATAAATTACGAATAATCATTAATCTTGATACAATAATAAATATAAATGAAAAATATGATCAACTTACTGTCATAAAATTCTTTCTTATATAAAATTTTTATCGCACTTATCAACACATTTTTTCTTGGACATCTAGCTCATGTGATACAGAATTCTTAAAATATCATTAATGTTAATTTTTATTTAGTATCATAATATCTTTTTTTTACAAATTATTAAGATTAAAATATAGTATTTTAAATTATAGGGTAACTAATGAAAAAAAAAGAGTAAGGGATAAACTGAAATTTTTTTTGTAGGTAGCATTGAAGTCGAGCAAAGAACTGAAATAAAAAGGATTTAAATAAGGCAGACGAATAAAAGGTGCGAAAAATGAGTATGAAGTCGACCCCTGTTTCTTGTTCTTACAAACAAATAAATAAATATATACATAGTTCTCCTACGCGATTCATTTCTATGCGCTCGTCTACTCCACGTCGATCCCGCGCGACTGCCACCGTCATCGTCGCGCTGTCCAATCACCGTCGACCGTCGGATCGAGCGCGATCGACACGGAACTCACTGGCGAGGCTCGACTTCCGGCCAATTAGCGCCAGAATCCGACGCTAACGGTTGGAAATTCATCGCGTCACGCGGTCAACAGTGGCGCGGCCACTATCAGCCGCGATCGGATCGGATTTCGACCGAATTTTGGCCGCAATTAGGTCGGAATTCGACCCGCACGCGGCCGAAATCGGCCGCCCAATTCTGGCGGTCGATTTCGGCTGCGATTCGATCGACCGATTATACCGGACGGATCGACGTCGAATTGCAATCGAAATCCGACGTCGGATGGGCCGGAGTCAGCTTCCGGCCCGTCCAACGCCGAATTTCGGTCGCAATTCGAGCATAATCTGGTCCGATCGCGGCCGACAGTGGTCGCGCCACTGTCGGTCGCTTGGTCGATCATTTTCGGTTGGTTAGCGTCGGATTTCGAGTGTTAACCGACCGGAAGTCGAGCCTCATCGGACCGTCGATAAGTTCCACGTCAATCGTGCCCGGTCTACCAGTCGACGGTGATCGAACAATGCGATGGTGACGGTGACAATCAGTCGTGATCCACCCGTCGATTGGTCATCATTCGCCCATCGATTGTCAATCGTTGGACGACTAGCCGTTACCCGCTCGCCAATCGATCGTCGCACACCGGGCGATAAGCCATTGCCCGTCTGCCAGTTGATTGATCATCACCCTCCGATCGATCGATCGTCTCCCTCCGGTCGACGGGTGTCACTTGCCCGTGGACCGGTTGGTTGGTCGTCTGGCGCCGACCGACCACTGGTCGTCGCAGCGTCGTCTGTCGCGATTGGCCATCGATCGCGGTCAGGCGTCGGGCGGAATTGGTCGTCGATCCCCGCCCACAATCAATCGACCGTCGTCGGACCGTCGATCGACCACCGCCCATCGCCCGCCACTCGCCACCATTATCGTTGTCGACGATCGATCGTTACTGATCGACTGATGATCGCCCCTGACCGACCGACCGATCACCATTGACCGATCAATCGGTCGTCGTCGATCGATCGATCGCCGTCGATTGACCGACCGGTCACAGCCGATCGACCAACCGGTCACCGCTAACCGATCGACCGAGATGTCGTGTGACGGCGACAGTCGACCGTGATCGGCAAACCACGATGGATCGGATCGATCGGATCGACCATGATGGGATGATCGCGATTTGAGACGAGATCGACCATGACGATCGATCGACGATCCGTTAGATTTAAATCCCGGCAATATAAGAAATAAAAATAAAAAAAAAACAATTCATTTTCGGGATTTATTCATCGTCGGAATTTAAATCCCGGCAATGTTTTTTTTTTAATTTTTCATTTCGTGCATTTCTTTTCCATTTTCTATTTTTTTAATTAATCGAGATTTAATATAATTAGATCACATTGTATTTTATTTTTCATTGTCCATAATTCATCGTCGCTCGATCGCACCCTCTCATCGATCAATCGCAGCCCACCCATCGGTCGACCATCACCCGCCCGTTGATCGTCGCCCGCCGAGTGACTAGTCGCCACCCGTCCGCCAATCGATCATCGCACGTCAGTTGGCTAGGTGTTGCTTGCCCACCAGTTGACCAACTGTCGCCCTTCCATCTGTGGGTCGTCTCCTGCCCATCGATCGATCGATTGGCCATCGCCCGTCGACCACTCGTCGACCAATCGATCACGGAAAATTTTTTAAAATAAAAGTGAATAGTAAATTTATTATGAGTATAATTAAAATATAAATTTATTAATTATCGGGATTTAAATCCCAACATTTATTATTTTTTTATTTTTATTTTAAATAACGTGACCATGAATTTATATATTTTTAATTAATTTTAATATTTTTTATTATACGGATCATAATTGTTGTCTGCAATCGTCCATCGCCACTATCATCCCTCGCTACAGTGGACGTCGTTAGCCCCAATCACTCGTCGCTGTCGTTGTCAACCACCGACACCATCATCGCCCACCAACTATCGTCGCCGTCGTCACCCATCGATCGGTCGGAGGGCGGTGATCGATCGACTGGCAGACGGGCGACGGATTGTCGGTCGGTGTGCAACGATTGACTGGCGAGCGGGCGATGATTAGTCGCCCAACGGGTGACGATTGATGGGCGAGTGATGACCGATTGATGAATGGGCTACGACTGATCGACGAGAGGGCGGCGATCGATCGACGATGAACTACGAAAAATAAAATAAAATGTGATTCAATTATTTTAGATCTCGATTATTTAAAAATAAAATGGAAAAAATGAAAAATGAAAAAAAAAATACACGAAATCAAAAATTAAAACCCGACAATGCAAGAAATAAAATTTAAAAAATAAACTAAAAAAAAAATTCTAATCCGGGATTTAAATCCCGGCCATTCACCCTTCTGATCTATTTTCCTAAATAATTTAGGATTTACTTATTTTCGTATTATGTTTACTGTTCATACTTATTTTAAAAAATTCCTCAAACTTAATGATCTCTTTGTTTCAACTTCTCAGAATTTAAGAAGAAATAAATCACAAACTAATTATATCCGTGGACATAGATAATGAATAACTATTTGAATTCAAGGTAGGATTTAGATTATTTTCAAAATCGATTTTGTTCTTTATACATGTTTACTCATTAATTTATTAATATACCGTATCCACGGGGGCGAGAGCCATATAATATTGTTCTTTAATTTGGTTGGCTCATCCATCTCATCCATATCTGTCTCTGGGTCCACCACATAACTGTGTGATCATTCTATGGAAATGGGAACTTACGAGCGGGATGAGTCATCAACTCAGCGAGCTGGCCATGTCCTTTTGCTGAGAGCAAGCTTGGCGCGCCGTTCGTCACGACATGGAAGAAGATGACAAAATAGCAAGTGAAAAAGTTGGCTTATATACTTTGATAATTCAAAGTAAGATCGAGTATATACAGATTACAGGAGTAGAAAATAAAAGATATTAAAGTGAATGTATTAATAAAAAAAATAATCAAAATACTAATTTGAGATGATATAGTTATATAACTAGTGGATTGTATATGATTAAGAATTTTTCCTTTCACCTTCCAAATAGAAACTTACTAAACAAGTGTTTCTTCTTCTGGTCGTCCTTTCATTAGGACTGTTCACAGTAGTTTCTGCTGCATTATATATAATTCGTTTTTTCTTAGGTTTAATGCAAGCAATGGTCTAATTGTATAATCTAATTATCAAATAAACATTTGTAATGCGCAGAGAATTATATAGAAACAAAGAGGCTGGTCACTACTAATTAGCAAATTCATGGCATGGAACCATGTCTTTTTTTTTTTAATTGGCACTCTGTATGAAGGTCTTAGTTCCGATCAATCTTGCGGGTGGATGGTTTGATTTTATGGAATTTTTTCATCGGCTACCTAGATAAATCGAGAAGCATTCGCAGTGAACAATTGATTCAGCATCCGTAGATTGTCATCTCATCTCATTTGAAGAAAAATTCTTACAAATATATAGGAACTGAATATTGACCTTTGATATTCTATCGTTGCACCATAATCTCATAGAACAACGTCCCCCTTTATAACCGTGCATGCATAGATTGTTGTCTCCACGGGGATAATGTATTAGTTGGGACATGACGATATAATTTACGAAATGAATACGGATTGATTCCGAAGAAAAATCTAAAATCTCTTTTTGACATCAGATGATCTTTTTCTGTCATGATCAATTACATCAAAATAAAAAACCCTATAATTTTTCTTCCTCATAAGTCCATGGTTCCATTTTTGTTCCAAAGTGCATGCATAAATTGCCTTGTCAAGTTGGATGTTGGACAATCGATATGTACTTTGATTGAATCATCAAATCAAACAAAAATTGAAATTGATAAATTTATAAATTGAGTGAGGTAAGAGAAACCCGTGACCTTTCTTATCTCAGATTTCATTGAGCTGCTTGTGAAATAAATATTTGTTCTTCAACATCCTTGCCAATCAATTTTATAATTAATACTAAACAGATAAATTACGAAGAGCATATTATCCAATTTAGAACTAATACAGAAAAAAGACAAGCATCCCAAAAGACATGCAATCCTCAAAGATTGACTCTTGCTCATTGAACAACTATCCTGTTGCATTAGTTATAAAGCTCTCCCATGGAGACATCTTAGGTGATATTTGATTTGAGTGTGAGAATAGGAATGAGAATGAGTTTGATAATAAGGTGGAATGAGAATGAGTTTAGTCATTCTAATAATATTATTTGATTTATAAGTTGAGAATGAAGATAGAGACGATGTCGATATCATCATCAAAGGTATCGTCGATGATCGTTGACGGATCGACGATCGACGATCGATGACCAACGATCGACGATCTACGACCGACGACCGCGCGACCGATGACCGACGATCGATGACCGACGATCGGCGACCGACGACCGCGCGACCGATGACCGACGATGATCGACGGTCGGCAGTCGACAATCGATTGTCGACGACCGACGTCCAACGGTCGACGGTCGATTGTCGACAACCGACGTCCAGCGGTCGACGGTCAACAATCGACAACAGTCAGCGGTCGACGATTGACGGTCGACGATCGACGATCGACAATCGACGGTCGACGATCGACAATCGACGGTCGATCAAACCCACTAATTGAAATGAGTTGCGTTGATTCCCAAATAATTAAAAATCATTCTAAAATCTAAATCTCAAATTTATTAATCAAATACTCATTTCCATTTCTTCATTTCAAATCTACCAACCAAACACCACCAAATAGACACAATTTGGTTTCATTAATTTCATCTGGGTGACTTTATTTAATTAGGTGCTTCTTGCTTAGAATTAATTATACTGAAAACTAATTTTAACCTACATTTTACTATTTTTTATGTATAAATTTATTGATATGTCACTGAAAAGAAATCATTAGTCGTCATTTTTTTAATTGTTAATAGGATTGAATATAATTTTTGCAAAAATTGAGAATCTGTTCAACTAGCAATCCCTGTCATCTGTCCTAAAACTGTGATAAGAGGGAGGTAAATCATGGGGGGACGAGATCCCTTGACACGGTGGCAAGACAGAGAAGGGGTCATCTGAAGTCAGGGGAGATTTTAAACCCTTCATCCGGAATCGACCCCTGCCCATTCTGCAAGTAATCCTCTGTTTTACCATCGAGTCATCTCTGTAGAGACAATCGAATATAATTTCGATCATTAAAATTGTATTCCATCGTTAAATTTAATAGACTGAAATTTTAAATTTGACTGCAACCATACAATGTTGTAGTACTGCATACTCACGTCGAGGTCGCGCCACGGCCGGCCTTGCGTCGGCCGCGGGTTCACTGGAAGAGAGAGGAGAGCAATCAAGGAAAACGAACAAAAAACTGAGGCTCCCAAGGAAGAGAGAACTATCGAGAGATTATCCTCGGACACATAGCGCAGCGATGAAAATAGAGAAATATTTCATAAAAGAATATAATTCGATTCTATGTTGCGACAACGTTTATAATAAATTTTAAAAAAATTCATTCGGATAATCTTAAGATCCAAGAATTTACTCGGTAATACATATCAGTACGGTTTCGATGTTGAATCATCATTCAAGAATGACGCAATCGCGAAGTCCGGATTAGGCATGCTTATCGGTTCATTGGTTCTAGTTCCGATTTGTTTTTAACTGGTTTTGGATCCGTCGACATTGAAACTGATTGGAATCAGTTCAAAATCAGTTCTGAACTAGTTCCAATTCTAAAATTTTAATTTTGAAACTAATTCAATCCGGATCAATTCCGAACCGGTTTCGAAACAGTTCCAGATCGATTCTGAAATAGTTCCAGATCATCTTCTTCGAACTTGAGCTTCCAAATTTATCTATTGCACCGATGATCCTATTCTTTTTTTTCTATTGCAAAATAATTTTGTTAGACATATTAACATGTTAAGAGTTTTCACCTCTAAATTAGTAATCGGAACTAAGTCCAAATCGGAACAAATTAAAAATCGATTCTGAATCAATTCCGAAATCGATTGGAGCCGAACCGAATCGAAACTGGGGCCGGATTCGTTGATTCAAACTAGTTTATCTCAATCAATTTTGATTAATTTAATGATTAGTTCGACTTAGATTGAATCGATGCATTAAAGCATGCCTAGTCCGGATTGAATCGTAAAATAGTTGTGAGAATTTTTTTGAGATCACTTGAATTCCGATCTTATCTGATTCAACCATTGATGAGGTGTCTCGAAGATCCATAGAGCACAGTTGATTATTTTCAGAAATTAATTATATTGAACATTCAGTTACTTAATCTCAATTTAAAAAAAATTATCTAGAGATTAGAGCCATGAGAGAATTTGGAAAAGAAACATTTAACCATTGATATTTTAATTGATCGTAACGATCAATTTTTAATTCGATAATTATGAATCCATTTTATAATCGGTCATTGATTTAATGGTAAAATTTATAATAGGTCATTATTTTAATGATCAATTTAGATTCGATAGTTAATTAACAACCGATTTAATATGAGATCGCTAATTTAATTGTTGATTTTAAACGTAGTTGCTAATTAATAATTGATTTTAAGATTAATTTAACAATGAATTTATAATCAGTCATTATTTTAATAATTGATTTTAAATTCGATGGTTAATTAATAATGGAATTTATAATCAATTACTATTTTAATAATTATTTAAATTTTATCGCTATTTTAACATCAACTTAATTTTTATCATTATTAAATTAAAAACCGATTAAATATTAAATATTAAATTAACGATTAATTTTAAAATTGATCGTTAATTTAATGATGAAAATTTATAATCAATCGTTATTTTAATAATCGATTTTAAAATTCATCATTAATTTACATTGACATATTTAATTGGTCGTCAATTTAATAATGATAAAAATTAAGTCGACATTGTTTTTATATTAATTAACTATCAAATTAAATAATTAATGATTGATTGTAAATTAACAATGATATTTAACCGTTTTCTAATTTACAATTGAAATTTTCATTCACTCAACATTTAAAAGTGTTTTTTTTTTTTTTTGCATAGTGTGTTGCAGAGGAGGATACGAAAACTAAAATTTTAGAAACACACTCAATTAATAATTCTGATTCAGTAGTAGTGAATCTAAATTGAAATTTAAACGAATGTTCAATAAAATTCAATAGCAAGCCAATCTCTCATCGTATAAGCGGACTGATGTTAGCGGACTGATGAATGTCTGCATCAGACCACGTCCTCCACCGCACTAATTAACTCCCTCTCATACTTGTGGGCCCCTGAGGTGAGGGGCTTAGGTTGTCGATTTCAACCTTTTGTACAAAGAAATATGAGGGTTGTATCTCTCTTACGATGGTACGGGGACAAACTAGTAGGAGTCACTAGATTGATAGATTTTCACTTTTGTACCATAAAAAGGTGAGGGCTTGCCCCAGGACTATGGTACAATAAGAGAGCGTCTAATTCAGCTTTTAAGTACTCATAGTTTGATCTCTAATTATGATACATTTGCAAGATTTTCTTTCAAATAGAATGATAAACTAAAGACGTTTACAACTACTGATGTTGCTAACATGAGTGCTTTCTATTGTACCTGATGACTGATAGAAAACTTTTATGGGACATGATGCGACATGAATTTTCTGTCTCTTCTAAATGAAGGTGTTGAAGAGGATTGAGATTCTTTCCGGTCGCAACAGTAAATAAGAGGATGATGATAAGAAATTTAACATAATTCAAAATTCAGATTCCTACTCCACGGATGAGCTTCAAAGTGAGCTCCGACGCTACATACCTTTACTCCAATTCCTCCTTCCCAAAAGTATTTTTGGAGGTGGAGAAATCTTTTACAGATAAAAATTTATACAAAATAAAGAAAATGATATACAGATAGTTCTTCCTCAACTTTGCCCTGTAGATGATATTTTTTTTTCTTGCAGTTCACCTTCTGGTCCTCCCTCCAATCTGTATCCTTGGATGAAGAAGAAATAGAAGAAGCACGTCGGCCTCCCCCCTCCCCTCTGAAGTAACGAGTCTTGATGGAGAAAACTATTGAGAGAGAGAGAGCCCCTCCTTCCATCTTCCTTTCTTTTATAACTGTTGCTCCTGAGGTTAGATGTTGTATAACAAACTGTTCGAATCACCGTCCACGTAGAGGGTCACACAGGTTCAAGGAATTATATTATTATACCGTCAGCGAGTATGCACTATCAAGAATCTTCTATGGGGCCCACGAGGTGCCTTGGATGGTTATAAGATATAACAAACTTTTTACATGTTATAGGGTTCTCCCTTTTCTTCATTTTACCTATGTGTCATTCCTTCAATTAACCCTGTTTGTTACTTCCCCGACTCAATCCTTCTCTCCGTGCCCCCATTTTTCTTATTTGGGTTATTTCTTTGAGTCACTATTTGACGCTATTCTAGTCATCTAGTCGATATGCTTATAACTCAACTTAGTTCTCCGAGTTACAATCTCCTCAACCCGACTTAACTTTTCGAGCTAAGACCCACTTGACTTGAGTATATATCCCGAGTTGTAGTCTTATTCATCTAATCATACCTTCCAACTCTTAATCTTTCATTCATTCTTTTTTTATTCTCTAAATTGGATTATAACAGTATCAAGACAAAACCGATTATCCTCATGATTTATTAAGGTTTGAATATTTGATGCCAGTATAAAAAAAACTTCTTTTGAAAAGCTGTCAACGGTTAATTTTGTTTTTTTAAAAATAATCTAAGTATCTAAATTTTTGATCCAATTTAATTTTGAAAATATATCGATTCTATCTCACAAATATCATCAATCAGAGGAAACGAAGAGAGTACGATGAAATCAATAAATGACTAATGATTTGACTCAAACTTCATCGCTGGAAACTCACACTTAAAATTTTAAAGAGCAAAACTCAATTTAAAATTTCAGGAGGGATCGAACCATAAAAATATATATAATCATCACTCTACCATCCTAATCTGAATCATTGGAGTTGCTGCTTTTGTTAATTCAGCAATGAATTTTATGACACATATCCAGATATTCAATTACCGGCGATCGAGTTTAGTTCCGCCACGTTCATTTAGAATTAAACTCCGCGCGTTTGATCCTCCTTTCCCCTACAAACTAGACTAAAGGATCACTTTAGATCACAAAAAAAACAAAAAATTACTATAATAGCTGATCATGATCCTGAGGAAAGATAGTTAAATCTTGATCTCTAGATGTTGTCCATACTCTGCTTCGAGAAGGAAAGAAGCATTTGACTTACTAGGTTATTAGATATAACGGATTTAACCGCTTATTACTGTTTCTAGCTAGGTTCATGGTTTATATATCATGAATCATTTATTTTTTTTGGTAGTGAAATGGAATACAATATTTTCGTATTCAAACGAACTTAGCATGTAAAAGAAAAAAAAATCAGTTTGTCTTTATGTAACAGAGATATGGGATGCACTCCAACCTGCAGCAGTAGGAGATTCAAATCTTGCTCAAGTTACAGTGGACAGTGCAGAAATCATCGTTTCAAATGCAGACTTGACTGTCTGTTATGACGAAAGAGATTAAGATATAATCTATTCTACGTAATATTATTCTTTTACACCCTATTAATCGTGTACGTTAGAAATCTTGTTTTTCTGAATAATTTACAGGTGCGAAGTGCCAATTGCCAAACTATGTTTTGAGGGAAACGACCTTCTAATTTAATACAGGAGGACTAACAAAAGATATATACGAAGGACTAAGCGAAACATCACTGTAAATCTTATAAATTAAATGACTTATAAATTTGTCAAAGTCCAGTTTTATCTTGTGTAACTCATTGGATCTGATAGATTTGCTTTTCTAAACCCGATCCTCAAGTCAATGGCTGACTTCAGACATGAAAAACTGATCCGAGTTTTTGCTTTTCGACTATAAATTACTTCCATTGATAAGTTAGTCATTACTACGACACGATAATGTTCACTTCCAAATGGTTACCGTTCCTTCCTGCAGGCCAGTAGTGATCACTGATCAGCATCTTATTTTCCTACTGCCTGCGTAGAACTTAAGCAGACAGGTATACAATAATACACAGGTACTTTTACTTGGCTTCGATTTTTGTTTTACTGGTGTGGTGCAGGGCGAGAGTAGCGCATCCAGTCGAAGGCCTCATCCATGGCCCTGATGAGCGTGGCGATATCCAGAGACACGTCGTCGTGTATCGTCTCTCTCCTATTGCTAAAGCCATGGGTGAGAACGACTCCATTGAAGCTGTTGCTGCTGTTAACATTGTTCCTGCTTACCGCAGGTTTCTTTTCGCAGAACACGAACCTGCACACTGGGCACTTGCCGTGTAGCTTCACCCACGGCACCAAGCAGTCGTTGTGGAACATGTGGTTGCAGGGCGTGACGAGGACGTGCTCGTTGGCCACAAACGCCTCCAAGCAGACCGTGCACTCCTTCCCCTCGTCCTTCTCCTCCTCCTCGGCCGCCGATTGGCCGTTGCTGCTCCAGCTGCTGAAGAGGCCGCGCTTCCACGCCCTCCGCCGCGGGTACGGCGGGTTGTACACCTGCTTCCGCAGCTTGTTCATCGCCTTCTTGAACTCCGCCTCGCTCAGCCCGGGGTCCTCCGCTGGCTCCGGCGCCGAGCCGGCGGGGACGAGGTTCCACTCGCCCCGGATCCGCGGCGGCGAGTTCCTGATGAACTGAGTCAGCCTCGGGTTCACCGGAGCTTGGGAGTCGTCGTCGTTGAGGACCAGGATTCGGACCGGGGAGTGAGGTTGCGAAGGGAAGCTGATGAATCAATCGCTCTGTAACAGTCATCGACGTAGTCTACAAAATTCTATAGCAACTACAAAATCATGCTCAGAGTACCGTGAGAGGCCAAAAGGTCCAGTTCTAACTCGTTCTTCGAACAATCTCCATGGACCATACAAGTCCTCTTCCTGCGGTAAGGTCCAGAAAAGATGCATACATATGGAATCAAGAGAGCTTAATTAGTTAAAGCATAAGTCGGCTCACCGGCCAGCGATACGTGGGGCGGGGCCACTGGCTCAGGTGTTCAGGCGGCGATGAACGCGGCTGCTCTTCGACGGCCCTCCTCCACGGACGTTGGTTGGTCAAGCTGAGGCTGTTGGAATTGTAACTCATAGCTCTCCTTGCAGGGCTTCCTGCCGAAATCGGATGCAAATAATACGTCGCAAAGAGTCTTATCATCTCCTCTCCTTAATTATTGTGTGTGCGCGCTACTGCGAATCTGCTTTTTAGGCTTTTTTTTTTTTTTGTAAAATTTTTCTCTGCTGTGGAGGATTTTCAGGCGGTGGATGCTCCGCTTCGATCTCCTTCGAGCATAAAGTGATAAAGCAGTATGCGAGTTCCAGCATTTGCATGCTGCGAATGGATCTCATATGCCATTTGTTTCATTTGTGACGATTCTTTTTCAAAGACGTAGTGCAAAAGCTAAATAGTCATCCGTGAGTAAATGCCGAAACGGCACATTTGGCGTTGTCGCGTTGAGATTAATAATCAGAAACTAAAGCGCATGCGGTGCAGTAGGTCAAAGCATGCATAAATTGTAAGTGAATCGGAGAAGAAAGCCGTCGGATGAAATTTGGATATTTAAATTATCAAAAACTAATAACTTTAGAAATAGTTGATTACTTTTTAAAAGCCGATTCATAGAGGAATAGTAAAAATAATTAAGAGTATTTTTTTATTGCTGGTTTGTCCGAGAACAAGACTATATATATATACATGATACAATACCAAGTCATAAATTTATAATGAAAGATTGCAAAAAATTCGTTCGAATTGATTTTATCTAATTTGATAAAGTCAGATTAATTTAATTCTCTATTATCCCTAACAAATTCAACGAGAGATCTTTTAAGTTGAATTTAATTGTTAGCTTGTTGAAACGTTATCTTAATAATGACTTGATAAAAATATCAACAATTTGATCTTATATAGAAATATAAAAGATAGATAATTGACGAGTTGTCACACGTTCTCTAATAAAATAAAAATCAATTTTCACATATTTTGTACGAGCATGAAAAATTGAATTTGTTGTAATATATATTGCTATAATATTATCACACCAAAGTTTTGGTATAATATTTAATGAAAGATATAGTTCAGAAAGTAACGATTGTAGCCAAATAATTTCAGATGTAGAATTGACTATGACTTTATATTCAATCTCAGTGCTTGAGTGTAATACAGTAGGTTGCTTTTTTGAATTCCATGAGATAAGATTACGTCCAAAAAATATTACATAACCACTAGTAGAGGGTCTATCTTCAAGAGAGCTTGCCCAATCAGCATGGCTATAAGCTTGTAAGTCTCGGGATGATTGACGATAAAGAAGACTATGTAGAATAGTACCTTTGATATGACAAAGAATTTTTTTCACACTTTCCACTACAACAAAAATGCTAAAAGACAACACCACAAAGACAACGGTTTTAGAAGAAACCGTTGTGATTTTGATAAAAGACAACGGTTTTGTCAAAAACCGTTGTCTTTGAGCGCCCATATAACATAAAAAATAATAGTTTTACACTATCCGTTGTCGTTAACCATAATCAACAACGCATTTTATAACGGTTTTTCAGAACCGTTGTCTTTAAGAATTTTTGTGTAATATATAAAAAATAAATAAATAAATAAATAATTTAATAATGTAATAATAAAATTTAAAATGAGATAAATAAAATAAATTTATTTATTAAAATTCGAATTTAGTTATTAAACATTTATAAGAAATGTTTGGATAAATTTTAGGACTTAATTTAAATGAATTAATGAAGGGATTGATTAATTCAATAGAACCCAAGTTATAAATAAGTCTAGGTTTACGTTTTCCCTTCGCATCCAATTTTTTTTTTCTTTCTCCTGATTCCTCTTTTTTTTTCATCGCGTCGTCGTTCCTCCTCGCGTCGCCGCCCATTATGTCATGCCCTTTTCCCTTGTCGTGAGCCGCCTCGCACCGCCGCTTTCTTGTCGTGCTCCGTCGATCCAAACGACAGCGAGCGCCGACGGCCATCCTTTCCCTGTGTTGCCGCCACCGACCAACCACAGCTCCGTCATCCCTTTCGCGATTGCCGCCGCGGTCGATCGCCACGAGCTCGATCTCATCGCAACCTTGTCTATGCCGCAACCTTCCTTCTCCCTTGTGCCACCTCCTAGCGTTGGTGCCCTGAGCTCGATTTGTCACCGTCGACCCTTGTCGGTGTGCACAGAAGCATCGCGCAGAAGAATCACGCCGCCCTCTACCCCATGGCCAGTCATTGCCCAAGCCACTCAAAGGAGAATAATGCCGACGCAAAACAAATCAAGCGACAGTTCTGCTTGTTGGTGAAGCTATAAGGAAAGCTCGACAAGGTCGAGGATTTATGGAAAAAGTTCACAAGTGCAAAGTCAGTTAGAATGATTGTGAAGCTGCAAGCTTTCAGTAAACTGGAGACAATTAAAGTAGATGTTTTATATATATTTATTTTGAAGTACTTAGCATCTTTCATGTGCTATTTTGTGTCAAAAATTTCCTTTATACCTTTCATTGTTCAAATGTTTATCCTTCTTCTTCCAATATGGGATCACTTTACTGAAGTGAAATGCAAATGTTCTCTGTATATTGTAGTATGTATTGGAGGAGCTCAATGTTAAATTAGTGGTTCCTTGCAATGATCCTTTGAAGTATGCTTCATTACGGGCTGAGCCTGATTTTAGGTATGTTGTGGCTTTCAATAAGTCTTTTAGAATCTTTCATATTGTGGTAGCTAATTTCTATTTTGTATTTTGTTTTAGTGTATTAGGTAAAAAATTTGGGGAAGTCAATGGGTGTTGTGGCTAAAGAGGTTAAAGCAATGTCTCAGGCTGACATACTGTTATTTGAGCAATTTGGGGAAGCCACTTTCTCCGGTCATTGCCTGAAGCAGCTTGATATAAAAGTTTAAATTTTAAGATCTTGAAAATCTTATAAAGTTTTAGTATATAATTAATCTTCTGTAGAACACTTGAGTTAATCATTCTTTCGGAAACTTTGCAAATGGTCCACTGTCTACTTTAAAACATAGTTCTAGATCTTTCTTGCACTGCCTGTTCCAGATTGTATGAACTTATATGGCCTGGTATACAGGTACATAATGTTTGGAGTCTAGATTGGTATTGTTATCATACTGATTGTAAAATACGGAAAAATAAATAAATTATATGGACTAATCCTTTAATTAATTGAGTTTAATTAGTAGATTAAGTAGGGTTAATTAGTAGATTAAATTGGGATCAATAAGTGAAGCTATTGGGCTAAATTCATTGGGCTTGGGCTGGAAATAGGCTTGAACCGGATTGGGTTAAATCAGATTGGATTTGGATTAGCTTTGGGTTAACTTAAACTAGGCTAGCTTAACCCTAAGAGACCGGTTCTTAAACGCCGAACCTGACCCAATCGGCGCATGTCCTCATCGCGATTTCGCTTCTCTTCTCCCGATCGGTGCTGTCTTCCCCATCCTCACACTGCCGACCCCCAGTTGTCGTCGCCGACCGCTTGATCGAGAGGCCAGTTCGACGACGCCCTCACCGCAGCAGCTGCACAAGTGGGCGATTTCGAGAGGAGAAGCTAGCAGCTTAGCGTTCTCGGTGACGACCCCGATCTCGGCGGCAGCAAGCTTCTCCTCGCCGTCGTTTACTCTTTCTGCCATCGGAGATAATCACCTGAGTAGCTGCTTGGAGATCCTGATCTGTGCTATCCTGTATCTCAGATGTGTATATAATCTGAGAGTATTGGATATAGATTCGGATGAACTCCCGGGCTGGTCACTGCATGGGCAAGTGGAATATGCGATTGAGGTGATTTTGGGAATAGTCCTGAAATTGGGGACCTCATACCGGGAGACGGTTTATTGGTATCAGTGTTGCTAAACACTATGGGAGATTTATTTGTCCTAGGGTTTCTTCTCGAGAAGATCCAGAACTTCTTGTAAGAAGGGAGATGAACCTTTGAGGTTGTGCATCGATTATCGATGATGGAATGCAGTAGTTGCTGTAAATGAGTATCCTTCATTAGGGATAGATGATCTGTTTAGATCAGTTAAAGGACACCTGTGTATATCCTAGGGTTAGTCTACGACTGAAGGGTTGATATTGTAGTGACTTAGTGTCATACAATTATCATTGTCGGTGTGATGAGTGAGCTATCATCAGTCTAAAGTAAAAGGATGTAGGTGTGTAGAAGACGACATTTCATACTTGGTATGAATTTTATGAGTGGTTGATAATATCGTTAGACCTATCGACGATTTAGTCGTTCATGGATTTAAGGAATCAAGTACTCTTGGAGTATTTGGGATCGATTGTCATCATGTCTGTGGAGGATATATTTATGGATATATCCACAATCTTAAGGGAAGTTGTGGTTTCCCTAGATTGATTTGGTATTTACCATAGATGAGGATAGAATGTTCTAGCGATACTATATCACCGACTTGTTGGACCAAGAAGGTGATGGAAATCACTTGGTCGAAAGTTTGGGAAGCTAGGTTTCAAGTCCTAGAAGGTGACTGACTTTTGTGTCAGTGTTAGTTAATCAGTCCGATATGGATGGAAGGGTATTATACGCAGATGCATCATTTCAGGGATTAGGAGCGATCCCAATGTAGTTGAATGAGACGTATATTATGTGTATGCTGGTTGAGAAACTAGCGAGATTAATCATTATAGTCTTCCAGTTACTTTCAGTTCTGGGTGATATAGTGAATTTTGAACCTTAGATTAATTTCTCTTGTGAGAATAAATCTTCGTCTCTGGGAAGGATGGTGGTTCCCAGAGTTGCATTCGCTTTAGGAAGAGTTGTTTCAGGAGACTCTTCATTTGGGAGTGATGATTTATTCGGAGTGTATCCGAAAATAGTGAGTATTGAGACGTTCATGATGGTGGGACGATATATCGGACAAGGTTGATTTCGTAGTTTGATATTGGGTATGCCAACATGTAAAAGTGGAATATTAATGACTAGTAGGGTTACGTACCGAGAAGGAAGTGGTAGCCTAGTACGTTAGACTGTGTTGGGAGATTATCTAGAATTCGGAAAAGACTTGATAGGATTTGGGTAGTCGATGATCGATTAGCTAGGTCCGCTCAATTCCTTCCGAGCCGTAAGATAGATTTCGTTGGATCGCTTGATGGAATTATATCCATGGAGTATCCGTGAGTATCATTTCTGATAGTGATTCATGATTCACCTTACGATTCTGGTAAAGTCTCCCATCGGTTATGGATATAGAGCTCCACTTTGGTACAATTATTGACCTCTTAATAGGTTGATTTAGAGTGTATATAAGAGCTGGAATGTAGTATTCAAGTTCATTACCCCACTTAGTATTTGATGTGTGTGACTTTCTCCGAATATTTGAGATGGTTGTTGTGACATCTCGGACTCGTACATGAGTTGGAAATTTAGGGACCAAATTTTTATAAGTGGGGGAGAATATAAAATACGGAAAAAAAAATTATATGGATTAACCCTTTAATTAATTGAGTTTAATTAGTAGATTAAGTAGGGTTAATTAGTAGATTAAATTGGGATCAATAAGTGAAGCTATTGGGCTAAATTCATTGGGCTTGGGCTGGAAATGGGCTTGAACCGGATTGGGTTAAATCAGATTGGATTTGGATTAGATTTGGGTTAACTTAAACTAGGCTAGCTTAACCCTAAGAGACCGGTTCTTAAACGCCGAACCCGACCCAATCGGCGCATGTCCTCATCGCGATTTCGCTTCTCTTCTCTCGATCGGTGCCGTCTTCCCCATCCTCACACTGCCGACCCCCAGTTGTCGTCGCCGACCGCTTGATCGAGAGGCCAGTTCAACGACGCCCTCACCGCAGCAGCTGCACAAGTGGGCGATTTCGAGAGGAGAAGCTGGCAGCTTAGCGTTCTCGGTGATGACCCCGATCTCGGCGGCAGCAAGCTTCTCCTCGCCGTCGTTTACTCTTTCTGCCACCGGAGATAATCACCCGAGTAGTTGCTTGGAGATCCTGATCTGTGCTATCCTCCATCGCCGATGTTCGATGCGGGGGGCTATGCGGCCAACATCGATCGCAATCGACTATGATCCTCGCGCGACGCTGCTGACCTAGCAACTGCGTGATGCATCGGCTCATCTCCGGTGCCATGGGGTTGCTCTATGACCACTGAGGCAAGGCGCAGACCAATGATCTCACGATCAACTTCGTCGGCGACTATTCCCTCTTCGGCTGAGTGTTTCGGTTGTATTGGTTGTGGAAGCAAGGCAGATGGGTAAGTTTGATTTCCTTTTAGCCTGTGATATCTGTAATTGCTATGGATGGCAATTTTGTGATGATTCTGTGATATTGATGAGCTGTGATATTGTGATTTTGGATAGGAAGGACGATCGGAGTTGTGGACTGCCGTTGAACGGATTTACTAACAAGATCCAGGAATTTTGCAACTGTGATTGAGGAAGGTGAGTTTGATGAATTGTTAATTTTGAAGCTAGATCAGGTTGTGCGTGAATGGTGGTGGTAAGGATTTTTGGATTATTGTTGGTTATGCCGTGGGTTTACTAGATTCGTTTAGAGTTATGCTCAATTGTTCCTAATGATCTATTCGATCGGGATTAATGTTGATTAGATGGTGTTGCCGGGTGTGTTCTACTGCTTTGATGAGTTATGAGTTTGAGAGCTCAGTTATGTTGATCATTTTGGCTATTTGGGTGGAGCTGCTAGGGCTGTAAGAATGTTTTGGTGTTGTTAATGTTTCTGATTTATCTTGGATTAGAGAGTGGTATCCGATTGTGGTGTGAGTGTTGTTCAGATGAGCAATAGGGTGTAATCTGATTGTTCGTGGGGTGGCTGACCATGGTGCTTGTGGATTATGTTTAGACGATTGGATAGTTATTTGAGTGTTGTTAGATCTAATTACTTTAATTGATCATTTGGATGTTGGTGATCTATTGTGAGTCTGATTGTGGTGTATCAGATTTGGATAATCGGGATTTCTACCTCGGAGACGAGGAAATGATGCGAACATAGAAACGAAGTAGTGTTTAGTTCGTATACTTGTATGGTGCTTGTACTTAACTATAGTTTGTTATTATTGTGCAGGTTTGGGATACGAAGCAGGTCCACGACCGTGAGGATCATTCGAGCTTCGTATCAGGTGGGTAATATCTACCTGGTCCGGTAGTTTTGATCAAATTCTAGTGCATGATCTTGGATTTATGTTTATACCTGTTTACCTTAAATTCACTCTTATTTAATCATATGCTTGTACTGCCTTGACCTTTGAGATATATACTCTGGTACTTCATTGATTATCTAGCTCGGATAGGAACTATAAACCATATTATGTATTAGCTGATGGATGTTCAGTAAGTATAGGTGATTAGGGTTATCTTTGTGACCTCAGATTGGGTTACTGTGTTACATCACTAGGGTTAGGTGATGAATTGGGTTATGGAGTCGATCGTTGTATCGTACATATATTAGTTGTGCATCTATGGTGGATTTAGTTGTCTGTGCATAGATAAATGTGTGTGGTTGTCAGTATGTGGTTACGGACTATAGGTCCTAGCATGATTGCATTACCATTATGGATCGTATATCTGGGTATGATTATATAGATGGTCGATAGTATCTCGCTACTGACTAGAGGTCTTAGCGTGGTTGACTGTCAGATGAGTATGACTCTTTGTACGATAGAGAGAGTCTTGTGGATTGTAGTCCTTGCATAGTTTAACTTTTGGTTGACCAGGACTCCCCGTGAGATAGGGAGTGTTGCGAGGATACTTATGTGGATCTATGCATCATTACATTTGCATGCATGCTGACGACTGGGTCTCCCTTATGGATGAGACAGGTCGTCAGTCATCCTGCCTCCCCGGCCACTCGGGGTAGTGGTAGCAGGGTTGAGGGCAGAACATTGGATGTGCCGCGCTCGACCACTATGGATGGTGGTAGCTGGAGATGCGCACCTGGCCACTGTGCAGAGTGGTGTTAGCACTCGCCCACTATAGACGGTGGTTGTGTGACGTGCAGTTGTCCTGTGTGCGGCGTTTGTCTACTCATAGGTAGGGACAGCGTGGCTTGCAGCAGGGGCCCCTAGGAGTAGTTAACTTTTTACGCTACTCAGTTATACTACCCAACTCGGTCACTCGAGAGTGGTGGCAGCTGGAGTCGGGCTAGTTGTCATTTGTCGTGCCACCCTGGCCACTCTGGGGTTGTGGTTGGACGGGTCCGCAGACAGTGACCATGCATATGCATTGCTGATATATATGTATGCATGTATTTGATATATGTTTTACATATGCCTGTGAGATGCATTTGATTGAGCTATGATTCACGTGATATGGTTGTTCATCATGATACATGTCATCCGCATTTTATATCGCTATGTGTTGAGCATGATACATGCGTTGATTCGTGATCGTTATATGCATTTGATTAGCATCATGTCATTGTGTGGTACTGACCGGGTTGTTATTACGGTGATCATATATCGTTATATCTCGCGACGGTCGTATGGGATTGACTTAGTATGTTATATGGGTTATGTTATTGTAAATGCTCGTGATGATATAGCTTATGGTGTCATGACCGTGTCA
Source organism: Wurfbainia villosa (assembly GCA_025175895.1). Taxonomy (NCBI): domain Eukaryota; kingdom Viridiplantae; phylum Streptophyta; class Magnoliopsida; order Zingiberales; family Zingiberaceae; genus Wurfbainia; species Wurfbainia villosa. The sequence continues at coordinate 5,709,713 of JAKLTH010000042.1, forward strand.
CGCTGGTACATTACTTCATGTTCATTGATCGATTTAGTATATACATTGAGTATGACTATCGTAGTTACTTGTTATTAGAGTTGGATAGACTGTATGTCTATTGGACTCATCTTTGTATACTGTAGATCTTCACATGTATACTTGTAGATTTCTTTACCCTATATGTTCATGCACTTTCTATATATTACCCCGAGTTTATACTCACCACCCGGGACCACGGGCTTCCGTCCTGGATAATGTAGAAGATTCCTTGGGCGTTCGAGCTCGCGGTGATCCCATCTCACACCGGACGAACGGATGAAGGTGTATTTACGCTTTGTTGTATTCTTGTGGATTGAACTATTCCATATTGTTGTTTTGGGTTTTAGTTTGTATTGTTTCCGTATTTGCGACATACGGATGTGTTGTATATATTTGGTCTTCGATTTGATTTCTATTATGATTCTTGTCGTGTCAAGTCACTCCGGAGTGCACAGTTGGTCTTTGTATCTTGTTTATCTGTTTGTATTGTTTCCGCTGTGTTTAGTATAATTGGTATGTTGATATTTTTATATCATATTGTTGTTGTGGGCCTACGGGCCTTGTATTAACTCGATATGTTGCCACGTACAGGGGAGATGTTGTCCGTTTGCTTTTCGGCACGGCATACTCTCGGAGCGTGACACTGATAATTCAAACCATCCTCTATATTTGCTGCACTGGTGAATTTTGATGTTATTATCTGGTCAAGTTATGCATTTCCCCTTTTGTAGAGATTTTTTCTTATGTTACATGCTTCTTAGCTAATGGAATGTCTCATCTATTTATCTATCTGTCTGTCTGTCTATGAACCTTTACTTTTGCTACAATTTAGATTTTTTTTGGTCCGAGGAAAGCTCTTTCATTAAAATTGTGATTTCTATCACTATTCAAATACACCACCTCTCCTGTTTGTTCCACCTATCTTCTTTTTCTTGTTTGTGGCTTATCTTGTGTGTTGTGGTTAGGGTATCTTCACCACCTATCTTATTTTCTAGAATTTTTGGGTGTTTTTGTGTTGATGACCAACCCATCCGGTGATCCAATAGAGATAAAAGAAAACACCAAGACATTTATGCTATCTTTCTGCATTATTTCTTTGGGAGTTATTTCAATATAGTTAAGGTGAGCTGCTGCAATGGTCCATAACAGCGAAAACATGTGGCTAGCATTCTATCTTTTTCTTGCTCATTAATGAATCATACACACCAATATGTTATTTGCCTAAACCTCTCGATGCTTGGACTTTTTTCTTTTTTTGCATCATCTGTCTTGATTTTAAGGTTGGTGTATTTTCTCCATAATGTACTTTGTTTTAGATAACTAAATTAACAGTTATAGCAATAAGTTGTACTTGTGAATCATATACTTTCTTGTACGTTATTTGTTAAAGTAGATATGAATTATTTAGTGACATTTATATAATCAAGTTATCTATTATTTGTTATTATTATTAGAAGGATGAATCATATACTTTCTTGTGTTATTTCTCGTTGAGAAAAGCTTTATGGAAATCTCCACAACTATTATAATTTTGTTCATCACAGGTTTCCCTTCAATCGGATGAAGTTCAATGCGGTTATTTTATTTTGCGATATATGAGAGATATAATTGAAGGCGCAACATCCATTGACAAGTCTTCCCTACGACCAATAATAATATTAGATATATTTTTAAATTTTCTTATTGATACATATTTGTAAAACGATTTGTGCAATTAATTATCACATAGTACTCAAAGTGTTTAATTACATTTTCATTCATTTATTCACATGCAGTTTGCAAAATTTGTGATAGCTGCAAAGGAAATTGATGAAGTACGTTCGGAGTAGATTGAATGCATACAAGATCACACATCTGATGATTAGGAGATTTAAGTGTACATATCTCTTTTGGTTAGATGTGGTAATTTATAAGTGTTTTGGTTATTATGCATAATACTTTTGTTGCAGTACTAAACATATGATGTGTAGTTGTTTTATTACAGTACTTTTTTTATATATGTTTTTAAGAGTGATCATTTAAAATGGGATGATGTAACCTTGTACTTTACATTATTACAAGTGGGAGTGTATATGTATTTTCTATAATTCTTTTTGATGTTGTTGTATGATTTATATTAAAAATACAATACTATAAATCGACAACGGTTTATTGTTCTTTAGAGTAACCGTTGAGAAATGACAACGGTTAAAAACACAACGGTTAAAATAACAATGACAATACAAATGACAACGGTTATTATGACTTAAAAAATTATAATAAATCTATGCGTTGAGAAAAATAGGATGCTCAAAGACAACGGTTATAATGCGTTGTAATTTTAGTTGAGAGACAACGGTGAAAAATCGTTGTCTATGATCCAAAAAATCCGTGGTAAATCGATCCGTTGTGAAAAGTGGGGCGCTCAAAGACAACGGTTAAAAACCATTGTCTTTTCCTTAAATCGACAACGGTTTTTCACTGCTGTCTTTGAGCGCCCCACTTTTCACAATGGGTCGATTTACCACGGATTTTTTGGATCATAGACAACGGTTTTTCACCGTTGTCTATTCGAATTTTTGTTGTAGTGTTCCTAGTTTTTTTTTCGCGGGGGCATGCATGAATTGATAAGCACAATTTACTGTAAAAGTAATATCAGATCGTGTGATAGTAACATATTGTAAGACTCCAATAATGCTTCGATAAATTTAGGGATCAAACATAGCAGGAGAAGTGGTAGAGACATTATTTATAACTATTGGTGTAGAGATTGAACGTGCTCCATCCATTATGACTCTTTGGAGAAGCTTAGCAACGTATTTGCTTCAAGAGAGGAGGCAACCATCAACACGTTGGATAAGTTCAATATCAAGAAAAAAATGAGCATTACCCAAATCTTAAATGGGAAATTCCTATTTGAGAAGGTTTAAAAGAATTGTGATGCTCTTTTGATCATTGTCAGCTATTAAAATATCATCCACATAAATAAGAAAAAATATCATTGATACGATCCATCATTTTATTTATAAAATATAGAAGACTTTGTCTTTGAACTAGAGAATCTTTAAGCTTATAACTAATTAGATAGACGATGAAACTACGCATAAGGAGCTTACCGTAGACCATATATGGATTTCATGAGTTGACAAATATGATTTGGAAATTGTGGATGGATAAATCCAGGTGGTTGTTCCATAAATATAGTTCCTCAAGATGACCATAAAGAAAAGCATTAAAAATATCTAGTTGTCATACGACCCAATTAGAACTAACAATGACTAATAATAATAATCATATAGTTGTAATTTTAATGACTGAGCTAAATGTGTCATTGAAATCAATACCTAATTGTTGATTGAATCCTTAAGCCACAAGTCGAGATTTATACCGTTCAAGAGATCCACAGCTCGATGTTTAAGGCGGAATACCCATTTAGAGCCTACAATATTCATGGAGGGTGTGCAAGGAACTAGGCTCCAAGTTCCATTATGAAGAAATACATCAAACTCTACAGCCATCGCCATACGTCAATTCAGGTCTTTGATTGCTTATGAGAAGCAAATTGATTTGACAGATTTTGAAGAGACTACTAGAGCTCGTAGAAGAGGATATTTAGTTGTCGTTGGACGACATCATGCATATGACAAGGAGTAGCATTATTTGCATCACATAATGATGGTGATGAGTGAGTAGGTTGATATGGAGATGGCAGATTTGTATTATCTTAGGAATCAGGGTCGGAGTGCATATTATCATTATCTGGTGAGGCTTCCAAGATTGGACATGGAATATGTTCTAAATTTCTTTTCATATTATTAGTACGTCTTGCTCTTGTTGGAGTAGCCACTTTAGGTATTTTAATTGCATAGGAGAATTTTTAGAGAGCTCTAAAATAGGACTTAAGATGTCATCTCCTCGTTTATCTTTAGAGCATTTCGTTGGGGATAAGTGTATGCGGAAGTTCTAATGGTATATTGGTTGGTATCAAAGAGGTAGCACTGTTTCTTGAGGACGGAGCCATTGATGTAGTTATCAATGGAAATAGAGATTCATCAAAAATAACATGCTGAAAAATATATATACACCCTATTGGTATATGTAGACAATGATACACATGATGTAAATTATTATAATTAAGAAAAATACATTATTGAGAACGAGTATTTAATTTGTGTTTGGAGTAGGATCATAGCCATGGATAACATGCACAATTGAAAATACGTAAGAACATGTAGTTGGGAGTTTGATTATAGAGTTTATCTAAGGGACATTTATTTTGAAGCAGTAGAGTGGGTAGACGGTTAATAAGATAAATTGCAATGTGGACAACGTCATCTCAAAATTTATGTGAAACTGATGCATGATTGAGAAGAACTAATGCAATTTTGATTATATGATGATGTTTTTTCTCTATAGAGTCATTTCATTCAGGAGTATGAGGGCATAAAACTTTATGAAGTGATTGATATTCTCCACTCATTCAGAGTGACCGGAGAGTATTTTATGGCTAAAGTAATGTTTAACATATTTTTGGAATCGACAAAAGATATCAACAAGATCAAATTTTCATTTCATAAGAAAGACCCAAGTGATTTTACTAAAATCATCAATAAAAATGACTTAGTAAAGAAAACTTTGATTTGATAAAACAAGAGCAGACCCCAAACATCACAGTGTATTATTTCTAAAGGAAAGTTAGATAGCGATGATTTAACAAAAGATGATTAATGACTTTTTGCTTTCATATATGCTTCACACAAATGAGATAAGTTTGCAACAGAAGTTGGCAAATCAAACTATCTAATGATATTTTGAACAAGATGTAGAGATGGATGACCAAGTCTTGCACGCCAGGAGAATTTATTTATACGTTCTCCAATAAAGGTTTTAGTGCGTGGAGGTAGATTGAAGATAATAAAGATCATCTCTAATTCCTCCTCTGAGTAGGGCAACCTTGGTTATCGGATCTTCACAAGACAATAATGAGGGTGAAATTAAAAAAAACATTATTATCAAGAGCAAATTAACGAATTGAAAATAAACTTTTAGTGAATGAAGAAACATAAAGTGTATTGTGCATTTGAAAGAGACGACCAGATAAATGAAAAGGAGTGTTTCCAAGGTAAGCAATTTTCAAACCTGAACCGTTGTCTACTTGTATCACGTCAAGACCATGATAAGAGGAAGCTTCTGTGAGAATGTCATAATCTAATATAACATGATGAGTTGCTCCAGAATTTAGATGACATCCTGAGATTGAAGAACTTTCCATAGAATTGTTTGAAAGAGAGAATGCTCCTGGATGAGATGATGAAGGTGGTCGCAGCCAAATAGAAGATGAAGATTGATTTTATGATACAAAACCTCCAGTGAAACTTAAATCAAATCTCTTATAACATTCTTGAGCAAAGTGACCATTGTCGAAATAAATCTGACAACGTCTTCGATGACCTCGTCCTAGTCCTCTATTTCTTCCACCTTGATTATATTGATTATGGTGATGATGAGTAGTATTATTTGTTGTATGTGCTGAAAGAGCAAGATAATCTAACATCCTTTGGGATTATATTTGCATGAATATTTCATGAGAGGATAACATGCTATGAAGAGTATCTAGTGACACTTGATTCATACGAATTATTACATTAGGAATAAAAATGTCATATTGAGGTCCTAAATCTACGAGAACATGGATCAATAAATCTGGTTCTGAAACTGGATGCTCAATTGCAACTAAATTATTCATAATGGTTTTGATTGATTGAATATAATCATTGATAGATTTGTTGTCTTGTTGCACCGATTGTAATTGCATGCGAAGTTGAAGCACTCGTGTTTGAGAGCGTGATGCAAAAGTTCATGCAAGAGCTTTCCATATTTGGCAAGAGCTATCAAGTCCTATAACGATGGAAAGTATAGACTCACTGAGTGAAAAAATTACCCATGCCATAATTTATTGATCTTTCTTGCTCCAAACAATATAATTTGGATCATTTTCTTGAAGTGTGTCAGAGGTACCATCTACAACTCTAAATAGATTATGACCATAAAGTAATGATTAAAATGGTATCTCCCAAAATAGATAATTATCATTATTAAATTTAATGATCTTCCAGAATAAATAGTTATCATTATTAAATTTGATGGGTAAATAAGATATGATATTTATAGATAGAGAGGAGAGTTGTGTTGCTTGATTTATTTCTATGGAAGATGAAGACGAAGATTCTGACATTTGATTTTAACAAAAAAAAAAACTTTGAGGAAAACAAAGAGTTAGAGTTGCTTGGCCTGTGTTAGGAAAATAAGCTCGTGATATACGCCGCTGCTAAGGATGAGAAAGATCAGTCAATGCTACTCTAGGATTAAACTCTATAATTCAAGAAGAAATCGTAGCGACGTCGTGGGCTTAGAGCATTGTGGCGGCAGCAAAGAACGACGAAGAGGGTTTCTTGCAACCAAGAAAAGAAATAGGGTGCACCTGCGATCGGCGAGGTCAATGTGAGAGGGAGCAGTTATTGATCCTTGTTGAGCAACGAGTTTATCGGGGTCGTGCTCGTCGAAGAGCTTGTTGATGATGAGAATTTAGCGGCTTGCAAATCTCCGTGCTAAACCCTTCCTTTGGTGAGTAGCTTCTCGCTTGCTCAAGATCTACGAGGAGCGATGTGTCGGGATTCAAAATCACAAAAACACATGCTTTTAATCCTCAAGAATTTCATAATTTGAATCCAATTATATCTCTAGCATGATAAATCGAGAATCGGATAAATTGAAAATCGGATAGAGAGAATACAGAAAGCATCGAATAAAATAAATACTTTATTTTCAATTTGGTCCCTCAACAAATTGAAAATTATTTTATGGTATCTACGCATCAATTCCATGATAATTTAATATCTTATTTTAGTCCAAACTTTAAATCTTATTAGATCACTTTAATTGGACTACCAAAAGACAGCTACGCACATTTAATTTTAACATATGTAAGTCCAAACGTTGGATTTTTCCAATTGTCGAGATTCAAAATCACAAAAACACATGCTTTTAATCCTCAAGAATTTCATAATTTGAATCCAATTATATCTCTAGCATGATAAATCGAGAATCGGAAAGAGGAAACTAAAACACGGAAGCGTACCTGAATCCATAAATTGAATTTGAATCACCTAGTATGATCTTCCAAACGTTCGATTCTTCCTCTTTTTTGGTATTTCGTCGTTCTATAGAGAGAATACAGAAAGCATCGAATAGAACCGTCGTTTGGGGACCATAACCCTATTTAATAAAATAAATGCTTTATTTTCAATTTGGTCCCTCAACAAATTGAAAATTACTTTATGGTATCTACACATCAATTCCATGATAATTTAATATCCTATTTTAGTTCAAACTTTAAATCTTAGTAGATCACTTTAATTGGACTGCCAAAAGACAGCTACACACATTTAATTTTAACATATGTAAGTCCAAACGTTGGATTTTTCCAATAATCTCCCACTTGGACTACAAATATCACCGGATAAATGTGCATTATCTTATGAGCTCAAATTTTGCTGTCATAAATAAGGATATCCCTTAAACAATCTCGTCCATTAATTGTACTGATATAGGACTAAAGATATTTTCATCGCTTTAAGTGTGACTAAACCCATCAATAATCACATATACCAATACAACCAAACGACATAGATCAATCATGGGTGTATAGCATGGAAATTGCATGCAATGTAATCTGTACATGTCTATTTCCAACTGATCCAACCTTATTCCTTAGTGAGATCAACCACAACCATATATAACAGGGTGGAATAAAATTGAATACTTTATATCTGTACAGAAATATCTAAATTACACAATGAATGTGTCCATAACATAGTATAGAGCAATAGGAAAAAATATATACAGACTCCCACTAAACCAAAGAATCCTGAAATAATACAACAACCATATGAGCAGTATGCTCATGAAAGACCTTAGGTGGTAACCCTTTAGTCAGCGGATCCACTATCATTGAGTCTGTTCTTATATGCTCTATCGCAATCTGTCCACTCTGTACTCTTTCCTTCACAACTAGAAACTTTATGTCAATTTGTTTTGACTTAGTAGAACTCATATTGTTATTGGAATATAACACCACTGAGTTATTGTCACAATATAACTTTAGTGGTCTTTTAATACCTCCAACTATGCACAGCCAAGTAATAAAGTTTCGTAGCCATATTCCTTGATTGGATGCCTCATAACATGCTACAAATTCTGCTGCAATGGTAGAAGGTGCTACTAGTGTCTGCTTAGCACTTCTCCATGAAACAACTCCCCCAGCCAACAGAAAAATATAGCCTGAAGTGGATCTCCTACTATCTTGTCATCCAGCGAAATCAGAATTAGAATACCCTATGATCTCTAACTGGTCTGATTTCCTATATGTGAGCATGTAATCCTTAGTCCTCTGTAGGTACCTCATAACCCGTTTGGCTGCTTCCAGTGATCCATACCAGGGTTACTTAAATATCTGCCCAACATACCAACAATAAATGCTATGTCAGGTCTTGTGCAAACTTGAGCATACATCAGACTTCCAATAGCCGAAGCATATGGAATCTTCTACATTTCCTTAATCTCAAGATCATTTTTAGGGCACTGACTGAGACTGAACTTGTCTTCCTTAGCCACAGGGGAATCTCCTGGTTTGCAATTCTACATGTCAAACCTTTGCAACACTTTTTCTATATAGCCCTTTTGTGATAACCCAAGAATGCCCTGAGAACGATCCCGGTGTATCTTGATTCCCAGAACAAAAGAAGCTTCCCCAAGATCTTTCATTTCAAATCTTTTTGAAAGAAAGGTCTTGGTGTCGTGCAACAATCCTGAATCATTCGTGGAAAGAAGTATGTCATCGACATACAACACCAAAAATATACATTTACTCCCACTGAACTTGTGATACATATAATCATCAATAAAATTTATCTCAAAACTGAACGAGACAACTTCTTGGTGAAATTTGTAGTACCACTGACGGGAAGCCTACTTGAGCCCATAGATGGATTTCTTTAATTTGTAAATCATAGTCTTTGGGTCTCCAAACACAAAGTTGTTTGGTTGCATCATATAAATTGTCTCATCAATGTCTCCATTGAGAAACACTGTCTTTACATCCATCTGATGTAACTCAAGGTCAAAATATGCAACTAAAGCCATTATTATCCTAAAAGAGTCTTTCGTAGAAACCGGAGAGAAAGTATCTTTAAAATCAATGCCTTCACGTTGAGTAAAACCTTTAGCTACAAAACATGCCTTATATCTTTCCACATTACCTTTCGAGTCCCTCTTGGTTTTAAATATCCATTTACAATCAATGGGCTTTGCATCTGCAGGTAATGAGACAAGATCCCAAACTTGATTGTCTTGCATTGATTTATACTCTTCGTTCATAGCTTCAATCCACTTTTGAGAGTTTGTTCCCTACATGGTTTGATAGAAGTCAATAGGATCATCTTCTATCAAACCATTGTTTTCCTCATTTTCTTGAAGAAATACTGCATAATCATCCGGAATAGCATTTCTCCTCAGTCTCATGGATTTCCTTAATGCCATTAGTTCTTGAGGTTGTTAAGTTTGTTCATCCTGAAGTGGGAGTTGTTCAATATTTTCATGTACATTATCCTGTTGAGTCACCGGATCTGTTTCTTGATCAATGACAGGAATGAAAACCTGCACATTATCAAGGGCAGTGGTCAACGTTGAAATCGACTCCTCCTCAAAGATAATGTCTCTAATCTTATTTCTCCCCCCAAACTCAACATCCTCAAAGAATACTGTATTTCCCATCTCAAAAATAGACCTTTTAGTGGGATCATAAAACTTGAAACCCCTGGATTTTTCAGAATAACCAATAAAGTAGCTGCTCACTGTTTTGGAGTCAAGTTTCTTTTCATTTGGCCTATAAGGCCTAGCCTCAGCTGGACACCCCCAAATGTGAAAGTGCTTTAAATTAGGCTTTCACCCAGTCCAAAGCTCAAAAGGTATTTTGGCAGCTGTTTTAGTTGGTACCCTGTTGAGAATATAAGTTGTTGTCTTTAGTGCTTCTCTCCAGAGTGATTCTGATAAGGAGGAATGACTAATCATACTCCTCACCATATCCTTTAGAGTTCTGTTTTGTCTTTTAGCTACACCGTTCATGCTAGGCGTTTCAGGAATAGTGTACTGTGGGACGATTCCACATTCCTTTAGGAAGATAGCAAAAGGACCTGAACGTTGTTCTCCCGAACCGTCATATCTATCATAGTACTCACCACCACGATCAGATTTGACACTTTTAATTTTGTTGCTGAGTTGATTTTCAACCTCAGCCTTAAATACCTTGAACATGTCCAGTGCCTCTGATTTTTCACGAATTAGATATTGGTACCCATATCGTGAGTAATCGTCTATGAATGACACAAAGTATTATTGATCATTCCATAAAGCCATAGGGAATGACCCACAAATGTCCGTATGTATTAATTGTAAGACGTTTGTAGTTCTATTGGCACATAATCTCTTTATTTTGGTATGCTTTCTTTTTATACACTCAACACAAATATCAAGTTCTGAAAAATCAAGTGTATCTAAAATACCGTCTGACACAAATCTCTCAATTCTGGTTTTTGAGATACAACCTAAACGCTTGTGCCATAATTAAGCTGAATTTTCTTAATGTAATTTACACTTAGTACCTCTTGAGTAAACATGCAAGGATTCATTATATGAAGCAATAGTGTCAAACAAATATAAATTGTCAAATGCACTTAATGAACCAGTACCCACAGTACTGGAATTAATTGAAAGACTAAATTGACAATTTCCAAATGAACAAGAAAAATCATATTTGTCCAAAGTAGAAATAGAAATCAAATTTCGCCTAAAAGACGGTACAACAAAAGTGTCTTTCAAATTAAGAAACAAATCAGTCCTTAATAACAATCTAAAATGCCCTATCGCCTCAACTTCTACCGACTTTTCATCGCCCACAAAGATGTATCTTTCACCATCATTTGACTTTCGGTAGCTCAGACAACCCTTTCTTTGCACGCAAAGTATGATACTTAGTACAATCCTTCTTCATATGTCCAGGTTTGTCACAAAAGAAACAACTCTTATTATCATTATCTTTCTGCTTCTTTTGTGTTGACCCTTTATCCTTAGCAGTTTTCTCAATAGCTTTTCTTTTCCTGTCCTTGCCCTTATCCTTAGTAACACTGGCCAGTTGAGCAACCTCAGTCCTTTCTTGCTTCAACCTTTCTTCCTCTTGCACACAATATGAAATGAGCTCATTAAGAGTTCACTTCTCCTTTTGACAGTTATAACTGACCTTAAATTGACTGAACTGTGTGGAAAGCGATATCAGCACTAAATGCACGAGTAAGTCCTCAGACACCTCAAGCTTTAGTGCCCTTAATTTTGAAGCAACATGAGACATTTGCATGATGTACTCCCTTATGTTTCCCTTGCCCTTATACTGCATGGAGATCAAGCTCACTAGAAGCGTATTTGTCTCTGCCTTATCGTTTTTGACAAAACGCTTTTCAATCTCAGCAAGGTACTCACTGGCTTTAGTGATTTCATCAGAAGTTGTGCCTCAAAAGGCTTCTGGAATGTCGCGCTTAATGATCATCAGACTTACACGATTCGAGCGATCCCACTTCTCAAAGTTCCTCCTTTCATTAAGAAAACTTTCCTCCGTAAGAGAAGGGGGTTGCTCAACCCTTAGTGCATAGTCCAGATCCATGCAACCCAAAATGATCAGCATGTTTTCTTTCCAATCTTTAAAGTTAGACCCATTAAGCATGAGTATATTGTTGGTGTTGACAGAAATAGAAGTAGCAGACATCATAACTGAATCCATAAATTGAATTTGAATCACCTAGTATGATCTTCCAAACGTTTGGTTCTTCCTCTTTTTTGGTATTTCGTCGTTCTATAAAAAGAATACAGAAAGCATCGAATAGAATCGTCGTTTAGGGGCCATAACCCTATTTAATAAAATAAATGCTTTATTTTCAATTTAGTCTCTCAACAAATTGAAAATTACTTTATGGTATCTACACATCAATTCCATGATAATTTAATATCCTATTTTAATTCAAATTTTAAATCTTAATAGATCATTTTAATTGGACTATAAAAAAATAGCTATGCACATTTAATTTTAACATATATAAATTCAAATGTTGAATTTTTACAACACGATGGTGAGCGAGGAAGAAGGAGGCGCATAGGACGTCCTATATTGACGGGCGGGTAGCACAGGAAAGAAGGCATTTGTGCGCGTTGTTTGCTCGATCTGCCTTGAGGTTGCAATTGTAATTTTAGGAAAAAATTGACCTTCGATGTAGGTGACGGAGGAAAAATAAAAAAGAAATCGTATTAGACTATGATACTATGAAAGTCAATTCAAAAAAAAAATAGTAAAAGTAATTAAGAGTATTTTTCTTACTGCAGAACAAGACTATATATATACATGATATAATACCAAGCTACAAATTTATAACGAAAGATTCCAAAAGAATTTGAATTGATTTTATCTGATTTGACAAAGCCATATTAATTTAATTCTCTATTACTTTTTACTTTTTGCTCAAAGCAAGTGATAACTAAAATTATTAACTAATTCAAATATTAATTATATTACTTTTGGACTTTGTTTCTCTATAATTTTTTTTTCGCTCTAAAAGTCATTCTCATCCGTGTGAATAGACGTCACTTATATTAAGCGGTTGGCCAATTAGACGGAATTTAAATGTAAATAATAAAATTATCCATGCCACGCTTTGAGCCTCATTCTAATTTAAGGTAATTATTAAATTATGTTTTAGGATTTTTTTTTAACAGGATTTTTGGGGAGATATTTAGTGTCAAATTAATTTTCTAATAAAAAAGAATAAGTAAAAGTTGCAGCTGCGAACGAACAAAATGGCTCGTCGCAGTCGACTATGATCCGCTGTCTAGAATGATACATCTTTCAGCGAATATCTCGTAGCGTAGAATTTTGGCCCTACATTCAGTGAAATACCTCTCCAATAAGAGTCTCCATTATTCAGTACTCTGTCTGAGTACAACATGCGATTAATTCTGCAAATTAATCTCCTGCGATAGACGTTCCACCAAACTCGACTTCTTTCGGTACCTGCGAAGGACGTCACCTCAAATTGCTCCCTAATTTTGATCTCTCGACACGACGCCGTCCAAAGGTGACACTGTTACGCAACGCCGCCGTCGCCACCGACACTCCTCCTCCTCCTCGATCTCTGCCTTCGCGGTCTCGTCCACCTTGCTCGATTTGTCTTCCACTCATTGGAAGACCAATCTACCTTCGTGAAGGGAACGAAATAAATTAAGCATTCTGTCATTCCTGGATCTGCTTTTTGAGCCGTTTTGGGTTCATCTTCAATTGGATTGGTTTGGCACCTCTTCCGATCTGAGTGGGTGTTGATTTCTGAGTGGATATCGCAAGTCTTTGTTGATGATGGAGCTGAGCAATGGACAAGGAGATGAAGAGACGGTCGAAGCAACTGCAACTGCTGCTCATACGGAACGTAAAGTCGAGGAAGTTGGTAAAGAAAAGGAGAAGGATCGCAAGTTATCGCTGCGTAGGGAGCCCTCTTTCTCGCGGTGGTGCAACGAGAATGGGATCTTGCGGCCAAGCGTCGTGGACGATGAAGGATCCCCTAGGACCAGCTCAGCGGCAAAAGAGTCCGAAGAATTCGAGCTGCCGTTGCTCCATCAGAGCATGCCTGATGAAGTTGGATCGCAGGCAGAGGACCCGCGAAGAATCCACGAATTCCGGCAGAGGAGCATGTTTTTGGGGATTGTGAATGGGGACACGGAGAAGTACACGCCTTTGGATGTAGAGGGCGGTGTGCACGTCAGCGATTCTATGGCAAAGCTCGTGTCTTTGGAGCAATCCAGAAATAGCCCAATTTCTGTTGCAGTCTTGCTAAAGACTCTGTTCTATATACTGGTTTGGTACACATTAAGTACTTGCTTGACAGTGTGAGTGGCTAGATTCCTGTGGATATCGGCTTTGATTCCTCTTTATACTGGACTTTTTTATTAAATTTCACGATATGATTTTCTTAAATCACGTTGATTTGTTCTTTAGGTACAATAAGACATTGCTAGGTGATAATTTGGGGAAATTTCCAGCTCCACTGTTGATGAATACAATTCATTTTTCTTTTCAAGCCATTTTCTCGAATGTCATTGTGTATATCCAGTCTCGGAATTCTGAAAGCAGCAATAATATCATGACATGGAAGGATTACTTTGGCAGAGGTAAAGATTACATTTTTAGGTTTAAGTGTTTATGGATTTTCTGAAGAGAATATTGATGAATAGATCCAGTTCTTGATCAAGCCATGATTTTTTTTCAGTGCTTGTATATCATGGTGTGATTCTGCTGTATAGTTCCACTATAGAAGTTGGTCTCTATGCTATACTTGATTAACTTATAGGACATTTGAATTCATTCGATGAACTTATAAGTCCCAATAGCATTAAGTCTTCACATTCCAAATCAAATTTTAAAAAAAAAACTGTTGCATTAAACTTATTTTGTCAGTTAATTGATTAAACATTTTTTTTTTTCAATTTCATCATCAAGCCATTTTTGTCCTCACTATATCCAGTTGGCTACATGAATCCTACAATACCACTGAACTCTATGCTAGACAATTCACTAGTGATATTCAAATTGATTAAACAATTTTTTATATGTTTTTTTCTTGATCTCCCAGTATCCCTTATGCCTTCCACTTTAATAGATTCAACCTTCCTAGCTATAATTTTTACATTTAGCACTTCTAACTAACTATAGAATGTATTGGTCATTTTTGGACATGTATCATCTCAATCTATTTTCGCTCACTTTATAATCTATTAAAGCTATACTTATTTGCTTTGACTATCAATGTTTTGTATTTTATATTTATTTTTATAACTCCCAACATTCATCTGAGCATTCTCTTCTTTACTACATTGATTTTTTATATGTTATTTCTTGATAGAATAACACTTTGATATATTAATGTCATTTCTTAGATATGTTTTGGAATAAATTTTCTTCAGATTTTCTTGTATTTGTGCTTCAAGTGATTTTTGTTTTAAGGAACCTTATATAGGGGAGATGATTCTATGTTGAATTTAACTTACATCTGGATTCCTAGTCTGGAGTGATATAGAGTTAATAGTATTTCTTTACATTTTTTTAAAAAAGTTTCTATAAGGTTTTTGCTTGTGAAAACTCAAAAAAAAAAAAAAAAAAAACTGAATGGCATCCTGGAGATCTAGAGCTTAATTTTTTCTGTTATTCTATATATTCTTCCTCTTACTGTACTTGATAAATGCTAATGCTTTGTAGGGATTTTTTGCAGTTATCCCAACTGCTATTGGAACTGCATTGGATGTGAATTTAAGCAATGAGTCTCTTGTATATATAACCGTGACATTTGCAACCATGGTATGCCTTGATACTTGCCCTCATGGATTCGTCTGCTATTTTACATTTTATTGATGCAATTACACTTACAATCTACTTCAATTACAAGTTCCACACCCTCTTTGCAGTGTAAATCTGCCTCTCCTATATTTCTCCTTATGTTTGCATTTGCCTTCAGGTAATATTTGAATTCTTTTATATTTTTTTATGATGTCGCCACTGCTTTTGTACATGATCTTGTTCAAATTGTACGTTAAGACTTTTATATGCATTTGAAGGCTGGAGAAACCTAGTTTGAAGCTTGTAGGCATTATGCTCATTATTTGTGTTGGTGTTCTACTAACAGGTAATTTTTTTTTTCAATAGTATTATTCAGCTCACACTGTCTTTATTAATTTTCTTTTTCAAAATTTATAGCATGATGCATCATTTGGAAACATCTTTATTTACCTCTCAAAGGAATTTTATAATCCTTACTAGTTTGACATTTCTGCATTCATATATCCTGGTGATGAATAGATGGCTGTCAGTTTTGAAACTTCTTTTGGAATACATATGCTATCCTATTAATTCACTACTTTTGCATGTCATTTTCCTTTTTGCTCGGTTTGATCTTGATGGTTCTTTGCACTATTTGTTCTATGGCATGTGTAGGGAAAGTGTGTAAGAAACTTGTATGTTTAATAGATTAAAAACTGCTAGATTAGCACTATTTTGTTTGGATTTTTTTTCAGTTATTAGAGCATCTCCAATGGTAACCCATTGGAGAGTTCCTTTATTGCCCCCACAATGCCACATCAAAAGTAAAAAACTCCACTCATCTCTTCACTATCTAAAAACCTTTCAACAACTCCTTTATGGGTCCCACCCTTTATTTATATTTGACATTATATATAGATAATGTAATAATTAATTTATAACGGTTTATAAGGTTATTTTACAACGAATATTTTAACGATTAATTATTAAATCGATACAATTACTAACATTAAATGACATTAATAATTTAAAAATAAATTACATAAATACTGCAGTACTTTAAATAAAAGATGGAAACTATAAAATATATAAATTATATTAGATCATGTCTTTGCTTAATTTTTTCAACTATTTTCTGCTGTATATGAAGTTGTTCCGGTGTCATCTTACTGGTATCCTTCATAAGAATTTTATAATCATTGTGAAGGATTTTAGCTTGTCACAAAGCCTTTTTTTGCATTTGATATTCTTTAATTTCTTGTCAATTTGTGTTGATGCTTTGTTCCGTTTTGTCACTTTCTCTGACTTTGAATTTATTCTTCCTTTTTGCCGCCGTTTGTCCCATTGGACGAATGCAGACTTCATAGTTGTCCACATCAATACTCATATCTGGATTTGAACTGAAAGTATGCCCTCCTGATTCGGATGCCCTTGCCTTTTTGCTGAAGTGGTGACTAACTGATTGCGGAGCATATTTCTCATACTCTTTAAGAACTCTTCATACATGCATATACTTGAAGTCTTTGTTATTATTATTAGTTTTTTACATATTGAGTGCATTCTCCAACACATTCTCATCACTCCAACCGCTTTGATGATGAGAATAAAAATTATTATAGTATGCAGAAAATTCATTTACCATTGGCGGAAACTTATAGTAATGTGACTTTAACCACTTCCAAAATCTCGACACAGTTCTAGTGGGTCGATGATTGTTGTAGTAATCAGCGATACGTTTTCAAAAAACATAATCCTTCTAGTCATTATCAATGACAGCGTCGGTGCTAATAATGACCCATGACTTCGCGAGGACCACGCCTTCATCAGGAGATCAAATTGTTCGCTTTGAGTCATTTATCTTTGGTTTGTATTCTGGGTCTATCTGTGATGAGTGTGGTGACCACTGAGTTCTCGGAATAGATGATGGTGTTATGAGTTCTTCGTCGTTGACAGCTGCATCAACACTAGTCCTTCTTGATTCATTCGAAGGCATCGTCGATGGTTAAGGAGGAGAAAATACATATGACGAAGCTTGCATTCCAAATTGGCTACCCATGACAGACCAATCTTGGGGTGGATACATATAAAATGGAGCTAGTGTGACGTTACTCGGATTCATCGAAATTTTTTGAAAACTTTGGAAATTTGGAGGATATTGTGGAACATATGGAATATTTGGAGGGTATTGTGGGTGGGAGGAAAATTGAAAATATTAGACATTTAAATGAATATGAGTATTTTGAGAAGATATAGTTTCTTCCACATTTGGAGAATTTAGAAGATTTATAAAAGAAGAATTGAAATTTTCATCTTAAGAAAGAAGAAGAAGAAAATGATAGGATTTCAAGAATGAAGAAGCCGAAAGTTGTAGGATAAATGAGAAAAATAAAGAAGTGAAGATGTATTTATAGGTAAATTTTATTTTTAAAAAATAAAATTTAATCGTTGAACAACGGCTAAATTCAATGGCTCAAACTTAACCGTTGTTGAACGGCTTATTTTTTTTGCTGTTCAACAACATTTTTTTTATTAATTGGATTTTTTTTTAACAAAGAAACAATTTAAAAAGAAAACACTTTTATTAAAAAAAAAAGATGAGGAGCCGCTCCTGGCCCCACATGGAGAACGCTCCCTCCCCCTCCCTCCATGTCATCCCATGGGAGCTCCCACTGGGGATGCCCTTAGTCACTTACACAGGAGTGAAGCTAAACCCATGTTGCACTATGATAATAGAGATTAATTAATGGCATTTTACAATATTGTTGAGAATTTCTTTTTTGTCAATATGGGGGATCAATCCCCGGGCATGGCAGATTTCATCCGGATGCCTTGGGTTAACAAGTCAGTGGCATACCATTGAGAAGTTCGAAAGCATGTGTTTATCTGTTTCTGATTATTGCACAAGATATCTTTCTTTAGAAGATTTTGTCTGTTTGTGTTCTTTTTTGATGCCTTGTAGTATGCTAACATTTACTGTAAAATTCAGAAACATAGCCAGCTGAATTTGATGTTGCTTTGGTGCATCTTTCAAGTCAAAATAGTTGGTTACATGTAAATGTTTGTCAGTCTAACATTTTGGTAGTTTCATCTTGTCAAATCCACTTTATCTTCATTTCAGTTACAAAAGAGACAAAGTTTGAGTTCTGGGGCTTCATTTTTGTTATGTTGTCTGCTGTTATGGCTGGTTTTCGCTGGTGCATGACACAGATTCTGTTGCAGGTTGGCCACTAAAAACGCACTATATACTTGATATTTTCTGTCTATCTCCTTAATCATTGTTTGCTAACTTGTACTCTGTGTATGTGCATGGGCATCAAACCCATCCATGAAGAAAGAGGCATACGGTAAGAAATGGACTTTCTTAATTGATCTCCCCACTAAACATGCCACATTCAATAACAGTCGGAACAAAAAGCAATGTTCCCTCGTGTCATTTTTGCCTCTTAGTATACCACATGAGATGTGTAAATCACTTAAATGATATTATGCAGGTTTGAAGAATCCAATCACTTTGATGAGTTATGTGACACCAGTGATGGCTATCGTAACTGCTGTCCTTTCTCTAGTTTTGGATCCCTGGGATACATTCAAGGAAAGTAATTACTTTGATACCTCTAAACACATAGTACGAAGCTTCTTACTTATGCTTCTTGGAGGAGCATTGGCATTTTGTATGGTAAGATTTCATATCATGTGCGTTGCAACTTGCAGGACCAAATTTATTTGTGGTCTTAACAACTTTCTATTTGAATAGTCATTCATCAATCTATCTAGTCAATAAAGAAAACTTCTTTTTTGCAGGTTTTAATGGAATATATTCTCGTTTCAGCAACTAGTGCAGTGACAGTAACAGTCGCTGGCATTGTGAAGGAGGCTGTTACAATTTTGGTATGACCTATTCTTGTCTTGATGGCTTTTAATATGCATGCCAATCTAGCATAAATGTGGAAGCATCTCCTGGTTCTTATTGATACACGGCCACATGATGCATTGTAGCTTCAAATAGAAAGTCGCATGCTCACTCAGTTTCACTAACCAAGTCACATGTAGTGAAATTAACCATGGTTTTAATTGGTAGCATTTTTTATTGAGAAGAAACAAAACATATTGCTATAGGTATTTTTATGGTGATGAATCATCATGTATTAGTAGAGAATCCTCTATTCCTATTAACTATTTCACTTGCAAATCTATATAGAGTCTACTGATTCTTCAGGTTGCTTCTTTTGTTTACAAGGTTTTGTAGACATTTTTTTTGTTTCTCAAGAATTCTGCATGATCTTTGTACCTTTTGTCTAATCTTGACGTGTCAAATTTTTTACGATAAGCAACTTTCTGTTTGATGTGTTGGGATGTCGCTTCGGAGGCTCATTGGCTCCCATGTCCCCGGATTAAAATTTTCACTAATGAAAGGATTAATCCGGATGGGATGAGCTTCCTTAGCAACACCATTTCGTCGTCGTGCTAACAACTTGAGTGGTCGCTCGAACAAACTAGTTGTTCAAGCAACTCTACTCTTCTAGTTGATTAGCCGCGGAAGAGACGACGGACGGATCGTCGGTTTTTGTGTTTGTCTTCGGGGTCCATGATTATACAATATATTTGCACACACACACATGCATAATCAAAACAAATAAGAACATGCTCAGATCTGTACATAAAGTTAAAATAACTTTATACCTCACGATCTTCTATCGTATGTCCTATCCTTCTCGTGGACGACATGTGGACGAAGATCCTCCACGAGTAGAAGCCTTCTAGATCGAGTTCTCCTCTACCTTGTCCGCTGCGAACAAAGAGAAAAACCAACAATACCTTTCCTATCTAGAACCGGCCACCAAGCTAGAGAGTTTGATGCAACCGCCGGCCAAGGAACAAAAGGATGAAGCGCCGGCCACCAATTCAATGGGAACCACGGCCACCTATGGAGAAAGGAGAAGTGCGGCCACCAAATCGGAGAGCCGCCACCACCAAGGAATAAGGGAGGAGGAAGAAGAGAATGACTTAGAAGATGGGCGCCAGGCCAAGTGTGGATGGAGGAATAGGCGCCGCAGAATAACTAAGGAAAGAAGTCGCCCAAGCCTTTTCTCCAAAACCCTAGCCGCCACTAATCTCCAAACCCTAACTCCAATTCCAATCACTTAGTCCGCCAACCCTAAGCCATCTATATATAGAGTAGGGCCTAAACCTCCTTTAATCTCCACCGGATCTAGGGATTTAATCTCCACCGTCGGATCTAGGGTTTAATCCCAACCTCGGATCTAGGATTTCATCCCAACCGTCGGATCTAAGGTTTCATCCCAACCGGATCTAGGATTTATCCCAACCGTCGGATCTAGGGTTTTAATCCCAACCGTCGATTCTAGGATTTCATCCTAACCATCGGATCTAGGGATTTAATCCCAACCGCTGGTTCTAGGGTTTCATCCAACCATCGGATCTAGGATTTAATCCCAACCGCTGGTTCTAGGTTTTGTTTTACATTCTTGGATCTAGACTTCACAAGGATTATAATAGGCTACGATAGGACCATCGGGAGGAGTTGGGTCTCGCCACCCGATGGATCGGAACCACACAAACTTGATCCATCAATGATGTTCCATTCCACTAGAGGATCATCATTGAACTACCTCACCAACCCCCATAAATTAATTTGGGCTCCATATATTATTTGTACATTTATCTCCCCGTGTTTAAGATATCGAATGTCCGTCAATTAATTGATTTACTGACCATCAATTAATTAACATCTAATTCCTCGAGTAGTACCACTCAACCTTATCGTCATGTTGACTAAGTCGATTTGGGTTTACATGATGAACCTTATGAGCTCCTCAAGGGGACATCATCAACCTAATATATAGGACACGGTTTCCTCCTATAATCAACGGCACACCATGTAAATAATATTATTTCCCAACTTACCGGGCTTATTGATTTAATCCATCTAAATCTCACCCACTGGTGAATCAAAGAAATAAACACTAAGTACATGTGCCCGTTATTATATCGGGATTAAGAGTATGTACAACATAATATCCGAGGTCCGATTCAATTATGTAGTCAGCACTAAATTGAATCACCTCTATGTCGGTCCTGCTCAATACACCTAAGTGTACTAGTGTAACTCTATGTTCAAGATAAAACAATACCAAGCTACACTACAACCATGCCAATGGTTTGTCCAGAACCATCTTGGTTGTGAGCCTCTACTTATATTTTACAAGGGACTGATAACATGATCTTCTGTGCCACACCAAGCACCATGTTATCTACAATGTAAAATATCAGACAATATGCACACATATATAACGAATATATAAAATGCAAACAATGATCATGTGATTCTTATTTCAAAATAAAATGTTCATACAAAAAGAGCTAGGCTTTCAGTATACATTCTAACATGATGCCACGGAAATACAGCAATCTCAAGGGTAACTAGAGGGGATGTAAGGATTCACCAAAAAATTGTCCCCGACCGTCCCCTCTTTCTTTTTTTATCCATCCCCTTAAGGATCTTCCCGTCTAGATAAAGATTACCTAAACCATATATCCTATTTATTCGCCAGGAGAATAAGCCCACATCTTATCATTTACCATTTAATCCAGAAAATTATAAGATTGGGTTTACAGAATGATGGATGATATTTTCTTAAAGACAACTAAATCCCCTAGGTTGAAGTGGAGGGTTTAAGGATTGACCCGTTCTCATCAAGATCTGGATGTCAAGACTATGATCTCGAGATTTCCCTTAATTGAGTTCTCGAAAATTATGACCTTTTCGAACTGAAATATGTCGAGCCGACATTTAATCCTAATCGGAGATCTCAAGAAGCTGAGGCGTCCAATCGGAGAGCCAGGATATTTACACACGGTGCTTTAGGCTGAAGTTCTCGAGGGTTAAGATCTCAAGAGCCGAGATCTCACCTGAACTGGGATTTTGGGCTGAGGTCTCGGGGTGCCCCTAAAAATTTCATTATGTGGCATTATCTTATTACATGTCGCGGTTCTATTGGCATACAATGTTATCCCCTGGTCATTGTTTATTATTACATAGTTATATATGACAACTAGATAAATAAAAGATAAATGCAGTTTTTCTAGAAAATTGATATCTTTTGTAAATTGCTTCTTACTCGGCACCAATGTGCTTCAACTTCAATTTACTTCACTAAATATGTACTGAAGTCTTTCTTGGTTTCCATTTTGTAGTTTTCAATTTATAGGCTTCCAGATTGCTTGAGTTAGTAAGGAATATTTCATGATTGAATTTCACATCTTAGCCAAGTCCTTGTAAGAATTAGGGTAAAGTTTTATTCATCTTAGACAGCTGCAAGAAGATTTATTCATCTTTTCCATTGCATATTAATGTAAATATTTTTAAAATGTTAAATGTTTTGATTATCAATGTATTATATATTTTTCAATGTGTCAGGTTGCAGTATTTTACTTCCACGATCAGTTTACCTGGTTAAAGGGAGTAGGACTTTTTACTGTTATGGTTGGAGTCAGTTTGTTTAATTGCTTCAAGTAAGTTTTTCTATTCTTTTGTTCATCATTTGATGTGTATTTTTGTCATCAGGTGGTTGGAACCTTCATAAGACACTTGATTGTTTTTAATTCGATCTGCTATATTCATAAAAAAATTACCATGATATGGTCAGTTATAATGACCAAGAATCAAGCCAACTGAGAGTTTTTGTGATATAGTAAAATATGTTAACAACATGATTTTGACAATATACATTTTATGTTTCAATATGTCATTTGGTTATACAATGTCAAAGCCATTGAGGATTTGAGCATCCTTTTCTAGAACTCTAGGTTTGTTATGACGAAGAGGACAAATAAATTGAGGCTTTTATTGATGTAGCAAAATAAATTAACAACTTAATCTTGATATGAACTCCATTTTATGTTTTAATATATTTGTCATTTGATTATGCAATGTCAAAATCATAAAGGATTTGACATCCTTTCTTTTCCTTTTAGGCATTGATTGAAGAAAGAGATACAAAAAAAAAAAAAAAATAATAATAATTCTAAATATAAGTTTAATGAAAGCCATTAGTTATACAGTCTCCTAAACTCTCTTTATTTTTATGTTGCCATCTGATGCTCAGATACTACAAACTGAAAAAAGAAGGAACAAATAGATTAACTGAGCAAGATGCAAAATACGTTATTCTCGATGACACAGAGCTTCAAGATGATGAACCTGAGTTTCCATCAGCATAGACAACGACATCAAATTTGGTCGGTGAGTAACTTGATCAATTTGACACTTACATGGTACACTATCATCGTCGTCATCTTGTTTCACTATCTTATCATTCTATGAATCTTTTTTTTTTTCTTGATATAATGATTATAGAGAAATTAAGTTGACGGATGAATCCTTCAGTTGTTACAGACTTTTCTTGTTCCTGTTCCGAGCACCATTTGAAGTTTTTTTTTTTTTTTGCATTTTCAGGTAACATGGTGCATCCGCAAACATCATTTGGGTGTGTGACAAAACTTGGCATGCTTCTTTGATTGACTATATTCACAAATGCAAGATTGTGCCTCACGGTATAGTGTGAATATCATCCCTCTTCAGAAGCACCTTACTGCTCGGCAATGTCAACCCCAAGGATTTGGTAATTGATTAGGAACTGTTCTTTCATGGATCTGAATCATAATTTAAAAGGAAGGGATTGTTCAACGATAACCAAATTTCTGTTTGTGAATCATAGCATCAATCTCTATAGCATCCTTGGCCTCTTCCATTTGAATTTTCATGGGCTTCTCTTCTGTCCGATGCCATTTGTATGTTTTTAGTTGTCGACTTTACTCACTTACTGGATGTTTACTTTGAACCAATGATCTGTTCTCTTGCTAACCTCCAATTCCATCAGAAGATGTAAAGCATCAAAATTTCTAACCGAATCATTGTCGAGCAGCAGAGTTCTGTGGGATGCAAATTTCATATTTTTCTGATTTATATACTAGGAAATACAACAAAGCTGATGGTCCTTGTTTATTTTTCCGATTGTACTGATGATAATATAATTTTTGTACTAGTAGATCACAATGGCAACCTGTGCATTTGTTTGGATTTTTGACAACTGTGTACGTGCCAACGCTATATTATTGCTTGTTTGCCTATCTTATTGGACAAACGGCTGACAAAAGTATATAAACAGTTCCTCGTGTCGATTGATAGAGATTTGCGCGACTAATTCCAAGATTTTTATGACTGACGGCCAATTGTTGTCGTTGAAACGTCACGTCGAGGGTAATTTTTTTTTTCTCTTGACATAGTCCATCGTAGCTTCTAGAACAAAACAAGATGTGTTTTTTTTTTTAAATGCTTTAATATTAATACAAATCCATTCTTAAATTATCATCAACTCCTGTTTTTATGAAGTTTAAAAACAATATATGTATATTATTTTTTGGAAAAAAAATAATGTGCAGATTTATTAAAATGATTATAAATCATGCTTGGAGCTCCATTGTGATGATGCCTTAAATTAAAACTCCTTTCTTCTTCTTATTTTTTTAAATTAAAATGATTTTATAATTGTATTTAAAAATAAAATAAAATAAAATAAAGTGTTTGTTCAACCGTTAAAAATTAATCTTCAACAGTTATTTTTTATTTTTTATTTTAAAAAATTATCAATAAACACATCTTTAATATTTTGCACAACACATGTATATATAGGGTAATATTTATTTTGCATCATGTATATAAGTATTATTTTGTACAATGTTATTTAAAATGAATGAAATGCTCAGGGTTTCACTCAATAATACTTCCAGAGAAATGAAGAACTATTGCATCATCATCTCTGAATCAACTTGGTTGAGCACATTTAATTTGGGCAATCTACAGCCACGATTAATGAACAAATAATTTAATTATTTTATATTATATTTGATGAATGATTTATAAGAAGAACCAGACTTATAAAGAAGTTATTATGAGATGTTTTTTATAATGAAAAAATAAGTTAAAATTTTTACTTGATACCAAAAAATAAAAAATAAAAAAATCTTTAGCTCATAACATTAGAGATGCTCTTAAAATCCTCCTATTTTTCCTCGCCAGTCACCATAATTTTAATCCATTAAAGTGATTTAAATGTCTGCACAATTCAGCCTCTCCTAAGATATATAACTATTTTCATTTTGTTTGTCTCGTTCAATCTCATATGATTTGGTCAAACCATTTGCAGACATATAACTGCAATTTCTGTCGAACTTAAATGGACAAATCCAATTAGGATGCACCACACTACATGTGATGATATTATCGATTTTTAATGTGAAATTTAAAATTTTCATTAAAATTTAAAAATCTTTCATTGTTATTAACGAATCAAAGAGCATAATTCTCGTGATTTATTTTTCTTTACGATGAATAATAAAAGTTGCTACTTATATTTTATAGCTAAGGGCTCCACATGACTTAATCCAGGATGTTGACGTGAACTCGACTAGATCCAGCCTATCGCTGACGTGTTACACTGGGCCCCAACCTACCTCAAGAATCATCCTTTCCGATGTGGCCGTTTATCCAATCACACTCTCACCGCTTATTTATTTTTATTATCTTCATTAATTAACTGCCCCACTTGAATAGTCTTTACTTTGCTTTGTTTTATCTTGCCCTTCAAGTAAGATCGATTGTTTCTTAACCACACATGCATCATCTTAACGTCGACAGAATAAGGTTTTATTTAATTATTAAAATACTCTTTAGTACAGAGTGATTTGGAATTTAAATATTATAGATCATGTGTTTTTTTTTCTAATAAAAAAAAATATGAGAGAGAGATTTGTAAGCGAAGATGGATTTCCTCTTATTCATATAATCTTTTAGTGCGAGATGAATTCCCTCTTTCTAATAATGAAAAAGTAAAAAAAAAAAATTAAAAAGACATCCATTTTTTTTATTAATTATCAAAGAGGGTCCTCCACATTATTTTTTAATATCTAAATTATCAAAGAGTTTCCTTATTGATTATATATAAAAATTATTGAATCAATGATAATTATAATTTATACCAACCATAATATGTTATTAATCAATATTCGTGCACATGCCGTAATAATTACTATTTATAATTGCTATAATGTGTTATTGACCAAAGATGATTTGAATTAAATAGATAGAATATTTCGATTATAAAAAAAACTTTATAAATAGCAATGTTATTATAAATTGTAATAATTAATTAGTTAATTATGGACTAATTTATAGCGATTATAATTGTATAGTTGTTATAGTATGGTTAGAGTAAAATTTTGTTTAATGCCGTAGCAATTATATCCATAAGCACTATAATAATGATAGAATAAAAGTTTTTTTAGAAGGAAAAAAGAGAGCTTTTATGTGAAGAGTTGCGCTGGTCCGAAGCGGATCTGGAATATCTGCAACACAACAACTGGATTCGGATCTCCAAATTCGATGGGGACAAGAATTTAACCATGGGTTCCATGTGCATCTCGTCGGCAATCATCGAGGCAGTGGAATCTGATCGAAAGATCACATGAATTCGAAATGGTGGTCCCATGCGTCGAAGGCGACGAACGTGGCGGAAAGCAGAACAAATAAATTGAGGATTGAATCGCGACAAATGAACGGCGACGGCGGAGTCCGGCCGATGATGGCGGGCGGCGGCCTTATCGATGCGTGCACGCGAACGAAAGAATCTCGAAACCGTACCAACTCCAATAATTCATCATTTTTAAGCAGGAAACGACAGATTTCTTACGAGATCTAAGACGAAAAGGGGAGAAGTATTTGTGTGTGTGTGTGTGTTTTTTAAAAATGGATAAATATCTAATTATTTGAGTGTGTGATGATGGAAAGGTAAAATTAGGATTTAGGAGAAAAAAAAAAAGAGGAAAATAAGAGGGGAAAGAAATATGGTGCCGGTTTCTAGACGTCAAACTCCTTCTCGAACCAATCGACGGGCGGAGTGGACGCGGAGGGAGAGGCGGTCAGCCGGTGGTCCCCACCCAGGATGTGGACGCCAGCCCCCGTCGAAGCACCACCGAGCACTCCGGCAGCTCTCCCAGCCCCGCGAAGAGAGAGTCCTCCTCGCCTTCGCCGAGGAATTCCTCGCGTTCCTCCGGCAGCGCCGCCGTGGCGACGGCGTCGGCCCTGGAGAAGAAGACGGAGCCGTAGAGGAGCTCGCTGGATGCTGCTGCAGCGGAGGGAGAGGGAGAGGCCGTGGAGCACGCGTCGACGGGGAGCCACTGCGGGTGCGGGAGCAGCGACGACTCCTCCGAGATCAAATCGGAGAACTTGGCGTCCTCCTCCCGCTCGATCGACTCCGGTGGGCTGGGTTCCCCCTGTGGGAGGGGCGGCGGCGCGACCGCTGGTAGGTGCTCCTCGAGGGGCGACCGCGGCGCAGGCAGCGCCGCGTTCTTGTGGTGGTGGTTCTTGGGGAGCGGCCACGGGTGGTTGTGATCGAAGGAGTAGGTCACCACGATCGAGGACGGGTCGAGCCGGCTCCGCTCCACCTGTTTCTTCGCCGGGCATCCCTTCGAGCTGCTGCACCGATAGTAACCCCTGCTCCACAGCCGATCAAACCAAAAGGCCCAAATTCTGAGTTCGTTTCCATGAGTTAATCGTCTATCTCAACGCCGTATTTAACTTACCTCGGATAAGGCGACCCCTTGATAGGCTTCTGACCGTACTTCCTCCAAGCCCACGAATCCGGCGGCGGAGCTCCCTCACCGCCACCCTTCGTCTCGCTTATCGGCACCGTCACCACCCGCTTCTCCACCGCCCGCCGGCTGCTCCAGTTCACCCACTTCAATTATTCAAATCAACAAGAATAAAGTGCCACTAATCGACTCACCTTCTCCTAGGGGACGGAACCAAAGTCTGCGCCGGCGGCCGCGACTCATCGCCGGATCCAGCGGTCGACGACGGGCTCCAGTCGACTCCGACGTCCTCCTCGGGCTGGCACGTGTCCAGCTCGTCGTCGTTTCTGTTGCTACCGTTCATCAATGATCCCACCCCACCACCTCCCTTCCCCCACAAAAAAAGAAAAAACAGCAAAGCTCAAATTTCTCTACTGCTAATCACAGAACACGCGCGCTGAGACTAAACTGAAGAAATGAGAGAGAGAGTGGTTGGCAAATGGAGGCAGAAGAGGAGCATTTCTAATACTGATCGACGCTGGCATTTAAAAAACAAAACAAAAAAAAAAAAAAGGCATAAATTGGCCGTCGTTTTTGGGAGACGTTGTCTGCGAGTTGCTCTCCACGACTGCACTGATGCGGGCGAATAACTCCACCGTGCCTGCACTCTCATGGGCGAATAACTCGCGCACGACTGCATTCATACGGGCCAATAACTTCGCTTAAGTGCACAATAGTTGGATCATTTACCACTTGACTCGGCCAGGTTAACTTAGCCGTGCCATGTTCGACGCAGCCCACTCAGCGAGTCCAAGCATGACATTGGGGTGGTGGCAGTAGGCTTGTGTTCGAGTATCAAATTGAGTTACGTCGGATGTGAATTTACATGTAATTATCATAACTGTCCGATTGTGTCGTATTGATTCGAATCTGATTAAGTGATCTACTTATTGGTTTACGAGTTTCGATTATTTGATATGAGATTCAACGTATAAAATCACGGATCCATTATTGATGATGAACTGATAACGGATTCAACCCGTTCTCTATATATTAGACATGACCCTATGGGATTGATATTTTGACAGAATCCTGACATCCTATCGGTTAGGATTTACGGCGGCGTCACTTCAGAATCCTACAAAAGACTTGTTCCTTGCTTCTTCGCAAAAACGACGGTGTGGATATTAAAGAAGAGGAATGAAGGTCATTCCGTTGCACTCAGATTCCTTTGTTTATGTTATCGTTCATTTTATTTGCGCTTTTGTTATCGTAGAAATTGATAAAACTAGTCTACTCTACAACTCATATTGTATATATCCGATTTTTATATATGTGTTTAGATTCGTGGATTTTCATCAATTAGCATCAGAGCTTTGATCATTTTATCAATTACTATGGCATTAGGTTGTAGTTTTTGTCATTTTTCATCGATTTTGTACAAGATTTGAATCTTTTGTCATAAAACGATGGTTATTTGACGAAAATGTAAGTAGAAAATCTAGTTTTAGGAGCTAGATCTTAGGTTTCATATTTTTCCGCGAAGAACATGAAGAATGGCGACGTAATTGTCGTCGTCCGTGGTGAAACTGTTATGTTTACCCTAGAAAAATCGCGTTGAGTCGCCTATCAATCAACTGATGTCTTGCACCAATCGACTGAAGGGTCTACCAATCAACTGATGCCAAGCACCAATCAACTGTTGCGTCTAAAATTGAGCTCAACTGCACATACCAGTCAACTATCCTTGAGGTCAATCGACTGATGTGGTCAAACTCAAGCACAAGGCCTTTTTTATCCTCAGTCGACTGATGTGGCTGAGGTTGTACACAGAAGATATTTTAGTTGACTGAAAAATAGAGCAATCGACTAATTTGATCAGTCGACTATTGTTAAGCACTAGTCGACTGATGCTCTTGAAATCATCCACAAAAGGTATTCTAGTCGACTGATGTGTGTCAGTTGACTGTCATAACTATCAGTCGACTAGTGATGAGTGTGGATGAGTTCGAACACATTTTGACATAGGAAACTTTCGGAGGCTATAAGTTTTCGTTCGAGATGAGTTTTGAGACATTTTCGGTTGCATTTTGAAGCTCATTCAGAGACCTACGTTTGTTATAGTGAGGTAATCCTCGTAACAGCTTATTTTAGGCTTTAAAAACGTTGTTTAGTGCCTTTTCAGAGACTCCGATTTTTTAATATGATATTATGGTCATTTTATACATCATTAGGCTACTAAAGTACAGTTGAATTTACTAGATTTTCTAGTATCTATCTACACATATAATTCTATTATAAACTAATAATTATCATCAAAATGAGAACTATTAGGGAGATTTAGGATATACTGTGTAGATAGATATATGTCTATGCTAAATGTAATTGATCCAAAGAAAAGTTATATTTATGTTAGACATATGTTATGAATGATTTACATATGAAGAATATGTTTTATTAATAAATTTTATTGATTATGCACATAAGATGTCAGTCCAAAGGAAAATATTTTGTGTGACAAATCAATAGCTTAATAAACTATATTGATCATGCGCACAAGGTGTCGCCTCAAAGGAAAATACTTTGCGTAACAGATCGATAGTTGGATAAATTCTGTTATAGATCATGTGCATAGGGTGTGGGTCCAAAGAAAGACATTTTATGTGATAGGCAAGAGTTTGTAAACCATAGACTCAAACAAATATAACTCGTATAAGGGATAATTTAGTTATGCATATCATATGTCGGCCTAAAGGAAGATACGTGATGTGACCAATAAAAATTATCATGAGTTATAATTCAGAGAGTACCACTAATAAGTTACATTGCAGTCTAAAGACTAAATGTAATGTTACTCTTGGTATCTCATTTTGCCCATACATATTCATACATGTTGGGTTTCCGGCACCGCGGCGAGTGTGTGTTCGAACATGTTTCGTAAACATGTGCACAGCGGAAGAAATAAAAATAATAAATCTACATTTATTACAATACACACATCACGCGCATGCATAGTACAACATGTGTAGACATAACCGTAAATTTAAATTTGTAATAAAAGGAAATTTAACTACGTATACCTTTCGTATCACGTGTAGCGGGAACAACATCAACCGGAACGATCCTCGCTAGAATCGTCTCTATCCGTATCCACGCCGAGTATCTTCGGGATGACTTCACAAAGTCACGAGCTTCGTCTTCGTACGGGTTACTAGCCTCGTGTTGAAGACGACGTGATCGAGAGAGGATCACGATCCGAATCCAAATTCGGATCCAAAGACGAGTCCTCAAAACTCGCTTCTCCGGAGAGGTATTCGTCAATCGTTTGACGAATCCTTCGTCCTCCACCTCTGAGGATTATCGGAGATCGAATCCCCGGCAAGGCTACTGCTGTCGGAGCTCCAAACGTTGTCCAAACGACGCTCCGACGGGAGGGAAATAAGCTGTCCAGAAAACTGGACAGCTTTGGTGGAGGAGTAGGGGCCGGCCAAAAGGAAAGGTGGAGGCTCACCTTATTACCGAACCCAAGGGAGATCACCGGAGCTACTCCGGCAGCAGCTCGACGCCAGCAAAAGGGAAGGACAACTCCTTCTGGACGCCGGCAAGAGAGCTTGATGGTGGGCGGCGGCAATGGAGGTGTTGGTGCCGAAATCACTAAGGAGAGGAGGGAGAGGTGGGCGACAACTAGGTTAGGGTTTTTGATTAGGGTTTAACAATCCCTTAAGCCCTCTTTTATAGAGAACTAATTCTCTTAATGGTTATTGGATCATAACCATAAAGCCCGTTAATCCGCTCTATTAGTTTAAGTTAAAATAAACCAAACCATGATGGTTTATTTTAAGTTAAAACGAACCGAACCAACTTTGGTTCATTCGTTTAAAATAAACCAAACTCTTTGGTTTATTCTCCTCCATTGGATTAGAACCAAACCATTTTGGTTCATCCATTATGTCTTCATAAGACACGACTCATCCACGCTTCCATTGTGACTGAAACGATTTCATGCTCGCTCCATGTTTGGTCCAACCAATCCTAGTTTCTCTCAATCTGAGAATCTCATTCTCAAGCTCGTTTTAAATCCTTCGGATTACGCTCGTTGTGCGTGTGACCAGATAGGTTCTCGGTTTATGTTGGCCGTCTATAATTAACCATTAATTATAGAACGATCATGAGTGGCACCTAGTAGTACATCATGATCCCCAATTAATCGAAAATATCAACGGTTGATCCAGAACTATTTCTGAAACCCTTCAGCAACTCGAATGAATCGTGCCCCATTCCCTTCACTCATCTTATACCCACTTGGTTCAGGACATGGTCTATAGTGTCAGTCCCCACTAGGCTGACTACGTCACACCTAGCCCAAGTATCATTTCCTCGTCCTACGGATTCTAGTTACTGCACATGTATCGAAGAGTACCTTACTCTAAACATGTAATGCTTTGGCCAAAGACTTTAGTAACAATCCGACGAGAGGACATGGGTATACATCTCCTCGCAAGGAGTGGTGAATCCTTTATAGGCTATTCAAACACCTTCGATCACTTCGACTTATACCCAATCATCCCGGGTCCACATCTCCTTAGAGATGTTTGCTTAAGATGTCAAAGCATAAGTCTCCATGATCAAGATGACTTGAATACCGCAAGTCAAAGGAACATCGCACTTAAGCTACAGTAAGAACTTCATTGACATATCCATATATGCAGAGAACCATATGAAGTCTTACGGCTAGTCATTCCAATGAACTAGTTACCATAACTAGCATCCACGATCAACTCCGGACATCATAATGTCTCCAGCTAGTGAGAATCAGCTGCTTGGATACACCAAGGAGTATACCTCGTGCTAGTCTCGACAGAATTGATGGTGTCCAAATCCATCAATTCATTGACTAGGGATAATTCCGATACATCACAATTATGTTAGGGATCGTTTGGAAGCTAGAGGGGGGGGTGAATAGCGTCAATGGAATTCTTTCGCGTTCGTGTCTACAATTTCGTTAGCGCAGCGGAATATAGATATAATACAATAATGAAATGGACAAGCACACACAAAGACACGAAGATTTAACGTGGTTCGGAACCGCACGGTTCCTACTCCACGGATCGGGTTCGTACGAACCCTAGCGATGCCAATCACACACCACTATGAAATAACTCCTTCTCGACACGAGTCGGAGGCGGAGAAACCTCTTACAATTGTTTACAACAATAAACAAATAGCTACAAGCAAATACAATAAAATACAAAGCAAAACTAGTAAAGGAAACACTTTACAAATGCTCTTGAATGCTTGATCTCTAGGTTGATCGAGTAGCACTTGGAGACCCTGAATTGCAGCAGCAACTCACCCCAAATCGCCTCAAAGAACCCTTAGTTTTTCCTCCATCACGAGCTCCATATATAGCTTCAACCTGTGCTGGAAAAAGTCGATCAGTCGACTGATCGGGACCATCAGTCGACTGATGTCACTGTTGTCGTGAGACAACAGTTAGATCCACGCTGGATAAGTCCAACGGAACCTTCATCAGTCGACTGATCATGACCATCAGTCGACTGATGGAGCCTTCACTCGACCAGTCTCGACTCATTCCGGCTCGAAATATCGAGCAACAATGATCGGTCGATCACACTATCACGACTTCGAGCATCACCGATCGCCAACCTATGGCGATCACAGGCTATACCCGCAGTCAAACCCTAGTTGACTCGGTCCAGTCGACTGCCACATGGCACCAATCGACTGGCACACCTCAAACATGAGGTTTTAACTCAAGTATGGTTCGCCCATACTTGCTAGATCACCCTTAGCCTAGACCTAAACCTTCTACCCATCTCCATCAGCCTCACGCATCTCGGATCCCTCCAAGTCATCCATGACTTGTTCATCCATCGCGCTAGCCTTTAGGTGCTTCCGTCGGCTATGTCATGCTAACGATGTCTACACCGCCAAGGCACATTGGACTTACGCCGCCAAGACTCTGCTTGGACTTTACGCCGCCAACCATTGGACTTATGCTGCCAAGACTCCCGCTTGGACTTTACGCAGCCAATATCAAACCCCTTGGACTTCTCATGCCAAGACTCAAACTTGGACTTTCCCTTGCCAACCCATATTGGACTTCTCATGCCAAGACCATGCTTGGACTTTCCTTGCCAACCCATGTTGGACTTTCCATGCCAAGTACTCAAGACTTGGACTTTACCTTGCCAAGACCCATGCTTGGACTTTCCCAAATGCCAAGTGTCCCACTTGGACTTTCCATGCCAAGTACTCAAGACTTGGACTTCCTATGACAATTACATTGTCATATGTTTTTGTCGAACATCAAAACATCACTCGAGTCAAACTCGAGTCCTGGTCAATCGTGACCTGGGCCGATTGCACTAACAATCTCCCCCTTTTTGATGTTTGACAAAAACCAAACAAATTATTGAGTTAGAACACTAACTCAAATCCCTTACCAATTATCACAAATTGGTAAACACTCACCAAATGTTCTCCCCCAAACATTCTCCCCCTTTTTGACTAACATCAAAAAGGTTTCCTCACCAAGGAGGTCAATGTCTCATGTCCCAATGAGATCTTACAATCTCCTCCTTGGTCCAACAATACTTAGGATGCCTACCATCTTCCTAGTGATAAGTCCAATATCACTCAAGAGAGGCAATCCCATTTACTCTCCCAATTTCCAAATTGGGTCTCTCAAAAGTCCCATCAATTTCCCAATTGATGTCATATTCTCCCAATAACTTCTCCTCTTCAAGGAGAAAAAAACACATCCATCATCCCAAGATGGATACCTCCCCCTAAAGGCTTGCTCCCCTTTGACCATTGCACCAACAATGTCCTTGGGAAGTCCCTAAGCCAATAGGAACTCTAAACCATCAAAATTAAGGTTAGAAATTCAACATTGAACTTTCCAACACCTTAAAATTGATACAAACCCTAAATACTTCTCCTAATCCATATCCAATGGATTTTCACCCTTTATAATGCTTCCCAAAGTATATCCTAGGGTTAGGAGTGATTAGGGACCATAATCAGATAAATCGGGTTAAACAACCTTGTTTACCGAACAAAGCTACCAATGAGTGATTCGAAATCACCGATCGGCACCTCCATCAGATCGATACCAATGGCAGTCGACTGATAACTAAAATTTCCGAATTTCAGTTATCAGAGTTGAATTTCAGAAAATCATAAATAATTATACGTATATCGAAAAATCACGAAATTTGATACGTATAATACCTATGACCAATACAATGGGTGAAAAATATTTGAAAAATATTTTACCCATAAAATAAAGAGTTTGATACAAAACTCAAAACCATTGAAATTTTCAATGTTTTGGCCCTATCTTGTATCAACTCTATCAATGATGATTGCTATCAAAAGATAGACTTCATCAAGGTTTTTCAAAATGATTTTAAAACGGTTTTTGAAAACCTTATTTTGGATCATATTCCTTGGGCTCTATGTACATGACTTGTACACAAGCTTTCCCAATGATCCACATGTTGGGTTAATATGAATTTGAGTTCAACTAGATGCAAAAACTATGCACCTTGAACTTAACTCATATCCTAGCATCTCACATGTATCTAGGGTGTATAAATACACATACATGTCAATGTGATGTGAGATGTGAATTTTGATTTACTTTATCTAGGGTTTCATGCATCTTCTAAGGCAACCCTACTTGATTCCCTTATAAATGGGACTCCAAGTCATGTCATTGTCCTTAGTTCAATTTTAATCAATTAAATGCATGAAATGATCATGGCATAAAGATAGCAATAATTAAGCATGGCCAATGATCATGATGTCATGACATATGATAAAATCTAAAAACACATGACACTTAAATCCTTAACCTAAGCATATTCATGACATATAAAATGATTAAGAATAAGCATGATGTCATGACATGTTATATGACAAACAAAGCATGACATATAAAATATATAGGTATAGTAATTGTTAAATACTGGAAAAAAAAAATTTAAAATATTAAATTAAATGGCCAAAGAGATAAGGAAAATAATCCTGGAAATTTTTCGGAATTTTTAGGAATTTTTCTGGATTTAAACGGAGGTCGTACGAGATAATTACGGGGATAGGGAAAATAGACTTTTAAAGGGCCTGTTTAGATGAGTAAACAGGATAAAATATAAGTTTAGGTTTTCTATTTTCATTTTCTTTTCCCCGTCGCGACTTTTTCTTTCGTCCTTCGACAGTTCCACGCGCCCGACGTCTCTTCTCCAGTTGACGGTTTCCTCCTCGCGATGTTCCTTCGCCGGCGCCACGGACAAGCAGAGCAGTAAGTTTGGGGTCGACGGCGGGATGATTTCGCCGGATCTCCTTCCACGCGACGCCTCCTCGCCACATCTCCGTGTTGGCGCCTCCTTCTTCGCCATCGCCGCCGCCCGAACTCGAGTGGACGGCGAGCGACGTTTCCTCGCTGGTGAAGCCTAAACCTTGAACTGAAGGTCCATAGTTCGTTCCTGCGTGAGGGCAGTCAGTGGAGACTACCGCCGGTGTTCTGGCCGAGCGTCGCTGGAGGATTTTAAGCGCCGATCGCAACCCTTCTGACCGAGCGTCGCCGGAGTTTGGTGAGTTGGTGCTTCTCTTCTTCGATCTTGGACGAGATTTCGGGGTTACGATGGTTTTATTTCACTGAAATCCTTCTGTGGTTTGGGCAGTGATGGTTTGGGCAGACTGAGAAAATGGGGGAAAAGAACTGACGGGGGAAGGTTCCAATTTGCAGGTATAATTCGAACTATCTCCTCCTGTAAGTTGTTTATTTTGGTTTGGTTGTTGATTGTTGTGGTATTGATTTCGTACCGTTATTGGAGTTTACCGTTGATGGAGTCAGCTGTGAGGTTCCGTTTAGGGGGGTATGGTTATAACGAGTGTTGTTGGCTGTAAATGGATTGTGGGTGTCAAGTGGTGGGATCCAAGTGTTGGATCGTGTTTTGAGGTAATGATTGGTTGAGTCGTGTGTATGTCACCTAGAGTTAGGTTGGATTCATATTTATGATCGGTTCTGTAATTATGTATGGAGGATTGATTAGGTTGAATAGAATAATTTAAATCAATCGAATGGATCGGATATGAGGTCGATGTAGGATTTGAATCGATCATTTGTTGTGAGATGAATACTATTTTCATATGATGAGTATTAATCATGGTGAGATTAATTGCAAGGATATGTTCTTGGATTGAGGAGTTAATCACAATTTGTGACCTACGGATTGAGGGTATACTTGGAGATACATAGTAGTACTTAGCACGTTGTCGTGTATTTGGATTTGATGGATTTACTTTGGATTAATTGGTTATGGAAGGAATTGATTATGTATTCGATTTGTCGGTGAATTGTATTTTTGTGCTTGACTATAGTCATGCTTTATGCAGGTTTCGATCACGAGGCAGGTCCCCAGTCGTGACGATTTGGTTTCATTCTTGCGGATATATATTCAGGCGGGTATTTTGACTTAACTTTTAGATTAAGTCAAATTGATATGCTAGTAGGATAGCTTACAATAACTTTTTCATGTTTATATGCCTGGTATACTTTTGGTGTCTACTAGATACATGCATGTGATAGGATATGATTATATTTCCCTGTTTGATTTGGATCATAGTATGTGGATTATGGATATGTACATATTGATTGTACATATTATTCGGATAGGTATTTTGAGTAGGATTTACATGTTTTAGTATCACGGGTTCCATTATTGTTGAGCCCGACTAGTTAGTTATATGGCTCGCACACACCGCCACTCATGGGTTAGTGGTACATCGAGGGTGTGCGCTCGCTCAGTTCGCCGTCCGCTCACGGGTAGCGATGAGGCGTGCAGTGGCAGGATCCTCCTCTGGCTTATGACATCGGGAGATGAGAGCTTAGCTCCCCCACTATGTTTGGGGCAGGAGGATAGGTGTACTCCGACAGCATCCTGTCCACTCGGTCACTCAGGAGCAGTGATGGCAGAGTGCACAGTTGTCATAGCCCTACCCACTCCTGGCTCACCATTGCGCAGAGGCGGCCGATCAAGGCCGTGGGTGACCATGTCATTGGCACGACATGCATTTTCAGACGGATTGCATTTTGTATCAGTGTTTGTGATTATTGTATTGATGCCTTGATGTGCATATGATTGCATGCATACAGATACATGTTTATATATGGTCGACTCTATTACTTCTAGTCGTACATGCTCCTATATCGTAGTAGAGATTCTGTAAGTACTATTTTGTATTTCTTGCCAGATACCCTATTTATGTGAGATCAGATCGCATGATATTTTTATTGTTAGCTATACCTTATTTGCATATCTACTATACCCGCAGAGTTCTTCAACTCACCCCGCTGATTTATATCTATTTCGTGATGAAGCCGTCAGAGAGTCCACCAAACCCCTCCCGTGGAAGTGTATTTGGTTATTTGTTTTGGTTTTGGATATCTTGTTTAGAAGATATATTTAGATGGAATTGGATTTATGTATTTGTGATTTTTGGTGTCCTTAGGACTTTATTCGGAGTTTTGTTCGGATGGATTTGGTTGAGTATTCCCGCCAGATGGCGTATGTAGGTTTAGATGTGATAGATTGTTTATTTATTTACTTGGATTGAAGGCCCGAGGCCGGTGTTGTTTGATTCGGCCGTGTTGCGATGTATAGTGGCCGTAGGTCTTGTATGTAAATTGGGATTGTCACACCGCATGAGGGAGATGTCCGATTTTTGTCTCATGGTCTCCTTCTGGCGTGACAATTTATTCGCATCGAGCGCCTAGGTTTTCGAGTTCCTAGGGGTTTTTGGATTTTTCGAGTTCGCCACGTATTGCGTGTTTTGCGAGGCAATTTGGAAAATTTTGGATTGATATGGATTTCCGATGATTTTTATATTTCGGAATTCGAGGATTTATGACGAGGTCAATATAGGGATTTGGCAGCGACAGAACCTCTCCTGCGGCAAAATAGGTATGATGAAAATTTTATATATTTTTTACTTCTAGTAATATTTGTTCTAGTAGCATCTGTAATAATTTAACAGATATGAGACGAGGTGGGCGTGCACCTGCACCGAGACGTGGTGCAGGGTAACCACACAAGAGGACAGTGAGATCTCTGGTTATGGAGTTGTCAGAAAGGGTCTATTGAGTTTTGACTCGTGTGCAGACTCGTAGTAGGGGTCGCCCACCAAGGTGACCAGCCGGAGTTGCCGTAGTGTTTATACTCCAAGTTAGATTTGGCTATGTGTTTAGTGGATAACCGAAAATAACATTTAAGTGTGTTGGTCACTATTTGTAATTGTAGATGGAGTTGACCACGTGAACAACCTGTTCAGGCTGTAAGTCTTGAACCTGTATCGAAAAGATGAATTGTCTTTGAGAGCTGACTGATACTGAGTCAGAAAAGCAAGGGTCAAGTCGTTACATTGGTTGTGGAAATCAAGGATTACAGTGTTAGAGATTTTCACTGATTATACTAGGCAGATTATTACTCTGTGGGGCAATGGACAAAGAATGTATACTATTGTGGATACAGTCCTTGGAGGTTTAAGCACAAGTTCCATAGGGATTTTGATTCTTGAGCGGCTTGAGCCTTAGATTGATAACATTGAAGGTACTGATAAGTACCTAACTGGTATTTATATAGGAGTGGAGATAGTTTCTTACTATGACAATGATCAAGTTGTTACTTAGTGGAATATGTAGAAGGAATTTATTTGAGGAAATAACCCATTACGGGATCACGGGTTTAGGATGTTTTCGGAAGACAATATTTCCTTATGCTATTTTTATATGACTCATTGTTGAGGAATTCTTGAGTCTTAAGTTGAGTGATAAATTGTTAAGGAGTTTCACTATAGAGTTTAATAGACTCGCGGAGTTTACCCCCACTTAAGGGCTCAAGATAGTGATTGAGTTGTTTTCGATCACCACGATTTATTTGCTTACATTTGGATTAGGATAGTTGGATTTTTTTTTTTCCATCAGATCCTATTGGGAGGCATTAGGGTGAGTCATATTTATAAAAATGACTGCAACAAGGGTCTCAAGAGAATAGTGTAGTCAATCTAGTGATAATAACCTACACTTCGGATAAGACAACGGTAGAAGTCGTAAACGAGGTCTTTTAGCTAAATTCACGTGGCATTATGTCAAGCACGATATTGATCAGGTCTGTGGCTAGAGATGGTAATTTGATGTTGGTGATGAAAGTAACAACCTCTTGAGTGATTGAGGGTTTAGTTGGAATTTTAGCTTATTTTGGTGGTGATCAAGGCTCTGTCTCAGGAATAAAAGATTAATGAAACAACTCATTTCCCTGTGGAAAACAGGAATATGGATTTAAGTTTTCTCCTCAGATATATGTCGCTATCAGAAGTGGTTTGTGCACTTGTGGAGATATGAGGTTGGTTGTATGGTTTTTGAAGAAAATGATAGGAAGAGGTGTATACACCTAGATGCATACAGTTATCGAATTCTTTTTCTAGATTACTGTGAAATAGGGAATCCGTTATGAGCAGAACTTGGATGAGTTTACATTTTTACTCGAAAGGAATTGTAGATGGTTGAAGGATTGATCATTGAGGTATTACTATAGTTTACCTTACTTGAGGATATATTGAGAGATACATGTGTTTACAGATATCTATGGTTAAAACATGCACTGATAGGATTAAAAGGATTTTCATATTTGGATCATGTGGATTAATAGTGTTTCCACTGATAGGTGAGATGTTGAGATGATTACTGTGATGATTATCACAGGGGTATGAAAATGATTTTGGATGTTTATAGGTTGATTAATGGAAATGTTATATTATAGTGAGAGAGTTGACTTAATTGTTTTATAGTTGACTTGGTTGATATGATGTGAATATCTGGATATTAACTTGGAGGTTATGCTTGTGACATGATGGTATAAGAAGGTCTCTCGGATGCCTGTATAATTCGAGAGTAATCAGATGTAGTGCTGGAGGAACTTCTAGGCTTGCCGCTGTATAGGCAAGTAGAGTAGGCGATCAGAGGGATTTCGAAAAATAGTTTCGATATCGAAGATCCCCTACTGTGAGATAATTTATTTGGTACTGAGGTAATGTTATTTTTACGAGCTAATATTTTTATTTATGGTGCGTTGGCTGAGGGCTAGAGTAAAGCGCACAAGGTTATTGAAGCTCGTGATATACTCAAAGCAATGTCATTAAATTGGCTGTAAGCCAATCGAGTTGCTTAGATATCGTTATCGATCGGTCTTTCAGAATTGGCAAGGTTGATGATGCCAAGAGGTATTTGTTGGAAAGATGATTTTTCAGGGGATAATTTAGTTGGTATCAGTGTTGCTTAATACTATGGGAATTGAAAGAATCTAAGTTCCAATTAAAGGAGGTATTGGATGGGATATTTGTTGTCGATTTTATTTCTTGAAGCTCGAACTTGTTGTTGAAGAGATGAATCTTTGAGGTTATACATCGATTATCGATGATGAAATGCGGTAGTGGTAGAAGGAAATGAATATCATGGTGGATTGAGGATCTATTTAGATCGGCTATAGGACACTGTGTATACTCTAGGATTGATTTATGATTGGTGTGTTGATATTGTAGTAAGGTGTCATACAATTATCAAAGTTATAGGGATGATTGATATATCATCGGCTGAAAAGGAAGAGGATGTGATGACAATTTCATACTTGGTATGAATTGTACGAGGTTTGATTATCATGTTTGACTTATGACGACTTAGTCGTCCAGGGATTTAGGAAATCGTGTATTCTGGACACGATTGGATCATTTATGATGGTGGCAGTTGGAGTTGAGCACTCGGCCACCGTAGATGATGGTTTTCGCTATTGATTTGATCATTACCATAGATATGGATAGGATGCTCTAGCGGTATTACATCGCTAACTGGTTGGATCAGGAAGGTGTTGGAATTTATTTGGTCTGAAGCTTGTGAAACTAGTTCAGGGCTCAGACGATGGTTGACTTTTACACCAGAGTTGTTTGATCATTCTCGGGAGGAAGGAAGGGTATTGTATGCGGATGCAATGTTTCAGAGAAGGGAGCGTTTCTGATTTAGTTGATCGAGACGTATCCCATGTTTATGTCAAATGAGGAACTACGAGATGGGTTGTCATATATATATATGACGTGGACCTAGTAGGAGTTGTTATGTTGTTTTGTAGAGGTGAGGAGCAGAAATGCTTATGAGGTTTTAGCTAGCTACTGTGTAGTTACATTTGAATTTAGGAAGAGTTACTATTGATTCAGGAACAACAGATAGATTCCTGTTGTGATGATAGAGAACATCTACCATAGAGTTGTACTTTTGCTCTACCGGTTCGGAATTAGTGATATTGGAATTTGTATGTAGTAGGTGGCTAGATAGCTACCTGACATCTTGACTGGCTATGAGTCCCGATCGTGGTAGCATGTCGTTGCCCGTAAGTAGTGCCTTTTGCATTACTCCGAGAGCCACGAGACTTGGTCACGATATTTTGATAAGTATTGCTGAAGATTGCAATAGGTTCTATATGTTGCAGATGTTTAAGATTGTATCCGGAAAATAGTAAGTATTGAAACGTTCTCCGTGGAGGAACGACATGCGGAATATAGTTGATTTGGAAGTCTAGTAAAGGTGGTATATAAATAATCAGTAAGGTTCTGTACCAAGAGGAAAGTGGGAGCCTAGTATGATGGACGGTGTTGGGAGA
The DNA here is from genome assembly GCA_025175895.1 of Wurfbainia villosa. Lineage (NCBI taxonomy): Eukaryota > Viridiplantae > Streptophyta > Magnoliopsida > Zingiberales > Zingiberaceae > Wurfbainia > Wurfbainia villosa. Next base: position 5,752,553 of record JAKLTH010000042.1, read on the forward strand.
TTATTTGGAATTCGGAAAGGACTTAGTATAATTAGCTAAGTCCGCTCATTTTCGTTCGATCCATACGATGAGTTTGTTGGATCGCTGGATAGGTTATACTATGGCGATTTCCAGTTCATGGAGGATCTGTGAGTATCGTATGTGATAGCGGTTCAGGATTTACCTTCGGATTATGGATAGTCTTTAACAGGTCACGGATATAGAGATCCACTCAGGTACAGTTAGGTACTTGTTATAAGTGGACGAAATGAAGATACTATTCATACTTTGGAAGGGCTACTAGAAGCAAGGGTGATGTGATTTTAAAGGATATCCGTAACCCCACTTAGTCACTTGAGGTGTGACTTGTCTTCAGATGCTTGAGAAATATACGAGTAGGAAATTTGGGGACCAAATTTTTATTAGTGGGGGAGAATGTTAAATACTGAAAAAAAAAATTAAAATATTAAATTAAATGGCCAAAGAGATAAGGAAAATAATCCTGGAAATTTTTCGGAATTTTTAGGAATTTTTCTGGATTTAAACGGAGGTCGTACGAGATAATTACGGGGATAGGGAAAATAGACTTTTAAAGGGCATGTTTAGATGAGTAAACAGGATAAAATATAAGTTTAGGTTTTCTATTCCCCGTCATGATTTTTTTTTCTTTCGCCCTTCGACAGCTCCACGCTACCGACGCCTCTTCTCCGGCTGACGGCTTCTCCTCGCGATGTTCCTTCACGGCCAGTTACCTGGACAAGCAGAAAGAAGTCTGGGGTCGACGGCGGATGATTTCACGGATCTCCTTCCACACATCTCGCGACGCCGCCTTCCTTCTTCGCCACTGCCGCCGCCGCCAACTCGAGTGGACGGCGAGCGACGCTTCTCGGTGAAGCCTAAACCTTGAATCAAGGTCCATAGTTCGCTCTCGCGTGAGGGCGGGCCAAGGAGACTACCGCCGGTGTTCCGCCGAGGCCGCCGAGGATTTTAAGCGCCGATCGCAACCCTTCCGACCGAAAGGCCGCCGAGTTCGTGAGTCGGTGCTTCTCTTCTTCGATCTCGACGAGATTTCGGTTACGATGGTTTTATTTCACCAAATCCTTCGTGGTTCGGGGCATGATGGTTTGGGGCAGATCGAGAAAATGGGGAAAAGAACTCGACGGGAAGGTTCCAATTGCAGTATAATTCGAACTATCTCCTCCTGTAAGTTGTTTATTTTGGTTTGGTTGTTGATTGTTGTGGTATTGATTTGCCTACCGTTATTGAGTTTACCGTTGATGGAGTCACCGTGAGGTTCCGCTTAGGGGTATGGTTATAACGAGTGTTGTTGGTCGTAAATGGATTGTGGGTGTCATGGTGGGATCCAAGTGTTGGATCGTGTTTTGAGGTAATTGAGTCGTGTGTATGTCACCTAGAGTTAGGTTGGATTCATATTTATGATCGGTTCTGTAATTATGTATGGAGGATTGATTAGGTTGAATAGAATAATTTAAATCAATCGAATGGATCGGATATGAGGTCGATGTAGGATTTGAATCGATCATTTGTTGTGAGATGAATACTATTTTCATATGATGAGTATTAATTATGGTGAGATTAATTGCAAGGATATGTTCTTGGATTGAGGAGTTAATCACAATTTGTGACCTACGGATTGAGGGTATACTTGGAGATACATAGTAGTACTTAGCACGTTGTCGTGTATTTGGATTTGATGGATTTACTTTGGATTAATTGGTTATGGAAGGAATTGATTATGTATTCGATTTGTCGGTGAATTGTATTTTTGTGCTTGACTATAGTCATGCTTTATGCAGGTTTCGATCACGAGGCAGGTCCCCAGTCGTGACGATTTGGTTTCATTCTTGCGGATATATATATTCAGGCGGGTATTTTGACTTAACTTTTAGATTAAGTCAAATTGATATGCTAGTAGGATAGCTTACAATAACTTTTTCATGTTTATATGCCTGGTATACTTTTGGTGCCTACTAGATACATGCATGTGATAGGATATGATTATATTTCCCTGTTTGATTTGGATCATAGTATGTGGATTATGGATATGTACATATTGATTGTACATATTATTCGGATAGGTATTTTGAGTAGGATTTACATGTTTTAGTATCATGCACCATTTTTGCATGATTGCATGCTAGCTGGACGGGGTTCCATTATTGTTGAGCCTGCAGCTAGTTACATGGCCTGCACACACTGCCACTCATGGGTTAGTGGTACATCAGGAGGGTGTGTGCAGTTGCTCTGTCAGGCTCCGCTGGTCCGCTCATGGGTAGCGATGAGGCAGCGTGGTAGCGGGCAGGGATCCCTCCTCTGGCCTATGACACCGGGAGATGAGAGCTTAGCTCCCACTATGTTTAGGGCGGGAGGATAGGTGTACTCGACAAAGATCCTCGCCCACCTCGGCCACCAGAGCGATGATGGCAGAGTGCACAGCTTGTCATAGCCCTACCCACTTTCGGCTTCACCATTCGTGTGTGAGGCGGCCGATCAAGCGTCGGGTGACCATGTCATTAGCACGGCATGCATTTTACGCAGTTGCATTTTGTATTGTGTTTCTTGCATTATTGTATTGATGCCTTGGATGTGCATATATGATTGTCATGCATACAGGATACATGTTTATATATGGTCGACTCTATTACTTCTAGTCGTGCACATGCTCCTATATCGTAGTAGGAGATTCAGTGAGTCTATTTTGTATTTCTTGCTTGCATACCCTATTTATGTGAGACTGTACTGGCATGATATTTTTATTGTTAGCTATACCTTATTTTGTATATCTACTATACCCGCAGAGTTCTTTGAACTCACCCCGTTGATTTATATCTATTTCAGGATGAAGCTGTCAGGAGAGTCCAGCTGCCAAACCCCCTCGTCGTGGAAGTGTATTTGGTTATTTGTTTTTGGTTTTGGATATCTTGTTTAGAAGATATATTTAGGACTGGAATTGGATTTATGTATTTGTGGATTTTTGGTGTCCTTAGGGACTTTATTCGGAGTTTTGTTCTGGATGGATTTCAGTTGAGTATTCCTGCCCAGATGGCAGAAGGGGTAGGTTTAGATGTGATAGATTGTTTATTTATTTACTTGGATTGAAGGCCTGAGGCCTAATTATACTCTGCGTGTGTTGTTTGGATTCCGGTCGTGTTGACCGATGTATAGTGGCTGTGTAGGCCTTGTATGTAAATTGGGATTGTCACCCGTACAGGGGAGATGCTGCCGGATTTTTGTCTGGCGGGGTCTCCTTCGGGGCGTGACAGTAATACCTAAATTTTAATATTTATTGCCATTTCATATAATTAATTATATTTTGTCATATTTCTATTTTTCTCCCAAGTGTGCCAAAAACCCAAAATGACACACTAACCTCTAAACCTAAATTGTGCCAATTTTGATCATTTTATCAAACTTCTCAAGTAATATTGACACATTCTAAAACTTTTAGGATTAAGACTCAAATGTATTTCCAAGGTAACCATAACCTTGAAAATGACCTAACATGCCACCTTTGTCATGGTTGAGTTAACTACCCATCCAGTCAAGGTTGGCACACCCTAAACTCATCTTAGCGTGAATCAATCACGCTCTTAGGAACCCAAAAACGATTTGAGCTCCTAGGGTTAATTAGGTATTCCTTAGGGATAACCTCCCTAGATACCTTCCAAATGACCTTCCTGGGCTTGTTAGCCTTGGTCATTTGGGTCTTACCTAGGTTGACTCTAGGGGTAACTCCCCTTGCAACCTTCTTAGTGGCCACCCTAGGTTTTCTAGAAACCCTAGCCACTAGGCACAACCTTTGGTCAATCTTAGGGATGACTTCCCTATTGACCTTGGTCTTCCTAGACCTAGTTTGTGTCCCATAATCAAATGGAACACTATGGTAAGCTACCTTAGGCTTAGGTTTGTGACCCAAACCTTGCTTGCCTTTGGTTGACTTTTGACTCTTAGGTCCTTGGTGTTGACTTTGACTTTGACCATTAGACCCTTTAAATTGGTTTTGTATATTCCTAAGAGTCTTTTCTAGTTTCTCAAGCCTTGACCTCAAGGCTTGATTTTCTAATTCTAATTGCCCAATTGATTTTTGATTAAATTCTTGGGCATGGGACTTTCTAAGCATATGCCTAATCCATTTAGGGTTAACACCTAGGTGCTCTTGCACCTTTCTAATTGTCTCCCTAGGTAAAATTGATCTTGAGTTATTTGACCTAGGTTTGTCCTTAAATAAGTTGTTTTTAGGGACATTAGTCCCAAATTTCTCCCTATTTCCTACATGGACTCTCTTAGCTCCTAAGCAAAAATATTTATTCCTATTAGCATGCTTTTCATAAATTGCAAGAGAATTAAAGTTCCTAGCATGTTTTTTAGCATTTAGATTAGAAGATGCATTACTAAAATGTACCTTAGGGTTAGCCTTAGCTCCCCCTACTTGTGATGCTTCTTCTTGGGTCTTTTTGCTCCCCCTAGGACATTGATTCCTATAATGTCCTTTTGAATTGCACTTGAAGCATATGATGTGCTCCTTGCCTTTAGGTGTTGGAGAACCGGCATCCTTGACTTTTGGTGCCGGTGGAGCTTTCCTAATCTTCTTTGGGTACTTGCTCTTATAGTGCCCAAATTCCCTACACTCAAAACACATAATATGATTTTTATTGGAAGATAAAGTGTTTGAGTTACCTAGGGTGGTGGTAGGTGCCGGAGTTGAATTTTGAGCTTCCTCATCTTGATCGGATGTTGAAGGCTCTTCTTGAGGTTACTCCGGTGTAGAGGATGGTCTCTCCTCCTCAATCCTAGAAGTAGATGCTTCATCCATCTCTTCTACTTCTTCTTTCTCCGATCCGGAAGTTGACTCCATCTCAACTTTCGATTCCTCACTTTCACTTGAGGATGAACTCTCCTCATGGAGTCTTGCCAATTTTCTCCATAACTCCTTGGCATACATGTAATCCCCTAGCTTGCACAAAACATCATTAGGGATTAAATCTTCCAAAAGTTTCGTTACCTTAGCTTCGGTCTTGAGCTTTTAGCGTTGCTCTTGGGTCCACTTTTTCAATTTTAGAGTATTCCCCTTCTTATCCCTAGGGGGTTCAAGGCCTTCAATGAGGATGAACCAATCCTCTATGTTCATCATCAAGAATGTTTCCATTCTTACTCTCCACGCCGAAAAATCTTCTGGATCATATGGAGGTGGAGTATTGATATCCCATCCAAGCTTGTCTTGGAATTCCATCTTCACCCTCTAGCCTTTTGTTTTAGCTCCGGGCGGTTAGTCCGTAGAAGAGCCCCGGGCTCTGATACCACTTGTTAGGGATCGTTTGGAGGCTAGAGGGGGTGAATAGCGTCAATGGAATTCTTTCGCGTTCGTGTCTACAATTTCGTTAGCACAGCGGAATATAGATATAATACAATAACGAAATAGACAAGCACACACAAAGACACGAAGATTTAACGTGGTTCGGAACCGCACGGTTCCTACTCCACGGATCGGGTTCGTACGAACCCTAGCGATGCCAATCACACACCACTATGAAATAACTCCTTCTCGACACGAGTCGGAGGCGGAGAAACCTCTTACAATTGTTTACAACAATAAACAAATAACTACAAGCAAATACAATGAAATACAAAACAAAACTAGTAAAGAAAGCACTTTACAAATGCTCTTGAATGTTTGATCGCTAGATTGATTGAGTAACACTTGGAGACCCTGAATTGCAGTAGCAACTCGCCCCAAATCGCCTCAAAGAACCCTTAGTTTTTCCTCCATCACGAGCTCCATGATGCCACTGTTGTCGTGAGACAACGGCTAGATCCACGCTGGATAAGTCCAACGGAACCTTCATCAGTCGACTGATCATGACCATCAGTCGACTGATGGAGCCTTCACTCGACCAGTCGAGTCTCAACTCCATTCTGTGCCCGAAATACCGAGCACCGGTCGACTGATCATACTATCGGGCCGATCGCATTGCTCACTCATCGCTAGACCTATGGCGATGATCGCAGCTACCCGCAATGATAAACCCTAGTTGACTCGGTCCAGTCGATTGCCACATGGCACCAGTCGACTGGCACACCTCAAACATGAGGTTTTAACTCAAGTATGGTTCCCCCATACTTGCTAGATCACCCTTAGCCTAGACCTAAACCTTCTAGCCACCTCCATCAGCCTCACGCCTCTCGGATCCCTCCAAGTCATTCATGACTTGTTCATCCATCGCGCTAGCCTTCAGGTGCTTCCGTCGGCTATGTCATGCTAACGGTGTCTACACCGCCAAGGCACATTGGACTTACGCCGCCAAGGCTCCTACCAAGGCTGATTAGCCCAGGGCTCCTACCAAGGCTGGCTCCGCCCGTGGTCATTGGACATCGCTCTTCTTATATGACAATATAAAATGAGGTGGGAAAGATGAATTAGAGTGGAGTTCTTGGCTTAACTTAGTCCAACTTAAGTATAGAATATAAGAGATCCATTTTATTTTGCCTGTGTCATTGGACATCGCTCTTCTTATATGACAATGTAAAATGAGGTGTGAAAGATGAATTAGAGTGGAGTTCCTGGTTTAACTTAGTCCAACGTAAGTATAGAATACAAGAGGTTCATTTTGTTTTCCCTGTGTCATTGGACATCGCTCTTCTTATATGACAATGTAAAATGAGGTGAGAAAGCTCTTTAAAACGGTAGGAGTTTATGCCAAAGTGTCCTTTTATGCAAAGGAATATATGGGCGAGCAGATGTCCATTTTAGTAAATATAAAAGTATAAGATATTATTTGGGTATTTGGGAAAATTAGATGTGCTCTTTGTTAAATGTCATAATTTCGATGGTGTGCGGTCGTCTCCCTTCTCGTGGGCCGGCCATCGATTTATAGCCTTGTCGTTCTAATATTGGCCCATTTGCTATCCCACGTGACTAAATTTCAATACCTTTCCCGAGAGTCTCGAGCCAGACAGAAAACAGCTCTTCGGCCTTTCGTTGACGTCATGTGCCATCGGTTGCCGGAATTTATCGGTTTCGTGTCCTACGTGATACAGCAGAGTTCTTGACCTTATCGGTTAGGGCCACGCGCAAAGGAAGTGAGCGCTAGGGCGGCGAAGCTTTCCCTCGCAACAGTCGCAGGCGCAAACCCCCCCGTCGCGATGCTTCTCCACCCTCGCCTCCTTCTTCCTATTGTTTCCGGCTACCCTCCTCCCTCTCGATCCTTCCGTCTCCTCCTCTCGGCCGGGAAAAGAACTCCCTCTCCCTTCCTTCCCCGCTCTTGTTCCTTCTCCACCAAAGCGCATGTCGCCGTGTCCGCACCCTTGGAAATTGACTCCCCGATCTCGCCCCGAATCGTAGAAGAGGGTGGAGAGGGTTCCCAGGTACAGATACCATTTGACAAGCTCTTCGTTCCGCCAGGAGTGGACCTTGCCGGAGTGACTGCTGCTGCTAGTGCAAGGGTGCTCCGAGGATCTAACATCGTGTTGGGTCCCTACGCCCATGACGCTCAGGTCTCCACCGCTGATTTCGTCAAAAGCAGTACCAAGACCGAGGACTGCCCCTCCGACGGCCTACCAGAGTTTGCTCTAGTTGGACGCTCAAACGTTGGCAAGTCGTCCCTCCTTAATTCCCTTGTCAGGCGGAAGCGCCTCGCGCTCACCTCCAAGAGGCCTGGTATGCTATTCGCTGATGCTACTTCTTTGCGACGTGTTACTTGGGTGTCACAGTTGGGATTTTTTTTTTTTTTTTTTGGGAGTTTAAGCAACGATAGTGGTGCATTCGATTTTATTTGATTGGAATTTCTGTCATTGTGATTTCATGCTATCATGATTATAAAGTTTCCTGTCTTCAGATCTATTATGTCAATTGGACTATTGGAGTGACTTGCAGAGATTTTTTTTTTTTAAATTGTTATCCCACTAATCGGCACGCCTCCAATTCTAACTAATTATAATCTTGTTTTTGTTTCAGGAAAAACTCAATGCATTAATCATTTTCGCATAAATGATTCTTGGTATCTGGTGGATCTGCCTGGTTATGGGTAATGCCCCTAATAAAGCTGTCTCTTTATTATTATTATTATTATTATTATTACAAGTCTCATACTATTATGTGCATAATCATCTTTGCAGGTTGTGTAGCCTCCATTTATTTTTATGAATTCGGATATAACATTGCTTCTTTTTTTTTTCATGATTTTTGGTGACTTGAGTTTAGTTTTCATACATTTATTTGAAGGCCAACTGGTCAAGATAACAACTTCATTTTTTTTTTAAACTATGCTGATAGCAGAATTGCTGATGAGTGGCAACTGAAATATAAAAATAATCAGTAATGCAGTTTCTCAGTCCTGAGATCTGAAATATGCCATTTTCTTATGTGAGAAACTTTCTACCTAATCTAGAAACCTCCTTGATATCAATTTGTTAAAATTTAGCTCATGGATCTATGGTGGTATTACCTGTGATGAGCACTTGCAGTTTCTAATTCGAGAGACATTTTAGAGCAGATATGCAGCTGCGCCACAGGAACTGCGGGTTAACTGGGATGACTTTACTAAAAGTTACTTCCTTGACCGGACAACATTAGTATCGGTCTTCTTGCTTATAGATGCCAGCATCCCTGCTAAAAAGATTGATCTTGAATATGCTAGTTGGTTGGGACAAAACCAGGTAAAGTTCTATGATTTACCAATTGTTGGTTTCTCAATTTCTTCTTAGTTGTCTTTTTTTTTATGTGGACTTTATAGATAGAGCTCTTTGTAATTCTTGGGCTCTGAATGCAACAAGAGACATCAATAGCACCATTAGTGATGCCTTGAAACAATCCTGGCATATTTACTTATTTCTTTTGAAGACCAAACAACTAACCACCACTCATAACACGCTTCTTAATGTTTTTGTATCTGTTCTTAAGGGAAAAAAAAATCATGTTTGTTAGCTTTATTATGGTATTACTGGATGATTTTGATTCTACTTATAGTGTTGGTATTTGATTAATCACAGGTTAATGCACTTTTTTAAAGAAGTTTTACATTGCATTTAGTCAAGTTATTTTTCCACCTTTTCCATAAAGTCCCTGTTTCCATAGTGTTTTGGGACATAGACCTGCCAATTTGAGTGTACTGTTAGTCTAAATCATTCTTTCTTTAGGTCAAATATAGCATTTTCCATTGATACAACAATGATGTGTGATGAACCATTTCATCATAGGTCTACAATGAAGTAGGGTTTCTATGCTTGAGAGCTTGTTACAATTAGCTTCATCTAAAAGTAATATCATTAGTTTGTCTTTGTTGAATTCCAGTTGTTTTATCCACACAATAGAGGGTTCAAAGGGTGTTCTTAAAGGAATTGTTTATGGAGTTCTAGAAGGACTTAACTTTTGTGCAACTGCTACCTTTTTGTGATGTCACAGTTGTCTAGTCGCCCTATTGGCTGCTTCTTTGTTGTACCCATTTTAGCTAGAGCTCTTTATAATGCTGACTAATCTTTGTTTGATGAATGCTTTTGTTTCTCAAAGTAAATTGAGACAGCAACATTTGTGATGTTTTCAAACCACTGTGGCCACATAACTTGACATAAAAGTGTTGTTGAAGTACCTGATGCTGGAATATTATGCAAAATTAACAAAATTTTAATGTCTGAACTAATTTGTGTTTTAGATGATGAGCCCATTTTGATTTTGTTTAGTTCTCAGTGTTGCTATCTCTTTGATCTCAAATGACGTGTGCTTACAGTTCAATCCATTGAGAAGTTTCATGGATCTATTTTTATTGAGAATCCATTTGATGCTTATACACTGGTCAAGGGGTTAAGGTGTTCTACCCCAAAAAGATTGAAGAAACTAGATGGGACAACGGGATCAGAAAATGACTTTAAAATGGGTTAAGTAACCTAGCTTCCTTTTGTTTGATGGAAAACCATGTTCTGAAATCATAGAAGAATTGATTCTCCATTTTGACTATGTTGACCTTCATATACTCCCATATGTTTGTGTATTATTGTTCTTGTTGCAAATAAATGGATAAATTTGTTATTGCTCATTTTCTCCCATTCATGAAGTCAAGTGAATTCATGTGTGTACAGACTGATTTAGGAATTTTCTTCTAGATTAATAATTTTATTTTGGCGCTTATTTTCTTTCGTACATAGAATTAGAATACAGTTAGGGTGGGTTCCTTGATGAATTGATCATTTGTTAGACACACAGTATGAGCCATGCTGAGTGCTCCTTAGAGCAGCACATTTGTGGATTCTTTTTGCAAGTTATGTGACTGCTGCTTGTACTTTTGTGCATGGGCAACTGGAAACTTAAAATTTATTTTTCTGTTTTCTTTTGTCCAATAACAATATTTTTTTGTTTTTCATGTCCCATCGCTTGTCATGGAAAACAGTTTGTGGAAGAATAACCATTATTTTCTACTCACTATCTGATTTTCCTTCTTACTGTCATTAAGTTTCTGCTAATTCAGTGTCTTTATATGGCCTACCAAGATGTTGTATTCTGACTCAATTTATCGATGGTGGCATGGAGTTGTGTCCCATCATGCCGAACTATTGTGGCATCCCTCATTCCCCTTTATTTGTAGACATATCAATAATGCGATGGGTTTTGTCTCTTCAAGGACTTTTAATTGCAGCCTGATGTGTCTTTATTTCTGGACAACACCTAGAGAAATTATGTTTGGTCGTATTTATTCAACAAGTTTGCATCAAGAGATTCTGAGTTGGTTAATTACTTAAAAGTAGATGGCATCCTTTTCATGATTTTTTACTTGGAAACTTTTTTTTTTCTCATGGACCGGTCAGATCCCCATGACAATTATCTTCACAAAGTGCGACAAGCGTAAGAAGAAGAAGAATGGTGGTAAAAGACCTGAAGAACATGTAGAAGACTTTCAAAAACTGATAAGTGAGTACTTCCAGGAAGCACCACCATGGATAATGACTAGTAGCGTCACCAACCAAGGTCGGGATGAGATATTATTGCACATGGCTCAGTTGAGGAACTTCTGGCTTAAGCACTAGGATAAGGTCCGGTGCGGCACCATCGAATGTAGTTCAGGACCACAGCAAGAGAATGAAAAGGAAATTCAAAGGCATTGAGATATTTCTCCATCCTGCAGGCTTATCCCGTGGTCCTCACACCCATCTCTCAAGGTTATGGAATTGGCTCTGGTCCTACAGATTGGCACTCAGAAATTGCTTTGCTCAGTTGTTATTCGAGACCCACATGGCTATGGCATCTGCTTTTCAGACAGAAATGGCTGTACAAAGTCAATACAAAGTATTTTTCAGCATCTCGCTTGTAACATCATTTTTGCATTAGCTGTCCCGATACTAACGTATGTTAAGTTTTTATCTGGAACATACTGAAAGATATTTGCTTATAGATAAGCTGTAAAAATAAAAATAAAAATTGTCGTGTACTTACAATCTTAGGGATGATGGTTGATATGATAATGATAAACAACGGATGCGTTGTGCTATCATATCACCATTTTCTGCTCCAAATCCACAGTGGACCACCCTGGTTCTCTCCCCGGTAAGATATATTGATGTTCAAAATTCCGCACTGTTTTGTTTTGTTTTTTTTTTCTAACAGTTAATGATTTGTTGCACTTCTCCGTTCAGGTTGCAAATTAAATGCTTGGACTACGACCTGCCGATTAGCCATCGCTCACTCCCCAATCAAATGGCCCGCACATTTATTATTTCATGTAGGCCGTGCCCCAATGATCTTCGCCACTTTTCACAGGCCTAAAGGGGCCCTATCCTGTTCTTTCTCATCCTTCTCAACGAATGGCAAGCCGTGAGATTCCCTGCTTCCTTATCTCATACTCTAGCGAAGCAACGGACTTGGGCGGTGGCGCTGGCTCTGGCGCTCCATCGACGGCAAGCGAAAACGATCGGTAAATAAAATTCAACCGAAGGTACTCATGACGCGTCCCTAGTAAATGGTAAATCTTTGTTATCATTTCTGATCTTTATGGCGTCCAAAGGCTTTTCACATATATTGATAGATATGGAGAAAATTATATGGGTTTGTTTTCATTAAATTTATTTGCTGAGCTACTTTATGAAAAGTACACAAATATCTTCCTAACGCACTGGTGCGAGATTGGATTTGGAGCGGCGCTTTGTGCTTGCTCAATTAATTAATTAAACATTAGAAAAATACGTGGCCGAGTAAAGAGAACGGGAAATTGGCTGCTGCAGTTGCTGTCTCTGAACTCGCGCCGAGTCCATGCTCGTGCGAGTCGACCACGCTACCAACAGGAATAGGGTTGAAAGGATTATGGATTGCAACGCTGGGGAGTACTTGGGCGAGCAACGATGGCTCGCGAACTGTTTGTGGAAAGGCTTCTGAGACTAGAACAGGGAGCTCCTGCGGCAGATGTGGGGGAGGCAGCGGCGGCATGACGCTAGCGAGACGCCTCTTCTTGGCCGCGGCGGCCGAGTACTGCAGCTCCTTCGAGTGGACGAGTCTGGACACGAGCTGAGGCTCTTTGACCATCTTGAGGAGGAAGGAAAGCATCTGACGCGGCTTCCTCTCGGTCGCCTGCAACCGCTTGCTCATCTGCTGGAGCTCCGCGTCGAGCACCATCTGTTCTTGCCGTAGCCGGTGGAGTTCCTGCAGCAGCACCACGTCCTCCACTTCCCCTTCCATGTCTGCAGGAGCTGCCGTGTCTTTCTTTTCATCGTTGTTGATACTGCTGCTGCTGCTGCTGCTGCTGCTGCTAGTAGCATCGTAAAATTGGCTCTTCTTGGTCCTTCGTGTGATTCGAGGGAGGAGGTCGATCTGCCCTCTGAGGAACGACAGATGAGCGAATTCCCACTTATCCGGATCCACCTTCCTGAATCCCTGATACAATATGCAATCTAATAAAGTAAAATGGAATTAACTGAAGAGAAATTGCCCAGAAAGCTAGACTGCTGAGAGTGAGTACATAAGTGTTAAGCTGGCGGACGAAGCTGGAGAAGTTGTTATGCTTGAAGTACAAGGGCAGAAGAAGCTGAGAGAAGTCACTGGGATTGAGCACCAGGAAGCTGTTGTTCCCCTTCCCCCACCGGATCAACAAGTTCGTCCTCGGGTCGCTTACCATCTCATACGTCTTCGCCACGAAAGGTGCCACTTGCAAATTGTGATCCATCTTCTCCATTTCTATATCTTTACGCAAATTATATACTGAAGAATGCAGGCAAAGAAGAAGAAGCAACACCTGAGGGAGACAAATGAATGGACAATCTGGAGCCAAGCCAATTTCTGCTCTTCTTCTTTGCTCTCTTGCACCTATCGATTATGCGTTAATTTATAGCCTTTCACTCGATCACATATAGTTTATTTAATTGTAGCTCTCTTAGGGCACAGGGAGAATTGGGACGCGTGTCGACTTCTTGATCCTTCGTAGCGATCTGTGAACTAGAAGAGGTCACGGAATTCACTGTGCGTGCGTCGCAACGCTTTTAATTCGTTGACGTATCTCATGTGCTCTAACAGTCTTTGGCGTTTGTTTTTCTCCTATGTATATCGGCGTGCGTCAAACATCATACTCATAGCATGGGTGTCTTGTGGATCTATCCTGAACAGTGAGCTGGATCAGTCAAGTGAAACAGTGGCTTTTTCGTTTTCGACTGTAGAACTTATGGGAAGGAGTTTGAGAGACAGACAACAAATCTATCAGTGGCTTGTGGCTAACCACCCCAATCGTTGACTAATTGCGGTGTGATACTCTGATTTAGTTAAGACGCTGCAGTTCTATGGATTCCTCGCTCAAAATGCGATGTGTTAAATAATAATAATGCGTCAAATCTCCTTTCACCATCCATACCCATATTTGCCCCATTTAAGTGGCTACAGTAGAATATTTAATTCTTCCTTTTTATGCAGGGAATTGAAAGTCCTTTAATGTTTTTGCCAAAGGAAATTTTTACGAACAAAATCTTTATGCGAATCTAGTTTCAAGAGCGGTTGGTATATGGATAAAAATATTCCTCATCATCCTCTAATTTGGCTTTTCCCAGATGACTCCGGGCAAACTGAATGGGTGAGCTTCAGAATCGGAGCGAGCCATAGATAACGAAACAGGCTTGAAAAGCTAGTAAACAGGAGGGAAGGGAGTCGTCACACATGATGAACGACAGAGGCATCGAGAGATGCCGACGAACACAAGGGATAATATTGTTATCGATGGTGAATTTGAACGACAAAGGGAGAAAGGGAGCTGCCTGTGGTAGTTGTAAACTGGTGAAAATTTCTCGACGACGAGCTAATCGAAAGAGGTTTTACCTGATTTTGTAAAGAAAACAAAACAAAATCTAAGAAAGTATTTTCTAATCGGTCAAACAATTAACCGAAAGGAGAGTCGGTTCATTTTAAAATCAGAAAAAAAAAAAAAAAAAAAGGCCTCGCATGTCAAAGATGAGTGTGCCGTGCCCTTGGAAGTAGGATACGCTGCCGTTAACCTAACTGACACCATGATGTGGAGATGTACGGCCTGCTTGTGTTGTGGTGCGCTGTGCCTCTCTTGCCCACCAGTGACATTTTTTCTTTTTCACTTTTAGTTTTTTTTTTTTTTTTGATAATTTAGAGAAAAACTCGATCTCAACATCAATTTTAATTGATCTTCTCATAGATATCTACCAGATAAATTCAGAAATGTACATAACACCATCTCAATTTTTAGCATCCAACTCTTATTTCTCAAATGATGATTTCTCATAAATTTCTATTATCTATAATGTTTCTCGATTCTCGAATGTATATAAATTATCTATATCTTCATTGATTTCATTTTATGGACGTATCTCCATAATAAATATTCATGGATCTTCTTTCAATAAGATCTCCAATGTAGCAACTGGGCAGCTGATTCATCGAGTTCTAATCATTGACGAAAAGAAATCAGCGGACTGTGAGCCAATGGAGTAACATGGGCGGAATTAGGTGTATATAATTAATATCCTCAATCACCTCAATCCACTTTTATTATTTTGTGCCAATTCTCACCGCTATCCTTCTTTCTTCTTTTTTTTTTTTTTTAATTGGATGATATATATGATTGGTTAAAAATTAAAGATACTTTTTAAGTAAATATTAAAGGTGGTGTTTTTTTTTTAAATTATGTTGGATACCCGATCTATTTAATATGTATGCATAAATAGACTTGTGTGATATAGTTTTGATTAAAAAAAAGCATTATATATATTATCAAAATTTTAAAATTAATGAAAATAAGAAAATGAAAGATAATATAAATTCTATCATAAAATTTTAGGAACGATCAGATTTTAAAATATATAAATCTTTTACAAGGTTATAGATTTTTAAAAATATTATAAAATATATACATCTTGAAAAATAATAGTGAAAGTGAGATAAATTTTACCATATATTTGGAAAACTGATATCTTATAGACTCAAGCAAATTTTAAAAAGTAATGTTATCCCGTTCAATTTATTCGTATGCATCTTTATTATCTACCGTTTGATTTATTAGGATTTAAGGATTGAATTATAGTATACAAGCGATCGAATGATGTATATATATATATATATATATATATATATATATATAATATAAATTAATTTTATTTTTAAAAAATAAATGTAAATAAAAATATAAATCTTTGTATATACTACAACAAAAGAAGAAATCTCTGCCTGACTTTTCTCATCGATCAAATAGCAAAGAGAGAGAATTAATCATGATCGTCCTTTGATCGTATATCGATGCTTGGACAGAGTGAAAGGTCGACACCTTTGTACTTGGAAGAGATTGATCCTTGTCCACTGTAATAATTTTGTACCGCCATAATCATCTAGCTTTGTCCGTGGAAACTAAATTAAATTCTATAGAAAACTTAAGACTTCACTCATGATTTTAAAGTGATCAAATAAGTTTAAAAAAATGATTAAGGAACACATTTTGATCAAAGTTACCCTAACTATTTAAATTTTGAATACGGATAGATAATGCACTTTAAAAGGTTATTAGAATTCCATTTATGTTTTTCCAGTGGTTAAATGATTTACCATATAATAATTTTAAACGAAATAGTTGTAAAATCACCTATTTTTTAAAATGGACCACCGAATAAAAAATGGTCCATACATCAACATAACCAAAATAATTACATTAATTGTTTTTTGTCTTTTTTTTAAACATGAATAGATAAATACAAGAATCCATCTATGTGTTCAAAATAATCAAACAAGTCAGAAAATGATCTAATAGCTATCCAATTATTTTATTTTTTAAATCTAAATAGATAGAAAGATAGACTTAAGGCTATCGCAATTCACTTATAATGTTCAAATGACTCAAAAATAATTGATTTTTAGTTTTAAAAAAATCCTATATTATTGTTTTTTTAATAAATTTTAAATCCGAAGAGATAAAAAAACTTCTATAATTTATTTGACCATTTTAAAAGATCACAATGGAATTTATATTATTTTCTCTCTATTACTTCTTTAATTTTATTTTTTTAATAAATAATATTTAAAAGAATACAATTTTTGATATATATATATCATAATTCATGATGTTTTATAATTCCTAAATATTTTTTAATATACATTTTATACGAATATGAATTTATTTATACATGCATATAAAATTTATTAAATGACTGTTTTTTTACTAGCATCAAATATTCAAGTCTTAAGTCCAATTAATTTTGAAATTATCGATCTTATCTTACGAAAAATTTTCAACGTCACCAGAATATAATAGAAAGTGTTCGTACAACCTCAACAACTACAATATCCTTATTTTATCATTTTATTTGGAGAAATTTTTTACAAATGCATAATTATTAAAAATTAAATTGTGAATATTCGAAAATCAAATTGAATATATCGTAACTATTTTTGAGTGATGGATGATGAATGCTGATAAATTTTAAACAAAAATCATAGAAAATGTTTTGAAAGCGTTTGACGTTTAACAAAAACTCACGCCTTTTGACGATCGAAAAAAAAAAGAAGTTTCTTTAGTTTTCTCCTATATATTTAAAATATCGATGAGGCCCAATTCAAACACGCAAGGAAAAATTCTTATTACTAATTTATTTATTTATTTATTTATTATGCAACTGATTACGATTGATTGCTGCAAAAAAAAAAAAAAAAAAAAATCTCACCAATACAGTAACTATCACACAGTGTTTTTCCTCCCATCTTGCCAAATACTCCATTTTATAATCTGAAAAAGGTACATCACATCTTAAGACCTTTAACGCTTCGTGAAGTTGCTTGAATGATCTTATGGGTGATTCGAGACAGTCAGACGATTAAAACAGTATATATATGTTATTATAGACGAAAGTGATTAAATTTTGACACGAAATTTATAATTTTTATTCAGGTTCATAAAATTTTTATTATTTTTTATCATCGTATCAAGAGATATAATTTATTCGTATTTTATCTTCTTTTATCATTATTAAAAAATAGACATTGAAAAATATTGAGACCAACGTAATCATTTTTTTTTTAAGACATACATAACTGAGCAATACAAATTTTAAGTTACTAATTAATCGGGTCGACAACAAATTTAGGATCATAAGATCTTGTGATGTCATCGGCATTAATTGGCAAAGCTAACATACATTGAATTTGGGCCCCTAAGCATCATTTTCCACGATGGCGCTTTCATAAAATAATAATAATAATAATAATAATAAAATAATATTCCATTAAAATATAAATTAATTTTGTAAATTCAACTTAATTAAAAATTCTTTATCAATTATTTTTTTAAAAAATTAAACTTTAAAATTAATGTAGTAGATATCAAATTATTATAATTTTAAAATATTTTTAATTAAGTCTAAATAATATTTTTAACGAAATTGAATTAGCATTTCAAATCTGATAATTGAATAGTTACGTTATTTTTTATTTATTCAAGTACAAATGCCAAAGTTAAAGCAAACTTTTTTTTTTTTTGCTGATTTAAGAGTCCAATAATAAGTAATCAATGGCTATATGAGTTCACACATTATTATATTTAAATAATTTTTAAAATAATAATATTATTGTTATTTATAGAAGACGCTTGCATCTAAACATGGGTCATGTCGCCTCTGAGGAACCCATCTGTCCGAGTTAAAAGGCATAAGCAATACAATTTTAGATCTAATAAAATGATTAAAAAACATGAAAAATTAAAATATTATTCTAAGTAAAAACAAAGAAATTTGAACACCCACACCAACCCAATCCAATCCAACCTACATTTGATTTAGCATGGATCGGACGAGATTGAATATAGACGAAGAGAAAGATTAATAAACTTAGGACGTGGGACTAAAGGTTTGCAAAGTACTTTTGTTCCACCCATTCATTTCGAGTTTGGTTTTGTAAGTTGAAATTTTTTGGATTTTCCATCATTGTTTTTAACAATCCCTTGAAATACCAAGATTTAAAAGTGACTCTAAAATGTATTTAACTAGCCTTTATTACTTAATATTAAATTTATGCTTCCAACGAGTCAAATTAAATTAAATTCAATTCAATTAAATTAAATTATTTTGTTTAAAAAATAATTTAAGTGTCCATGGAGAATTAAGTTGCGAGAGTAATCAACCTTGTAATGTAATTAAGATAGATTAATTTATTTGGTAATATTTTAAAAACGTAATATAATATAATCGGATTATAAAAGAGGAGGTAAGATTCATAATATGGATTGCAAAAGAAAAACTATGTAATCTGATTATATTACAGACTCAATATTTATCATGACAAATATATTCTTCTTTTTATTTTTCTTATTACTTCCCGATGGCCGTCAACATCAACCATCGACGACGATCACCGACATCCACCGTCAGCGGGCGGGGGTCGGGGACCCGGGGGTCAGGGGCCGGAGGTCGACCGACGATCGACGGTCGACCGATGACCAGCGGCTGGCTGGGACGATCGAAGGTCGGTCGGCGCCCAACAATCGATCGATCAACGGTTGGAGACCGATCAACAATCAACCACTAGCCGACGACCGACGATTGATCGATTAGTCGACGATTGGGGACCAATCGACGAACAACCACTAGCCAAAGATCGACCGGTTGGTCGACGGTCGACCACTGGCTGTCGGTCGATCGGTCGGTCACCGATCAGTCAATCGCTGATCGGGTCGGTCGGTCACCGATCGATCGTCGGTCGCCGATCGCCGATTGACCGTCGACCTTCAACGAGTGATAGGCCGCCGACCGATAGGCGACCGTCCATCGCCACTCGTCAAAGGCCGACGACCGTGGCTATCAGAGGCCAGCGACGAGCAACCGAGTATCGACGATGGCGATGATAGTCACAGGGAATTAACTAAGATTTTGATTACATTAAGACGAAATTATAAGAGTATTTTTGTTATTTTATAATAATATTAATTACAATATTCCTTATAATAAATAATGAACACCAAACGAAAGAATATAATCACTTTTGTAATCAAAGATTATATATCGATCGTTGATCAAACATAGTAATGTAATATACATTATATTATATTATAAACTTAATTATATTACTCCGACCAAACAAGTCTTAGAGTAATTCATATGGATAGAGTTTGATGAATCAACATGGTTATATTGGTCTCTGCATAATGACTTAGAGGTTTGAAAAGAGCGATCGCTAATTAAACACAGTAATATAATATTCATTATATTATATTATAAGCTTGATTATATTACTCCGACTAAACAGCCTTAGAGTAATTCATATGGATAGAGTTTGATGACTCGACGTGGTTAAATTGGTCTGTGCATAATGACTTGGAGGTTTGAAATTAAAGGGCATTTGAATTTTGGAGTAGCTCAAAGGATTATCTAGGACGATGAATATTAAGTGATTATAGATGTGATGATCATGGAGATTATTAGTTTGATAGCACAAAAGTCCAAAATGAAGTGGACTCATAAGCATGTAGAATCCAATGACATAACTAAATTATGGAGCTTAGTGCATGCATCTGAATAGATTGGAGCTAACATGAAAGTTTGATTATGAGAATGATTTTTGTCTTCGGAAAGTATTGTAAGAGATAAAGTATTTAAGCTAGGTCAATCTAAATTACCTAATAAATTGGCATGAAACTTTTGATCATTGGATTATTTATTCTAATTAAGTTACATTTTATTGACTGTGATTGATCATGATATTTTGCATAGATTTACAAACATAAAAGTCGCGAGTGAATGAGATATCACAGACTAGCTAGATTTGGTTGATTGAGTGTATATTTTCAACGCTCGAACTCAGCCAATAAGATCCCCGGCCGGCGTGGCCATCCAGCAATAACTAAGCCTAAGTCAACGACCGTGGCTTTTGAAACTTTTAGTCAATTTACGCAGTATTTGAATATCTAGATTTACATGCAACGCGACGAGTCTTCGCCCAAAAATTAAAAATAAATAAATCGACGTCTAAATGCAGTCTGACGCCGAATATATGGCTGCGTCAATCCGTAGACGGCCAATCCCTTCAATAATTAATAGATAAATGCCACTTCAATTTACTGCAGATGCCATGACAATTAATATATGTCGTTGCGGAACGTATCGGCGCCGGCGACGATGACGAACTCCATATAAGAACTAGATCAGGAAGAGCTAGCAGAGCATAGCTGCATAGAGAACAGGTTGAATCACCAATCATGGCAACCGAGAAGGAATCGGAACATGCGAAGCAGCTTGCGCAGCCTTCGCTGGATCAGGAGGCGGCCGCGGCTTGCCGGTGGCGCTCGGCCCATTACCTCCGCCGCCGAAGGTGCGCCTTCTGGTGCTTCGGGTGCTTTGGCGCGGCGGTGATCATCCTCGGAATCACCGCGCTCGTCCTCGCCCTCACACTCTTCAAGGCCAAGGACCCCGAACTCACCGTCAATTCCCTCTCCCTCGCCAGCTCCCACTTCGCCGTGGCCAACGACGCCGTCGACGACGACGTTCTCTCCATCTTCCTTTTCAACTTCACGTTCGAGGTCGACGTATCCATCAAGAACCCCAACGCGGCGTCGTTCCGGTTCGGGAGCAGCGCGACGACCTTTTTCTACGAGGAGACGACGGTGGGGGTGGCGTACGCGCCGGCAGGGGAGGTGGGGGCGGATCGAACTGTCAGGATGACGGTGAGGGTCGAGGTGATGACCAATGCGGTGGCGAGGAGGATGAACGTGACGGCCGACAAGCTAGTGACCGGCGTGGAGGTGGAGCTAAGGAGCTCGACGGAGGTGGAGGGAAGGATGAAGGTGTGGGGGGTGTACAAGCGGAATCTGGAGGTGACGGTCAGTTGCGATATAACGCTGCAGGTGTCGATGGCGTATCAGGGGATCAAGAACACACGATGTTCTGCAGAACTCGAATGAGTAGGATCGAATTTAATCGAAGAATTAATATTGACCAACTGTTTGAAGATTGGTTAATAAGAACTATACGATTAACAATAATGTTAGAAAGATTTATGTTTACATTGTAATTCACTTTCAGTGTAATGGTTTGATGCATATTCTTAAGAAGGAAGGAGCTTTCAATGTAAGCTTTTCTTCAGACCAACAAGATCTTGTTTATTCGTCATCAATTGTTTGATGTTTTCGAGAAGAATTGGTCTCATTTTATTTTGATATCGAGTTCGATGGAGGTGGTATTGATGGTGGATTTATACGTGATTATTGTAACGTATTTGATTGTGTCGTATTGATTCGAATAACGTGATATAACTATTGTGACTTTGATTATTGGATTTGTACTATTGAATGTGGGTTATTGGATTATGAGTCAATATGTGTAGAATTCATTAACCTGTATCGTTAGTATTGATAGATGATTAACGGGTTATGGTTAGTTCTATATATAGAGTGTGATCCTTATAAGAGAGGGGATCGATAGACCGTCTCTTTTTCTCCATCGGACAAAGCATACGGGGTCGTCACTCTTGACCTGTGGAAGATCAAGCCTAAGGAATCTCTCGACGTCAATTCTTCATACTCTATCGACGACAATGTCTTCAGATTCAGGTGCATGATTATTGCTTTGATTATGTTTCCGTTGTATTTTATTTTTCGCTTGCTTGTTGTGATCAATTAACAAGATCCTGTGTTTGGATCATTTTATTTTTATTTTTGAATACATATGTGAATGCACGATCCATTGACGGATTGAAAGATTCATCAATTGATATCATAGTACAATTTAGGCATCGTTGATCATACAACATTAGGATGTAATTTTTTGACAATTTGGTATGAATGCATGTGTTTTGGATTAGATCTTGATTTAATGCGTTTAAACATATATAATTATCGAATCTACGAGTTAGGAGTCCTAGATTTAACGTCGGATCGAAGTTTTTTGTATTTTCCCGTGAAGAACATGAAGAATGACAGTGTAACCATCACCGTTTTATCGAAACATCGCTTTAATCCGCATAAATTATGTCACCGGTCAACTGATGTAGACATCATTCGAGTAGCGCAGACATCAGTCGACTGATGTGGACAATCACTCAATTGTCGGTAGAAATTCAATGTCGAAAAATAATTTTAGTCGACTGGGGCACTCGACTGATCTTCATTAGTCGACCGCCATAATGATCAGTCGACTGGTGTGCAAAAAATTTCAAACAGAACATTTGTGAATTGATTGCGGAACTCGACTGAGGTATGTCAATCGACTGACATTTACGTCAATCGACTGACATTTACGTCAATCGACTTATAGGCTTAAACTTCGGCATAGAATGGTTTCAAATCGACTAAGGCAATTGACTGATGACATCAGTCAACTATTGAGTCTTTAGTTTGAGCATAGAAGGTTTGTTAGTCAAATGAAACAATCAACTGATCATATCAATCGATTGCCAGTCGATTGGTGAAGTAGAAAACTTCTGGATGTCATAACTTTTCGTTCGAGATGAATTTTGAAGAGTTCTCGGTTGCGTTTCGAAGCTCATTTAAAGGCTCTACATTTGTTATCATGGGTTAAACCCCTATAACTTCTTATTTCGGGCCTTAAAAATATCATCTAGAGTCTTTTCGGAGACTTCGAAGTTTTTGAGTCCTAAGTTAAGGCCTACATCATATAAGAATAACAAACTGGTCGATTTGCCAAGGATTTTATTTGTATCCACTGACACATATGTTATTAAGTTGAACTAATACTATTATCAAAGTGATAACTATTAACTAAAGTTAGTGGATCATTGTGCAAACGGATGTATATCTATGCTAGGGATGGTTGACCCAAAGGAAAATCATCTTTAAGTCAAATATATATTTAAGTTGGTTCACTATAAACATCATATATATAATATGTCGGTCCAAAAGAAGACATGTTATGTGACTGATTAAAGAAATAGTAAACTGTGGTTATAATTAATATAACCAAACCTAACTTATATTAGATTATCAATCATGCACATAGTACGTGTTGACCCAAAGGAAGATACATTGTGTGGTTGATTACAATGTTTTGAGTTAAGATTAGAGAGTACCGCTAACAAGTTACAATTTAATTCAAAAATTAATTATAGTATTGTATTTGGTATTTCATAAAGGAACCCATTGGATGTGCATATATTTTTTTAATGTTTACTTTATGTCACTGTTTATATACATGCATGTTTATGATTATCAATGTAAATATTTATTCTATTCTTTCTTTTGTCTTATAGCACAAATAATATCTGTCAATAAAAATAACATTTTAACAACTTTAGTTTTAGAATCCATTGAACATAAAAGGATCATTTGGAGTAATGTTACTAAAATTGCAGTGTCTAGTAATAAACTTCTCGAGATAGACACTTGCAAGGTCAATTTTGTCACCGTACCTACTGACACTTGGTGGATAGACATTGGGGCTACCACTCATTAGAATCACCGAGCGCGGTTGTCTTACTAGCTGACTGTCTATTGATGGTAAAAGATACATCTATATTGGTAATAACAAGAAAGCTAGAATGACTACTATAGGTGTTTTTAGGCTTTGTATAGGAATTGATATATTTTTAGATTTAGAGAATACATTTGTTGTTTCATCTTTTAGGAGGAACTTAATTTTCATTCCTTCTTTGGATATACACTTGTCAATATTATATACTTGACATTAATATTGTGAATATTGATGGGTCCTGCTACCGAGCAATGATCACTTTAGTCCTATACTAATGAAGTTGATGGACAATTTATTTCAGTTTAATATGACATGCTAAGCGCAACTAAGGAATTTCAATTCTGTGTTAAATATAGTCCAAGTGGGAGATTATTGGTGGTGGGCTTTTATGTGATTACCGTAACGGATCCGATTGTGTCATATTGATTAGAACCCGATTAAAGTGATCTAATTATTGTGATTTTGATTACCAAATTTGTGTTATTGGATGTAAATTCTTGGATTATGGGTATATATATATATAACTCATTAACCAGTACCGTTAGCATTGATGGATTGTTAATGGGTTAGAGTTAGCTCTATATATAGGATGTGATCTTCGCAGGAGAGTGGATCACTCGATCGTCTTTTTTTCTCCATCGAACAGAGTATACGGAGTCATCACTCTCGACCTATGGAAGATCAAACCCTACGGATCTCTTGGCGTCTGATCTTCAGACTTTATCGGGCGACAATATCTTCGGATTCAGATACATGGTTATTGCTTTGATTACGTTTCCACTGTATTTTATGTTTCACATGTTTGTTGTAGATCAATTGATAAGATCATATATTTAGATTATTTTATTTGGCAGATTGAAAGATTCAACAGGCGATCGACATTTGTTGTGTTAATATACAAATAAAAGAAATAGAGTAAGAGCAGAGGATAATGGAGTAAATTGTATATAAGAAACAGAGCAGGAGCAGGATACGGTTATAGTCGTGCACTCCGCCTTAGACGAAAAAACCACCGCCGCTGAGTTAGCTCCTCTCGTGGTTTTTGATCGGCCCACTGTCTCCGCTAGCGGCAGATCGACTTTTGGTGTCGCGGCTGCTATCGTCCTCAGGATGGCCGCTCTCGTACCTGCCTTTCAATCCCCTCCTTTAGCTCAAGGGTCCCAAGGTCACAGTGAACTTCCTCATCTAGACAGGCATCGAGGTTGATTGCGGCTACTTGTATGCTCATCACTGACTTCTCCCTCGAGAATCCTAATCTCTCATAGCACGACGACGTTCCCCTATAACGAGACGGTGGTGGGGGTACGCATCGACGGGTGAGATGGGCGCTGATCGATGAATGTGACTGTGGTTCTTATGATGACTAAGTTCGTGAGGACAATGAACTTCATGTCATCGAGGTTGATCATTATATTAGTAGTTTAACATTAATCAATCAAATATTTAGTACCATTTAAAAAAAAACTATATCAAGTAAACCCGAGCTTATGGTGCAGCGGTAACGAATCAATATTATCTTTCAAATATTTTTGATTTGATTTTCTGTAGAAATTTTCTTTCAGATAAGATGATAAATTCTTAAAAATTAGACTGCTGGTATTATATATAAGTACTTTTCAATTTATCCTAACGATCGATGAAAAATTTCTAGAGTTGAATCATCTCAAGATTAATCAAATTGAAGGCCCATATACACGATGCAAACTTATAATAAAATAGAGAGCATGACCTTGTGCAAGTATGACACACATAAAATCGAGAAATGATTTAAATTTGCCACCATGAGTATAATCGAGTTGGTACTCAGAAGACGTTGCACCATAAGACAATGAGTCAATCCCTTGTAAATGTGTGAGTATCATCCCTTTAATATGCGTTGGTTATTAGTTTCAAGGGTCAAAGGTTTATCGTGATTTACCTCCCTGATAGTCCGAGGGCAGACTGGTAGGGACCGTTAAGTTGACAAATTTCAATCTTTTGCACCATAGAGTTGATTCTCGGATAATAGAGTTACTGTAATAAACAAGGATTGATTTATCTGGGACACATTAACATAGGAGGTTGCTTGGTTATTATAATTTATGTTTTTTTTATTAGAACTATGTTTTTGAGTCTCAATCCAAATAGTACTTGGGACAACTAATTCGACTTCACAGATTTCTTACAAAATCTCTATCGGCCATTAAAGATAAACTCGGAAAGTGCTTGTGGTCCGATGACAAAGCCCGATCTTCGTAGTCGTATCGTCCTTATAAAATTTTCCAATGTCGAAATCGTATTATGCTTTCAAAGATAAACTTTTGAGTCCATCCCCTTGAATCCATTAAGTATAGATTTTTTATATTCAATATCAAATATGTTCCAATAAAAAAATCAAATTGTATTCAATTCAATGCTCCAATCATCTTGTCGTTTCATCGCATCCGGAGACAATTCGGAGGGACATTCGAATGCAGGGGTGGATCTAGGGGTATTTAGGGGGGTTATGACCCCTTTAATTTTAAGTGATTATTATTTTTCACTATATACATATTGTCAAAAATTTATTTATTTATTTTTTAATTAATATTATTATATTTTAGTATGCAGCCTCCCAATATAAAATCCTTGATTCACCGCTGTTTAGATGACTATTATAACATCCTTTGTCGTTGCAAAATTACATCGAGTAATTCCATATATATATAATACTATCCATCAATTTAATTGTTTTTTTATATTTGTAACAGTAAAAAGTGATTACATTCGTCTCTAATATTTTTCGTCGTCGGTTTCTCAGTGGTGATGAAGAGAGATATATTATGAAGGACTATGCCCCTTGATTCGTTGGCCAGAAATAATGAAAAACTTCTGAGTCCGGATGAAAATTTTATATTTCATGTCAAGATTCGATTTCTATTCACTTATAATAGTATCTATGTTGCTCTGATCAACCGATCATCTCGAGACGATTAATTGCTTTTTACACTGTTCTCCACGCATTGGATGATCAATCAATGAATGCACGAAACGACACTAATATAACATAATTAGCTTATTTCTACATTCGATAAAAATTAAACAAAAAAACGTACCTAATTATTATTTTTGTGAAAGAGAAGTTTAAAAAATATATATATTAAAATAGTATATTTTTTGATATAGAAAATATTTTTATTTTAGTATTATTGTAATAACGGTTAAAAAAGAATTATTATTTGTTGTTCGATTTGATAAAAAAAAATATACAGTAAGTATTTTATATAAAAATATATTTATCAACTTGGTTAAAACTATTTAAATTAATTCAAAATTATTCGCAACAAGTATTATTTAAATAATTCTGACTAAATTAAAATAATTTTAATCATTAGCAATCGTTATTAATTTAGTAATTTTAATTAAAGTTTAAATTGTTTTGATAATTTAATATAAAAGTAGTCTATGTATATATATAGTTTTACCAAATGTTATATGTTTATTCTAAATCTAATACCATGATATTATCACTAGAATAAGGATATTTTGAATATGAAAATTTTAAGGAAGTGGTTATACATTTAAAAAAAAAAAATATACATCCTTTTAAAGAAGAGGATAATAAGGGGTTCCTTCTTAAAATAATTAAAGTGTGTGTTCTAATAAATCTACGGACTAATCTTAGGCTACGTTTGGTACGTCAGTCGCTAGAATGTAATCCGCATTACATTCTAAGGTAGATCTTTTTGTTATTATCTTGTAATCAGAATGAATGTAATCCTGACATTAAAAGACTAAAGTTTTGTAATCTGGATTACAAAGCAAAACCTATGTAATCCAGATTACATTACAAGCTTCCCATTTGTATGCAATAAATTACATTTGCATGCATGCAAATGTGATTTATTGCATGCATGCAAATGTGATTTATTGCATGCAAATGAGATTTATTGCATGCAAATGAGATTTAGGCTGCGTTTGACGATCGACGACGGTCGACGTCGATGGCGGCCGTGATCGGCGATCGACGGCGATCGACGGATCGATCACGATCGCCGACCGTCGGCCGATCGGTCGGCGATCGATCACGGCGATCGGCGGTGACCGGCCGACGACCGATCGATCGGCCGATCAGCGACGATCGGACCGGCCGTCGGCGATCGGTGACGATCGGTGGCGATCAGCGGCCGATCGACGGCCGATCACGGCGATCGACGGCCGACGACGGCGGCCGATCGCCGACGATCGTCGGCGCACGGACCGGCGGCGGATGACGGTGATCGGCGGATCACGGCGATCGGCGGCGGATCGACAGTGACGGCAACGACTAGCCGCCGGCGATCGACGGTGACCGGCCGGTGACAGTGACCGGTCGACGAGTCGATCTCCGGTTGGTCGTCGTCTATCGTCGTCGTTGTCTACGTCATCGTCGTCGATCCATTCCTATCGTCTTTGTAATGGACACCAAACAAAAGAATGTAATGACCTTTGTAATCCAAGATTACATACAATTTGTATCCAAACAATGTAATGTAATCAAGATTACATTGCATTCCATTACAACTTGGATTACATTACAACTTAGATTACATTACGTCCTACCAAACGCAGCCTTAGAGTTTGGTGAATGCAAAGCAAAAGAAATGTGCTTTAAACTTCCTCCCCATGCATGGCCACGTCTCTGCAAGAGCTAATTAATATTCCCCCACCTAAAAAAAAAAAAAAAACTTTGGATTCCTCCATCATTGGGCTATGAACTGCTTTTGCTTGGACATTTCCACTGCTTTATAGTCGCTGCATGTCTGCTGAAGTATATTTTTAACTAACTTTATTTTTCTATTCCAATTAATAAATACATCAACTTTGATACGCCGCACAGAATAAATAAAGCTAAATCTAGCGCAATAATGAATCAAAATTGAGCGGCACCATATCTTCTAATATTATGACTCTGTATTCAGATGACTTTGCGGATGACTCTAAAATTTAAATTTTTTTTTTGAATTTAGATGATTCTTACGTGTCTTGATTATAATATCAAGATCCATAAAATTCTTCATGATTTATCTCTCTCATAATAATTGTAGAACAAATCGAAAAGAGTTGTTAAATTGACGGATTTCAATCTTTATGGATGACTATGAATTATCGATCAATTTCTTTTGTTTGTATTTGTCATTTAAATTTTTTATTTATCTCCTCCATCGATAGTGACAGTCAGAAGGAATCGTTAATGTGGTAGTTTTATATTTTGTGAGTAGCATATTCCAGTGCAAATGTTATTATAAATAGATAAGAATCGAATTTCGACGTGAAACTTAAAATCATTGCTCGAGCTCAAAATTTTTTTATTGTTTTTAATCATCGGGTCAAAGGACATAATCTCCGTGATTTATTTTTATTCATCATTATTGAAGGACCGACGATGAAATACATTGAGAATAAATATAATCATTTTTTTTGTTATAGATTATAAGTAGTATAAGTCATCCTTGTGAAGAAAGTGCTATATCCGAATTCTTATCCTCCATCGCATTAGTCTGTGCGACCAACGATCAAATATCATTCGTAATTCAGTCTCTTTCATTATTGTGGAATCCATGAAGAACAAGTCACAAGGATCAATCTTTGGAATATAAAATTGTTTAGAACATCTATTTTTTTTCTAGTATTAATTTTTAATTAAAAAAATATTTTTGTAATTTATCTTTTTTTTTTTCATTTAATGACACTTACTGCACCGACGATGGGATAGATGAGACATCTTTTTATCCCAAGTGAACAGCGCAAGTCATTATTCAACTGGAGCAGATACTGCTCCACTGAAGTCGCTTGTAGATGCTGCAGCCCTCTCACGATGGAAGCGTTGGATCGTCTCTTCATGACTGCCTGAAGTGGCATTGGAGAAGAACCCTATGCTATAACTCATCGATGACAAAGCAGGCAAATTTTCCAATGTCAGTAGGACTATGCATGAGAGAGAGAGAGAGAGAGAGAGATGAGGTGAAGCTTGGATAATGGAGGCAGCAATTAGTGGAAGAGAGAAAGGGAAGCAGACCGGGGGTGGCTCGTCTCTTTCTCAGTGGTCAAAGCTTTTATTGTTCCAGTCATTGTCTTTACTTTTCTTTTCCTTTCAGAAGTGAAAGAAAAGATGGGAGGATTTCGTGTTGCTGATGATCTAACCCACGCAGCCACGCTCTCGCCCTTTTGAAAGCCGAGGGTAAGATGGAAAGAGACGACTCTGCCTCCGAGAAAGAAAAACAAAGACTGCGCCAGTTACTTAAATATTCGTATGGGTAGCACGGTTTCCAACAATTGGAATCATTCCTAGCTTTGTCTTCTCCCACTCATGTCCTCTTCTTCCTCGCCATCCATCATTCCCGGACGTGAATTCGATGCGTTGCTTCGAGTTATTCTTTTTTGTATCGGGTGCAACAAGAACATATGAGATCATTAGATGTCGCACAAGACAAGAGGCGTCGAGTAATCAAACGAACACCTGAATCTTAGTAGTTACAAAGATTACATGGAAATGTACGAGCATTCTCTGTTCTAATTAACACGAACGATGATGATCATATGACGTTGCGGCAGCTGCTGCTGGATTCTGCTGACCTGCCGTCGCCGGGATCGCTTCTTGATCGGGCAAGCGGCGACTCGGAACCTGCAGAAAGAGTCGACCCTGCGAGTTAGATTGTTACGACTGGAGGTGGTGGGGATACGACCTCGAGAGAGGGATGATGGTACCTCTGTTGAAGGAAAGCTTGCAGTGGGCGATGGCGCTTTGGATGCCGTCTTGCTGCTCCAGGAGAGAGTCGTCGCGTCGCCCTGACACCAGGGACGGCGAGCGGAACGAGACGGCGGCCGACGCTGATCGGCTCTTCCTCAGCCGTCGGCACACCACCCTCAGCCCCGCGGGAATGTTCGCATCTTGAGCCTTCGACGATCGCTTGGAGCCACTCGCAGCCGAAGGTTGATCTTTCGGGTGATCTCCAAAGCTATCCTCGCCGAGCTCCCCGGCGGGCCGCACCTTACCGGCGTCGCTGGATCCTAGCGGCCCGGAGAAGCGTAGCTTATTGCTGTACCGCTTAGAGAACCGGACATAGAGCGGCTTGATCTTGCTGATGTAGCGCTGAAGCACGTCCTTAGGAAGCCGACTCGCGCCGGAGCTGCTGCTGCAGGAGCTTCGGGAGCTGATGTCCCTGGTGAAGCGGGGAACTTCCTCCTCTCTTTTGAAATTCACGAACGACTTGTCAACGGGATCAGCTCGCGGGAAGCTCGAATTCGATTTCCTGCGGAATCCCAGCTTGAAGGCGCGAAATTTGGCGGCGGGCTTGAGAAAGTCAGGAACTTGAGGCCTCGACGACCCCGGCTCCGACGCTGCAAAATCACCGAGCAAAGGCGGCTGAAGCGGGAGGAGGCTCCCTTTGAGGAAGAGGCCGTCGGAGAAGACGCCGACGTCGTCGATGCGTCGGAGGCTGCCGCCGCCGCCTTCAAGACCGTACCTTGCACCACCCTCAGGGGACATCGAGAGCTCGAACTCGTCGGCCTCCTCATCCGGCTCCGCATCAGAGGACTTCCGCCGTTGCTTTTCTAGAGCATGCCGTGTTCCATCCGGCAGCGGTGAGGTGAACTCGAGGTCGAAGAAAGGACCGTCGTCGTCGCAAGCGCCGCCGCCGCCGCCGCCGCCGAAGTCAACGGTGGTGGAGATGGTGTTGGTAGCGATGGAGGCGCGTCTCGTAGAAAGGAAAAGGGGTCCGCTTCCTCGTTTAGCTTGAGCGAGGAGTCTGAGCAGCTTCATGGCGCTCGCTGGCTGTGAGCTATGGCTTGCTTTTAGGGATTTGCTCCGAGGGCTCTTGTAGTCGTGGAGGGAACAAGAAAAAAAGAGCAAAAGGCAGGCTCAAGTTAAAGGAGGTCACGCAATGGGGGCGTGGTCTTGCTGCCGTGACCGCGCTCGGGCACGGAGCGGCTCCTCCGCAGCAGAGCGAAGGAGAGCAGCGGCATCAGGTGACAGAGATAAAGAGCGGAAATAAGACAGTAGTAGTCGCGTCGTGGATTGGATTCGGATTCGATTGGAGAGGGAGAACACGGCTGGCTGCTCCCCTTCCTGCCCTCCTTTGACCTGAGCCGGTGACCTTTGACAGGATAAAGCTACATGATCTCCGCTGGCACGCATCACGCGGGAGATCACATCCGCCGCTCGTTTGACGCGATGCAAAAATAAAAAAATCCCTACAGGGAGAAAATATAAATTACAATGCTAACACTTTTTTTTTTAAAACTAATTCTCTACATATTGTCGATTTATCTTATTTTACCTTTTTTTTTCCCCGCACATCTGGATTTTTTATTCAAGAGGAGTATAGGATGTACGTGAAAACGAAGCTAAACGTGTAGCAGAAAAGTCCCCATAAAGAGGTAAATCAGGTAGTCGAAAAGGATTAGATATATGCTCATATTTCTGAATCTTATCGCTCATGTAAGGCAACGGATTGCATGACAGTTTGCTCACAAGGTAAATAAATAAAGCAAAATTGAGCAAATGGAGATGACTATTGGTGACTAGGTCCGAGGCATGTGCAGCACAGAGCTTCTCCAAAGCCGAGGGAAAGGGGAGTCACAAGCCTCAGCAAAGACATGGAGTGGGATCGGCTAACTTGGCAGCTTTACTTTCTTTCTTCTTTTCATTTCTTTTTTCATGGCTAAACATTTCAAAAATGCTTAAATTTATCTACCAAGTTTATCTCTCTAAACCTGCTGCAGATTGCACCTCACCTGTCCGCCCAAAAAAACTCAGGTCGGAACTCCATTGGACCTGTTTTTTTTTTTTTTTCTCTCCCAAAAGAATTTGTTTTTGTCCTTGTTTGTCCTCCTTTTTCACTCTTCACAATGTAAATACAGATTTGATTTGATTTGATATGACGGAAGCGGGAATTGCGGCAGGGCAGCAGCAGATGTTATCATCGCACTACCCTCGAAATTTAGGACTATGACATTGATGCTATATGGTGGCAGCTGCAGTGAAATCTAGTGCAAGAATAATTATAGCAGCAGCAGAAAAAATGGTCCTTTTTCAAACTCTAACAAATTGCTGGGGACACTTCAGCTATCTTCAGAGTTCATATGACATTTCCAGTCAGCATCCAAATCGGTGGGTTGACCCATCTTGTCTGCTCTCATCTGCGATACTTGTTAGTCCATGTAATGTAACTGGCTAACTGCTAAGCTAGATTCTTACAGATACCAAATTTATTTCATATGAGACAACAATTTGGTTGACTGTATGATCCAGCAGCCATCATGGCAAAATGTCAGGCTGAGTATTATACACCAGCCACCTGCTTCAAGGTTAATTCGGATGTATTGAACCGTGTGACAATGAATAAATCAAGAACCTCTAAAATATGACAAGCAGTTGATAATTGGCAAGAAATAAAGCTTAGAGCCGAAATCTAGTGTGTGCATTTACCAAATGGTCGACCCATTCCATCATCATGTCGAAATTTCTTCTTACCGAGTGCGTTCCGGTTTGTCCAAAGTCAGAGCCTTTCTTTTCAAATTCCCATAACTTGTACATTATCGAACACAGGTTTTGTAACTTGTGGACCAGAGGTATTTGTTTTATAATAGAGACCTCTAGTTCCTATGAGACAACCATTCCTTTTCTGTTCCATCAACTGCAAAATGTTACACAAGCATAAGTTTACCAAACGTGGTGGAATGCACAGGGAACTGCTGGAAGGACTTGGCAAATCAAGGTCAAGGGCACATGATGGCCCGAATAACAAGCAGCAAAATTAAGTCCAAAAAATACTAACATCTTACCCGTTGCCATCCGAGTAAGTGATACAGATACTGAACGAGTTCCAGAGATCCTTGGAACAACTTGCCCATGCCTTAGTTTCTTGATATCATGTTGCTGATGTAGAAGCAGATTCCTTAATTTAAGGGGAACCACACATGTCGATACCTGCAAGATACATTTGTTATTCTCGACCTTTTTTCAATCAAAATTCTTGGCCTTTACAGAGCATACAATCTTCTGGTGGGTCTACAGTCAGGATTAGCGCTGTCCTGTTATTGGAATTCAACGGCAGATACAATTCAAAAGGTGGCATGATTGGACATTGAAAGTTACTCCTGCATAATTCCGAGCAACCGTTCCTGACTTCAAAATCTAATCAAAAGCAACTGCTGCTTCGTAGAAAAATGAATACCCACTTCAAACCTGCAAACGAAGGTCCCACAATCTGCTGCTTGTCACTGGGAAGCCAGGCAAAGGTCGGGATCACCGGTCCGATTCAAGCTTGAGCTATTGGACCATTTCAGCGTGCATTCCCGAAGTTGGTAAGGTAGGCTGATATCTATTTTCAGATGGTGGACCCACAAGTACAGCAATCCATTAATCAGGCAATTGTTCAATCGGCCAGAAAAAATAACCAAGGATCTATACATGCATGAGGATGAACAGAAACAAAAATCAGAAATTTGCACACAGGAAGTAAAGGTGGATGTACAAGAGCACAGGGTCCGCCGACATCTGCCAATTTAACAAATTAAAGCATGTGCTAAAGTAAAAGCCAACGAAAATCACTTGTCGCTTAAACTAAGATATAAAACACCTGAGGAAAATGAAAGTATCACGCAAAAGAGAATTCTAGTAAATGCTGAAGAAATGAGGAAACTGTCACAATCTTAGTATACGTAGATCCTCCTTGCCAGACTATTCGAATAGGCCATTCTGTGTTGATCTCCAATTTACATTGGATACTGATATCGTAAGCAGCATCCTTTACAGTTTCCTCGATTGACAATTCCGACCCTACCACACATTCATTTTTTGTGATAAAATATCAATGGATAATCTCAATTATTATACGGTAAATATGCTGCTATTTATCTGAACTCAAATGGTCTTGCACGGAGACACATCTAAATTGTTTTGAAGCCACCACCTGAAATTTTTAGCATCGGGAACTATCATGTTTCCATTCTCATTATTAGGTCTCAATCCAAGTAATGGCTGTAAAAAAACAATTATGCTAAAAAACAGAAAAGAATGCCACTTCTGGAGCATCCACGCCTGTTACTGCTTCAATCTCTTCCATTTCCAGAACTGCATTTTTAATATCAATCTTAGATGAACAGGCATGAGAAAATTTATTTAATTGATCAAAGTATTCTGTATACATGGAACTGAAAGTAGCATGATCTGAGACTATGGCAACAAATGGCAGTCAACCACTTTTAGTTTCATATGCCACACAAGGCACACTAGAGGGATAAGATTCAAGTAACTGACCCAAAGCTGTTCGCAGTTAGATAATGAGAAAAAATGGGCACAATCCACATTTACTTTCTACCCGTGTTGATGTAGTCCAGCTTATAAAATTACATGTCATCAATACATAGCAGAATCAGCATCAAGTTCCGTAACCATAAACAGTAAACAGTTCTTCTTTGATCAGTAATTCCACCAAAACAAGCAGGAATAGTCTGAATGTCAACATTTAAGTATGCTGAAACACGTGTCTGAATCAACTCACCATTTGGAAAGGATAAGGTATAATCTAGATCTACTGAACCCTATTCCAATTAAACATTGAATATGGAATAGTCTCCATGGATGGCCCAGATGATTATCCAAAAGGCAAGGATTAGCAGTCATTCATCTGACAAACAGTACTGTATGATCATGTAGTTGATGACACAGACAGAGAAAAAAACAGTCAAATCCAGATTTTACTTAAAATAGATCATGAGGTTTTTTTCTCCCAATAAAATAGACCGTGAGGCCCATGAGGCAATAAGCATTCTCTGGTTAAACCTAATCAACCTTATTTCGATTAGAAGTCATTATAGATCACAGATGTACTTAATCTTTTAGTGCCTTTCTTGATATTAGTTAAAAATCAACACTAACCACCCCAATTTTTTTTCCATGTAAAAAATCATGTAGAAAAGACTTGTCCAATAATAGTTCTCATTCGAAGCTAATGCAGATAGCTTCTCTGAGTAAAATGGGGTGTAATTGCAACATAATATCCCATTCCACTGAAAAGCTAAAATAAGATAAATTAAATGGTCAAACAAAACCATCCATTGTTGACAATCCTTCTCACTCCAATAGCATGTCTCTGTTTTGCCTATTTACTCATCTTTATACACACTAGTTGTTGTAAACTATTTCACTCTGGATAGAATCTATAGCAAGAAGGGAGAAACAAATTAAGACTGTTTGCTTACCATGCCATCAGCTTTACTTCTGGTATGGGCTAGTCATGACATGTTCGTCCAACTCCATCCTTGAGTCAAGCCATGACAACCAATTTCAGAGCACGCACCATGACCAGGAAAACTGTCAACTTCCAACATCTAGAGCAACTCAAACAAGGAATCTTTCACAGACCATTTGCACACAGTATTTATGAACCATCGTAAACATCAGTCTTCTACCTGCTGTATAACTGCAAGCATCTTCGGTTCAGTGGGGGGCCATGCAATCTTCAATACATTTTCGATTCATCCTCAGCTGTCATTTGTAGGAATTTTACTCTAAATGAAGTGACAAATCTTAGAATGCAGAACTGTTGGACCATT
Organism: Wurfbainia villosa; assembly: GCA_025175895.1. Classification (NCBI taxonomy): domain Eukaryota; kingdom Viridiplantae; phylum Streptophyta; class Magnoliopsida; order Zingiberales; family Zingiberaceae; genus Wurfbainia; species Wurfbainia villosa. The sequence continues at coordinate 5,788,988 of JAKLTH010000042.1, forward strand.
TGTTACAAGTGCTTTCCGATTTATCCCGACGGCCGGCGAAAAATTTTCATAGAAACGGACTGATCGCCCCCAAGATTAATCAAATCAAAGACATGGATATTTGATGTCAACTAAAAAATACTGCAAACATCTTATAATTTGCTAAAATTTTGGTTCCAGCTAGAAGAGATGCTTGGCAACTGCTACTACACTAGGAATACAATCTGGAAGCACTGAGCAAGCTACCCCTTAAATAATATGATTCTCATATCTTGAATCATATTTTTGACTAAATTGTATGCATCAGGCAACCTTGCAGCTCAGTATACATATTTCCCATGTGATGATGTCATGATTCCACACTTGGTATATGCATCCATAAAAGAGTTGGAACTTGGAACCATCTTAGTTCAGAACCTATTTTGATAGCCTGAGCATGAATGTTCATTGTTATCTTTAGGAAGGGAATGCAAAACACAGCAAGAGCCAAATGGAAATTGTAAAATTTCAAACGTGAGACTCAAAAACCTTATTGACGGTGCTAATCTCAACACCGGGTTCCACGAATTTATATTCGAAGTACATAAAGTTTCTCTCTTAATCTCTGACAAGAATGATCAGTGAAGCATTCACGTGTCTGGCATCTGATGCAAGTCCTGCCTTGCCACCGTGTCAAGGGACTTTGTCCCCCCGTAATTTACCTCCCTCTCATCAGTGCCCTGGGATGGGTGACAGGGAGCTGCTAGTTGAGCAGATTCCCAACTTGCAAGTCCTGCCCATCATTAATGAAGTATGTTGTCTGTAGAGACGGTGATGGTGAGATATTCCGGTGGCGAAAACAGCAAGAACCGACAATTGTCACGTGAAGGGGTGATGTGGAGAAAGGTCGAGCACAGCTAGAGCGTGGCCTTCTCGGATGGCCGAGTCGAATGGAGAGTCTACAAGGCAGCAAACGGTTAAGGGCGCCGAGAGAGATCTCGGCAAGACCCCTCCGACGCTCAAGGTAGGAAATTAGTATGAAGAAGTAGGAAGAAAATAAAGAAAACGGAGCTAAAAGCGTGAGAGCTTACCTCCTCTTCTCAGGGAAAGCCATATATATAGAGGGGAAGTTCCCCTGTCGATAGATAATGCCAGTGAAGGTGATATGACCTCAGAGAGACGTACACCGCGATCATTACCCTTGCAACTGTAGCAGGCGCGTGGGCTGCAATTAATGCACATCGCGCGGTTGATAGGAGTCAAGTCCTAATTAATGTCGCAGCCATCTTTCTGAAATTTGGTGGAGACATCTGCTTTTGCGCGTGGATTGCAATCAATACACGTCGCTCGGTTAATAGGAGATAAATCATAATTAATGCTACAGACACCCATTTAAACCTTGACAGAGGGATTTGCCCTTTTGTCGGAGAGAGATGACGATGAGAATTGTCAGGTCAGCTTGTGGATATGAAATAATCGTCTTCTATTTTGTTTGAATAAGATAACTTATATGGGGAAGTTGTATGTCAGAAATGATGTGTCTTTGCCGACATATAAAGTGGATGAAACAAAAAACCTTCAATATAATAGGAATCAGAGCCGAGACGCGGGGCGTCTGACATGATAGAAATTCGGGCCGAGACGCAGGACGTCTGTCATGATAGAAGTTCAGAGCGCCACCTACTACGCACTAGATGATGTGGCAGACCCAATCTATTTGCCTAGTCATGGGGTTAGTTTTCCTTGGTATCATAAGCATCCCCCTCCGAGTCTAGTCGAAGGATAGACACAGCTTGACTGACTAGACGGGTCTGGTTAAGCCATGACTTTCCTCTCTGTCCTCTTAATGAGGCATGGGAGGTGGCGCTTGGTATGAGTCCTCGGGAATGGAGAAAATTTTGCCTTTGGACTTATTCATTAATGCTCATTAATGCGGCGATTCAATTATGATTGTCTCGCTTTCCTAGGGTTCCCCCGACTATGCCACGTGTCCCGAAAGAAAAACCTTGGGAGGGGAACCGTCGCAACACCCCTATAAATGACCTTCTGCTCCTCTCCTTTTGTCATTTTCACGTACGCCGCTCCTCTTGCCTCTCCTTCCGTCGATTTTCGACTTTTTTCTTCTTCTCCGGCACCATCCAGTTAGTAAGTCTTCTGCTCCATTCCTTTTCCTGTGATTTCCCTTTCTGTACCATGGCCTCAAATACCGATCTTTGGTATTTGAAGACCCGCAGTACCGTCGACTCGGAGGTTCGCTCCGAGGCACGGGCTGCTTTTCATATCCCTAACTCATACAGGTTACGGTCCCCTCAAAGGGACCAACGGCCTCACGAGCCGCCCCCCGAATTCACCACCTTTTTCCTTAACTAGTTACCGGCTGGTCTCCTGTTTCCCCTTCATCCTTTCTTTGTCGAGTTGTCTTCCTACTTTAGGATCCCCTTAACCAATTAGCTCCTAATGCCTTTAGCATTATCGATGGTTTCATTGTCATCTTTCTATTTTATCACCTTCCCCTTTCTGCCGAAGTCTTTCATTCTTGCTTTATCCCCAAAAAGAAATAGGTCGGTGTCTTTTTCTTCTCGGCTCGGCAAGAAGTAAAGTTTTTGTCGAACCTGATCACCTCCCACAAGCACTGGAAGTCCAAATTCCTTTATGTCCGTCCCGAGTCTCCCTTCACTTGGCCGACAGGATGGCAGCTCGAACTGCCACCCCCTCCCTCTATTCGGTCTTTCCGAAAATCTTCTTTTTACCGAGAGATAGCCTCGGTTCTACTCGGCTTGAGGTTTGATGTGAATGTCCTACTAGAGGAGAGACTTCTACATCATTTTGACATAAGTCCGATAGAGGCCGAGCTGAGTGGCTCACTAGGTAAAAAGAATTTTTATTTTGTTTTCCTTTCTTCGTCTTATTTTTGTTTTTCTAACCGGCTTCCTTTATGACAGCTGAAGTCATGTTTCGAGCTTCAATTAGCAAGAAACTGAAGTGGAAACGAGCCCGGTGATCCCTCCTGAGGGCGCTCCTTTCGAGACGCCCGAGGAGGCCGGCTCAGACGTTCCCCCTCCACCTTGGCCCTCCATGGTCGTCGAGGTGATAAACTCGGGGGATTCGGAGGAGCAACAGAGGCAGGGCAAGAAAAGCCGCATGGTGCTCTCCTCCGTAGAAGGGAGCTCATCTCAACACTCCTCCCCTCACCCAAGTCCTCGACATTCAGCCGGGCCGAGTGGCGAAGGGCCCAGCGGCACAGGGCCGGACGTCCCGCTGGAGGAGTATCCGAGGGCCCCTCCACGCCCAGAAGAACCTTCCTCCTCCCGTCCTCACAGTCCAAGCCCTATGTCGGAGGTATCCGGCTGGCCGCAACCAGGCCAAGGGCGACCATCTCGGGGTTTCCTTCAAGAAATCCAGGACGCCATTTGCGACTCGGCCAAAGGGAAATCCATCCCGGCGATCAGCAACGAGATGAACACTCATCTGATCAAGATAAGTCATCTCCTATCGGTGCCCTTTTGGTTTTTTGTGATTAAGTTGCATCAACTCGGCTAACTCTACCCTTCTTTCTTCCTTGCAGTTTTGGGGATACCACCTAGAGCTGATGGCTCGTCTGCCTCTTTTGACCGCCACCTTCCAGCAAATGCGGGCTCAAGTGGCAAGCCTGAAGACTCAGCTCCAGGACAAGGAAGTGGAGCTCGACCTGGCCCAGTCCGAGACGATCATCTTCAAGGTCAGGGTCATCCGTTTCAAGGATGACCTCCGGCTGAAGGTGCAGGAGATGGAGCTCCAGGAGGCCAGGATGGAGGTCATACGGGTTAAGGCCGCAAAAGCGGCGGAATACAAAGCCCGAGCCGAAGAAGCTGAGGCCCGACTACTGCAAGCTGAGCAGATCAGAGTTGCTCAAGCAGAGATCAAGGCTAACCGTCGGGACGAGCTAGCAGACCGAGCCGAGAAGGCCAAGGAGGAGCTGCTCTCGTACCGGGCGGGCGAGGAAGGACGGTGGGAGAACCGGAAGAAAGCGTTTCTGGCTTTCGATGAGTTCTCCGATATCCTAGGAGGTCGTACCTTAGACCTCATAGAGATAGGATACGAGGGGGCTACCCGTCACTTTAAGGAGGCTGGATATTGTTGGGTCTTTGTAATGGCTAGAGGGGGGTGATTAACCTTTCTTTGTTTCTACAAGTACGTTAGCGGAAGCAATACAAATACAAATACAAATAAGAATGAGAAACAAGAAGACAATACTAACACCCGATGTACGTGGTTCGGAGATGACGCTCCTACTCCACAGTAATCCGTAAGGTGGATTAGCCCCAGCCAAGCTTCACTAAATACTCCTTTGGATGAATCAAGGTGGAGAAACCTTGTCTTACAATGCACTCCTCTTCTTTACAATGATGGAAGATGAAGACTAGAGAAGAGGAGGTTTAGAATCACAAAAACACTTGGAGAAAACTTGGTGAGCACGAGGGTGTAGCTAGGAATGAGAGCACTAGTTTCACCAAGCTCCCCAAGGCCTCTCCTTATAGAAGAAGGGATGTTTTTCCCGTTGAGCTTTAATCAGTCGACTGATGCTCACCATCGATCATTGTCGCCGGCTTAACGGCCGGACAGAGCGGATCCGCAGGATTCGCACCGCCATTTCCAAGCGGGAGGCCTGTCGATCGAGATCACTTCATCGTGGTCGGTGATGAAGCGATCAGTCGAGTGATCGCCGCGAGGAGTCGAGTGAGACTCCATTCTGTGCCCATTTTCGACTTGATCGCGCACGGATTGATCGGTGATGATTGCCTCATCGGTCGGATAGTCGATTTTTATCATACTTGAATTGACTCCCTAGACCTAGACTTGACCTTCTAACTCTTCCTTCAGCCTTGCACCCGCTTTAACGAGTTTCCTTCGGCACCGTCATGTCTTGGGTTGCCAAAAGCTTGGACTTTACGCCGCCAAGACTATAAGCTTGGACTTATGCTGCCAAGACTTTATTTTGGACTTCTTATGCCAAGGTTCACTTGGACTTTACACTGCCAAAACTACAAGCTTGGTCTTATGCTGCCAAGTCCATCCCTTGGACTTCCTTTGCCAAGGTTCACTTGGACTTTATGCTGCCAAGACTACAAGCTTGGTCTTATGCTGCCAAGTCCGTCCCTTGGACTTTCCTTGCCAAGATCATACTTGGACTTTTCTTTTACCAAGTCTTCATCCTTGGATTTCCCTGTCACTTAAACATGTTCACAATTAGATCACAAAGCATTGCCTAACTTAAATGATTATCTAAACATCAAAACACATGCATGCTTGGGGCATTGTTGCACCAACAATCTCCCCCTTTTTGATGTTTGACAATCATTTAAGTTAGGTATTTACCATATGCATATAATCATATTTTTAATATAAATTCTAACTTAAAACATTCCTTCTCCCCCTTTGACATACATCAAAAAGAGAAGGATTCATAAATTTCATGAAATAATTAAAGTTGTTGTATCTTGGACTAAGGTATAAGATTGATATTAAGCTCCCCCTTAATCCAAGATATGTTTCATGATGTGTGAATAACATTTGAAGCAAAGCATAACAAAAGTTCGAAAGTTAAGTCCTAACTTTGCACCAACAATGTAAGTTTGGGGATGAAAAGATATATATTATGAAACTCCCCCTAAAACACTGCATGAAACAGTCCTAAAATTTGTTTATACTCAATATTATCATGCTATAGTTTCAGGACATCAAAGATACACTAAATATCAGAAAATGGAGCTATTTATCAGAAAACACGATTAGTATCAGTCATTGGTTTCAACCGGTCATCGCTACGCTGAATCAATCAAATTTTTTTCAACCCAAATCGTTAGAAATCCTAGAAACCTCGAAAAATCACGAAATTTTGTGTACACATTTCTGAGATCATACTTTATTAAGGAAAAATAGTTTGAAAAATATATGTTTTCCAAATTTCAAGATTGATACAAACTTGGAAACTAACAAAAGTTCTAAAAATTTTATAAACTTTGTATCACTTTTGTGTTCCACTTGAAAACTGTTTTTCAAAATATGATAATCATAGTTTAAAATATGTTTTATTTGATATTTTCAATCATGTTCTTGGAGCTATGTATTCATTACTTGAATACAACCCTTCCCAATGATTAGTCTATGAAGTATTCATGTCTCTAGGTGTGTCATTGGCTCATAGTAATGCATCATAACAAGCATGATGAGTCAAGTACACCTTTCCTATCATCTCACATGTTTCTAAGCGTCTTAATACAAGAATCAAGGTTTCTTAAGGCTTTTTGTGAGATGTATCAAGGTATAAGCCTAACATATGAATATGGGATCACGCAAACCTAGAATTTTACTCTACAAAGCACATACCAAGCTCTCTCCTTAATGATGAAAATTCGGTTTCGGGAAGAGCTTTGGTGAAGATATCGGCAAGGTTGGACTTAGATTCTACATAATTAAGTTCAATGTCCCCTCTTGCCACATGATCTCTTATGAAGTGATGTTTCACTTCAATGTGCTTGGTCCTAGAGTGATGTACCGGATTTTTGGTTAAGTTGATGGTACTCACATTGTCACAATAAACTTTAATGTTAGAGTAGTGTAGCTCATAGTCCTCAAGAGTATGTCTCATCCAAAGTAATTGAGCTACACAACCACCCATAGCCACATATTCGGCTTCGGTGGTTGATAAAGCAACACAATGTTGTTTCCTACTACTCAAACTAACTAGGGAGGATCCAAGAAATTGGCATCCACCACTAGTACTCTTCCTATCCAATTTGCAACTGGCATAATCGGAATCGGTATAGCCAAGCAACTCAAAGGACTTGGTCCTAGGATACCAAAGTCCTACATTTAGGGTGCCTTTAATATATCTTAAAATTCTCTTAACGGTTACTAAATGTGATTCTTTGGCACAAGATTGGTATCTTGCACACATACCTACCGCAAATAAGATATCGGATCTACTAGCGGTTAGGTATAGTAGGCTACCAATCATACTCCTATAAAGTTTAAGATCAATTGATTTACCATCATGATCATTATCTATTCTAGTGCTAGCGGTCATAGGAGTGGTTACAATTTTGGCAATTTCCAAACCAAATTTCTTGATAATTTCATTTGCGTATTTGGTTTGATAAATATGAATCCCTTCATTGGTTTGCTTGACTTGTAACCCTAGGAAAAAGTTAAGCTCTCCAACTAAACTCATTTCAAATTCATTCTCCATGTTGTTTATAAAGTCTTGAAGAAGATCATCATTTGTTGACCCAAAAATAATGTCATCAACATATATTTGGGCTATAAAGATATCCTTTAATGTTGACTTTATAAACAAGGTTTGATCTACTTGGCCCCTTCTAAAATCCTTAGAAATTAAGAAAGATGACAATCTTTCATACCATGCCCGGGGAGCTTGTTTTAACCCATATAATGCTTTCCTAAGCTTACATACGTGGTTTGGATAATCTATGTTCTCAAACTCGGGTGGTTGTTCCACATATACTTCTTCCTTAATATAACCATTTAGGAATGCCGATTTAACATTCATTTGATCAAGTTTAAATCTCATATAGGAAGCATACCCTAAGAGAATTCTAATAGATTCTAACCTAGCAACCGGAGCATAAGTCTCATCATAGTCAAGCCCCTCAACTTGATTGAATCCCCTAGCAAACAACCTAGCCTTATTTCTAGTGATATTTTCTTGGTCATCTAGCTTATTCCTAAAGACCCATCTTGTAGTAATTATGGTGCTATCATTGGGTCTAGGAACTAACTCTCATACTTGACTCCTCTCAAATTGAGTCAATTCATCTTGCATTGCTAAAATCCAATCCGGATCATTTTGTGAAATAAGAGCAACTTGACTAGTAGGAACTCTATGAAATGACCTAGTTCTTACTCCTTGAGATAGATCTCCTACTACTTGGTCAAGTGGATGATCTTGATCAATTCTTAGGGTTCTAGAAGGGGTTTCAAATTGATCATTGTTATCTTCTACCCTTCTTTCATCATCGGAATCTCCTCTTCCTCCCCCTTGATCATTACCTCTTATGGTCAAATTTTGAAGTTTTTGGGTAATGTCTTGATTATTGTCATTAATATCCTTATCAATGGAGGACTTTCTAGGGTAGGTACTAGTGGTTTCATCAAATTGAACATTAGAGGATTCCTCAATCCCTTGGGTTCTCTTATTGTAGACTCTATATCCTCTACTCGTAGATGAGTATCCAACTAGGATTCCCTCATCCGCTTTGGATTCAAATTTTCCTAAGTTATCTTTGGTGTTTAAAATATAAACTTTACATCCAAAGACTTTGAAATAATGAATTGTGGGAATAGTCCAATTCCATAATTCAAATTGTGTCTTTCCTAAAAACCTATGGATTTGAACCCTATTTTGGATATAGTAAGTGGTATTAACCGCTTCCGCCCACAAGTAGCTAGGTAGAGAGTATGCATTAAGCATAGTCCTAGCCGCCTCTTGTAGGGCACGATTTCTCCTTTCCACCACCCCATTTTATTGGGGTGTTCTAGGAAAAGAGAACTCATGCTTGTACCCTTGCTCTAAACAAAATTGTGAAAATTTAGAATTCTCAAATTCACCGCCATGATCACTATGAATCTGGTTGATTTTGAAACTCTTTTCATTTTCAACCCTTTTACTAAATCCTATGATTATTTTTAAAGTATCATCCTTATGTTTCATAAAATAGACCCAAGTATACCTAGAAAAATCATCTACTATAACTAAACAATATTTGCTACCATTTAAAGAAGGAGTACTATGACAATCAAATAAGTCAAGATGCAATAGTTCTAACGGTAAAGAGGTATTCGCTAAGGTTTTACCTTTGTGTGATGTCTTTGTTTGTTTTCCTTCTTGGCATGCATCACACATTTTGTTCTTGACATACTTGATCTTTGGTAGCCCTTTGACCAACTCTAACTTGGCTACCTTAGCTATGTTTTTCATGTTGATGTGCCCCAATCTCCTATGCCATAGTCAACTTTCTTCTTCTTTTGCAACAAGACACTTAGTAGAAATGTTAGAAGCATATGAAAAATCAACATAATAAATATTTGATTTCCTATATCCAACTACCATACAATCATTTAATTCCTTGTGTCTAATCATGCATTTAGAAGATTCAAAAGAAACATGGTAGCTTGCATCACAAAGTTGACTAACACTTAATAAATTAAATTTCATATTTTCAACTAGTAAAACTTTGTGAATGACGATTTTGAGGGATACCTCAATTGTACCTTTACCTAATATCTTGAGTTTTCCACTATTTTCAAAAGACAACTCTCCCTTCTTCACATACTTAATTGTGGAGAACTTGCTCACATCCCCGGTCATGTGTGTTGAGTAACCGCTATCTACAATCCACATACCTTGCTCTCCTACCTAAATCACATGAAAAACACAATCTTTTGGTACCCAAACATTAGGACCGGTAACATTAAGTAAAAACTTCTTAGGTACCCATGCTTTCTTAACCTTACCCTTAATGGTTGTTTTTCTATTAATCAATGAGATATAAGCAACTTCTTTTTCTTTTGACTTATATCCTATACCGGTCTTGTTGTAAACGACTCTTTGTCGGCTAAGGATCATGTCAAGATATTTTGAGTCATTCGTAAATTTCTCTAAGCATGCCTTTAAGTCACTAACCTCATCCCTGAGTTTGTCATTTTCTTCCTTAAGTATGCAAGAATCAACATGTGAAGGTTTTTCATTCCTAATGGCCTTTAGTTCTACCTTCATGCTTCTAACCTTAGATTTAGACTTATCTAGAGCCTCTTTAACATAAGCAATTGATTTATAAAGAAGCTTAACTTTAGGAGAGTTTATTACCTCATCGTCACTAGATGACGATTCATCACGTGAAGAGTTTTCTTCTTGGCTTGATGTACCAGAGTCATCTCCTTGGGCCATGAGTGTCACATGGCGTGTGACGTGACAAAGCTCATCATCGGAGGAGGAATCTTCAATACTTGGTGTGTCCCATATGGTTTGAGCCATCATGGCCTCCTTCTTCTTCTTCTCATTCTTATCATTCTTTTTCTTTTCTTTTTCTTCTTTCTTCTTTAGCTCCGGGCAATTTGGCTTTATGTGCCCCTTCTTATTGCAAGCATGGCAAATCACATTATTGTTAAAATTTGAATTACCACTAAACTTACCTCTTGAAGAATGGGACCCCTTCCTTGCTTCTCTATTCTTGAACTCCTTTGATTTTCTATAGAGCTTCTTGACAAAGTGGGTCATCTCACTAGACGAGTCTCCATCACTACTTGAATCATGCTCCGACTCGGATGATAATGACACTTCTTTCCTTTCTTTCTTATTCTTTTCCTTCTTTTCAACAAATAGAGCTAAACCCTTTTCCTTAGAGGACATGTTAGTTTGCTCATGCAATTCAAACTCACAAAATAATTCATCAATTTTAATTTGAGAAAGATCCCTAGTTACCTTAATAGCATCAACTATAGAAGTCCATAGAGAAGTTCTAGGAAATGCTTGAAGAATGTACCTTACCAAATCTCGGTTGTCAACTCGCTCACCTATGATGTGGAGTCCATTCACAATCTCCTTAAACCTTCCATGCATTTGACTTACGATTTCATGCATCTTCATTTGGAAGGCTTGAAGTTGTACAATTAGCAAGTCCTTCTTGGCCCTCTTTGACTCCTTGGATCCTTCATTTAGCTCAATGAGCTTTTCCCATAACTCCTTGGCGGATTCGAAAGGCCTCACCTTGTTGAGTTGCTCCATTGTAATACTGCATTGGATGGTGAGTACCGCCTTTGCATTTGATTCGAACCTCCTATTCATTTCCCTTGTCCAATCCTTGCTTGGAATAGAGTTTCCATGTTCATCCACCGGTTCCTCAAAGCCATCTACAATGCTATGTCAAATCTCAATATTACTCATTAGATAATACTTCATCCTACCTTTCCAATACGCAAAGTGACTCCCATCGAAGAGCGATGGCTTGACGGTGCTATATCCCTCTTGAAGAGCCATTGATGCCTTGGTTGATGGTGAAATCTTCCAAGCTATCCGGGCTCTGATACCACTTGTTGGGTCTTTGTAATGGCTAGAGGGGGGGTGATTAGCCTTTCTTTATTTCTACAAGTACGTTAGCGGAAGCAATACAAATACAAATACAAATAAAAATGAGAAACAAGAAGACAATGCTAACACCCGATGTACGTGGTTCGGAGATGACGCTCCTACTTCACGGTAATCCATAAGGTGGATTAGCCCCAACCAAGCTTCACTAAATACTCCTTTGGATGAACCAAGGTGTCTTACAATGCACTCCTCTTCTTTACAATGATGGAAGATGAAGACTAGAGAAGAGGAGGTTTAGAATCACAAAAACACTTGGAGAAAACTTGGTGAGCACGAGGGTGTAGCTAGGAATGAGAGCACTAGTTTCACCAAGCTCCCCAAGGCCTCTTCTTATAGAAGAAGGGTTGTTTTTCCCGTTGAGCTTTGATCAGTCGACTGATGCTCACCATCGGATCATTGCCGGCCGGCTTAACGACTTGACAAAGCGGATGATCTGTGGGATTCGCACGCCATTTCCAACGGAGGCCTATCGGTGACCGATCGCTTCATCGACCGATCGATGAAGCGATCAGTCGAGTGATCGCCGCGAGGAGTCGAGTGAGACTCCATTCTGTGCCCATTTTCGACTTGATCAGTCGACTGATTGCCTCATCAGTCGACTGATAGTCCGGTTTTTAGCCTGACTCAGTCGAGCACCTTATCAGTCGACTGCTACATCGTATCAGTCGACTGATACTAGTCAAGTATGAATAATTCATACTTGAATTGACTCCCTAGACCTAGACTTGACCTTCTAACTCTTCCTTCAGCCTTGCGCCCGCTTTAAAGAGTTTCCTTCGGCCCCGTCATGTCTTGGGTTGCCAAAAGCTTGGACTTTACGCCGCCAAGACTACAAGCTTGGACTTATGTTGCCAAGACTTTATTTTGGACTTCTTATACCAAGGTTCACTTGGACTTTACGCTGTCAAGACTACAAGCTTGGTCTTATGCTGCCAAGTCCATCCCTTGGACTTCCTTTGCCAAGGTTCACTTGGACTTTATGCTGCCAAGATTACAAGCTTGGTCTTATGCTGCCAAGTCCGTCCCTTGAATTTTCCTTGCCAAGATCATACTTGGACTTTTCTTTTACCAAGTCTTCATCCTTGGATTTCCCTGTCACTTAAACATGTTCACAATTAGATCACAAAGCATTGCCTAACTTAGATGATTATCCAAACATCAAAACACATGCATGCTTGGGGCATTGTTGCACCAACAGATATCCCCCTGAAGGGGTCTCCGCCAAATTCCTGGATCTACAACGTCTCATTGACGAAATGCCAGATTCGGCACTAGGGGGCCTCCTCAGTAGTTTTCTTTTTTTTAGCAAAGGATTTTGTAGCCACAATGACACCTTTTTTGCATGAAAGAATCTATTTCCAAAACGAAATATCTTTGTCTAATTGGCCAAAAAATCTTCCGATATTTAATTATATTTGGAATATAACATTGAGCGAACCTCAAATAGTAAGAGGCTCGACCGGAAGGAGGATCAACAGCGGAGACCGAAGGCCGAATGGGTTGTCGTGAGCAATATTTGGAGAAAAGTCGAATGGCCAGACTTTAGGTCATCCGCAGTGGGTAGCTCCCAGGAGGAATGAGTGATACCTGAGGGGAGTAGCCGTAGGGAGAATACTGGGGACCAGTTGTGATGAGCGATACCCAAGGGGAATAGCCGAATAGAGAATACTTGGGACCAGCTGTGATAAGCGATACCCAAGGGGAATACCGAATAGTTGTACTTGGGATCAGCTCTGATAAGCGATACCCAAGGGGAATAGCCGAATAGAGAATACTTGGGACCAGCTGTGATAAGCAATATCCAAGGGGAATACCGAATGACTGTACTTAGGACCAGCTGTGATAAGCGATACCCAAGGGGAATAGCCGAATAGAGAATACTTGGAACCAGCTATGATAAACGATACCCAAGGGGAATATCGAATGGTTGTACTTGGGATCAGCTGTGATAAGCGATACTCAAGGGGAATAGCCGAATAGAGAATACTAGGGATCAACTGTGATAAGCGATACCCAAGGAGAATATCGAATTACTGTACTTGGGACTAGCTGTGATAAGCGATACCCAAGGAGAATAGCCGAATAGAGAATACTTGGGACCAGTTGTGATAAGCAATAACCAAGGGGAATACCGAATGGTTGTACTTGGGACCAGCTGTGATAAGCGATACCCAAGGGGAATAGCCGAATAGAGAATACTTGGGACCAACTGTGATAAGCGATACCCAAGGGAAATACCGAATGACTGTACTTGGGACCAACTGTGATAAGCGATACCCAAGGGGAATAGCCGAATAGAGAATACTTGAGACCAACTATGATAAGCGATACCCAAGGGGAATACCGAATGGTTGTACTTGGGACCAGCTGTGATAAGCGATACCCAAGGAGAATAGCCGAATAGAGAATACTTGGAATCAGCTGTGATAAACGATACCCAAGGGGAATACCGAATGACTGTACTTAGGACCAGCTGTGATAAGCGATACCCAAGGGGAATAACTGAATAGAGAATACTTAGGACCAACTGTGATAAGTGATACCCAAGGAGAATATCGAATGGTTGTACTTGGGACCAGCTGTGATAATCGATATCTAAGAGGAATAGTCGAATAGCGTGGACGATGAGGCCGAATGGGTCGAGCTTTTTTAGAAACCCATCTGTACTCATGAAGCGGAATTTTCATTATAAGGAGACTTTATTACACGGTGTCAGACTTCTCAAACATGATAAGGCCGCAGGTGGAAAGCATTCCAGGGCCGAGTAAGTTCCTTCCCCTCACTATCCTGGAGGTAATAAGCACCGGAACTGAGTTTCTTAATAACCTTGTACGGGCCTTCCCAGTGAGGTGCTAGTTTATGAACCTCCCCCGCTGGCTGAATCTTTTTCCATATGAAGTCGTCAGGTTGAAAGGAGCGAGGCACCACCTTTCTGTTGTAAGCTTGGGCAATTTTCCTTCGGAAAGCATTTATCCGACTGGCTGCCTGATCTCGGGCCTCGAATACCAGGTCCAATTCGACTAGCCTTTTTCCCTTGTTGGCTTCATCATCGGGTGAGTAGGCAGATACCCTGGGTGATCCCATACTGATTTCTACGGGGACAAGGGCTTCAACACCATAAACTAGATGAAACGGAGTGAGGCCAGTGTTATCCTTGGGGGTAGTCCTGTAAGCCCATAAGATATCGGGTAGCTCTTCTACCCAACTCCCTTACGTATGATCCAGCTTGGTTTTGAGCCCACGGATTAGCTCTCGATTAGTGACCTCAGCTTGTCCGTTGCTCTGAGGGTAGGCCATCGAGGTGAAGACTTGTTGAATTTCCAGTTGTTGGCACCACTCTTTCATTTTATGGCCTTGGAATTGTCGCCCATTATCTGAGACCAATTTCCTCGGAATGCCGAATCGGCACACTATGTTTTTCCAGAGGAACTTTAATACAACTTCTTTGGTTATTTTGGCCAGTGGCTCGGCTTCCACCCATTTTGAGAAATAATCAATAGCTACTAACAGAAATTTCTTCTGATTCGGCTCCATGGGTAGGGACCCTACTATATCCATCCCCCATTGGTTAAAAGGACAGGATACTACAGAAGCCTTTAGCAGCTCGACTGGCTGCTAAGAGAAATTCTGATGCTTCTGACAACTAAGACATACCCGCACACAATGGGAGTCATCTCGTTGTAATGTGGGCCAAAAATACCCGGCCAGTAAGACTTCCCTTGCCAGAGATATTCCTCCAGAATGATTTCCACAGCATCCTTCGTGTATTTCGCGCATAACATAGTCTGCTTCTTCTGGGCCGAGACATTTGAGTAGAGGTCGAGCGAAAGCTCGCTTGTATAATGTGTTGTCTATTAGGACAAAACGAGTGCTTCTTTTCTTGACGGCTTGGGCCTCAACTCTGTCATCGGATAATACCCCATCCTTGAGATAATCGATTAAGGGGTTTCTCCAGCCTGAAGGACTGTAAGACATCATCGGCTCTTGATCTATGTTAGAGATGAGCTGCGTCTCGGCCACTGAGTCTTCCAAGCTCCAGGAGGTGAGTGCACTAGCCATGAGGGCCAGTTCGTCGCCCTTTTGATTGTCTACTCTGGGAAATTTGTGCAGGGTTATTTCCTGAAATTCCAAGGTCAACTTCTGATAAGCTTGCCTATAACGCCTCAGCCTCTGATTGTTAATGTCGAATGATCCCTTGAGCTGTTCCACGACCAACTGTGAGTCGGAATATAGAGAAATCCGAGCAGCTCCGAGGTGATGGGCGGCCCGCATTCCTGCCAATAAAGCTTCGTACTCTGCCTCATTGTTAGAAGCTCGAAAGTTGAGCTGTATGGCTATCCGGATGGCATCCCCTTGAGGGGATATCAATAGTATTCCCACCCCACTGCCTTGCTTAGTTGCAGAGTCATCCACATATATTTTCCACTCCTCATTCTTCTCCAGCCCGGGCATTTCGGCTAAGAAGTCTGTCAATACTTGAGCCTTGAGGGTCGTATGAGGTTGATACTGGATATCGTATTCAGCCAACTCAGTGATCCATTTGATTAAGCGGGAAGACACTTCCGGATTGTTTAATATCCTTCCGAGGCCGCTGTTAGTCAGGACCGTGACCGGATGGGACAAGAAATAAGGTCAAAGCTTCCGAGCCGTCATTAGTAGAGCGAGAGCCAGCTTTTCCAGAGTCGTGTACCTACTCTCGGTATCTTTTAACAAATGACTGACGAAATAAATGGACAGTTGTTTACCTGCTTCCTGTCGGAGCAACACCGATGCCACTGCTTCCTCAGAAGAGGCTAAATACAGCTGCAGACTCTCCCCCGGGACCGACTTGGCTAGTGTGGGTAGATTGGCGATATATTGCTTCAGCTCTGCGAAGGGCTGTTCACATTTTTCATCCCATGAAAACCGAGCCGACTTGTGGAGTACCTTGAAGAAAGAGAGACTCCGCTCAGCCGACTTAGGGATGAATCTGGAGAGTGTTGTTATCCGGCCCAGCTGCTCTTGCACTTCCTTGATATTCCGGGGGGAAGCCATGTTCTGTAAGACCTGAGCCTTTTTGAGATTAACTTCAATGTCACGCTCAGTGACGATGTAGACTAGGAACTTGCCTCCACAAACTCCGAATATGCACTTGTTAGGGTTGAGCCGAACTCCGTATTGACGTAAGGTGTCAAATGTTTCTGCCATGTCTCTGACTATATCTTCAGCCTTAGTGGACTTGATGAGGATGTCGTCCACGTATACCTCTATGTTTCGGCCTATCTGCGACCGAAACACCTTATCCATCAGCCTTTGGTAAGTGGCTCCCGCATTCTTCAATCCAAATGGCATGACCTTGTAGCAGAAGGTGTCATCCGCAATGGCAAAACTAACCTTTTCTTGATCTTCCAATGCAAGTGAAATCTGATGATACCCCTGGTGGGCGTCTAACATACAAATCAACTCACAGCCTGCAGTGGAATCTACTACTTGATCTATCCGAGGCAAAGGGTAGCAATCTTTGGGGCATGCTTTATTGAGGTCTCTGAAATCTATACATACCCTCCACTTTCCCCCTGGCTTCGACACTGGTACAACATTAGATAACCACTCGGGAAACTGTACTACTCGGATATACCCAGCTTACAAAAGTTTCTGCACCTCAGCTCGGATGATTTGGTCTTTCTCTGATCTGAAGTGTCTCCTTTTTTGCCGAATGGGCCGAGCCCCAGGAAATATACTCAGCTTGTGTTCCATAATGGCCCGAGGAATGCTCTGATGTTGTTCATCTGGCCAAGTGAAGATGTCTTAGTTGTTGATCAGACAATCTTTAACTTTCCGCTTCAACTCGTCGGGCAAGTCTGTCGCCATTCGGACGACTCGCTCGGGCTGATCGGGTCATACTTGTATTCTTTCTTCGCCTATGGCCTCTCCCAAGGGGGCTTCATGCAAAGTGTATACCTCAGCCCCTTCTGTCTTCCGGCTTTTTCTGGGACCGGTTCGGACTTCTTCCACATAATATCTTCGAGCGACCTTTTGATCTCCAGCTACTTCCCCTATTTGATTGTCTACGAGGAACTTGATCTTCTGATGATAAGTGGAAACAACGGCTTCAAAAGAATGCAGGGCCGACCTTCCCAAAATAACGTTGTAGGCCGAGGTGGCGTTCACAACGGTGAAAGTAGTTATCCGTATTCGACGAAGGGGCTCTTCTCCCAAAGATAGGGGGAGATCTATTCAGCCAAGTGGTGTTACTTCATGGCCCGAGAAATCGAATAAGGCGGTGTTCATTGACTGGAGTCGGGTTGTCTCAAGCTGCATGCGGTCAAAAACATCTTTAAATAATATGTTAATTGAGCTACCTATATCCACGAAGATTCGGGCTACGTCATAGTTGGCGACAATAGCTCTTATCACCGGGGCATCATCATGCGGGATAGTGACTCCTCGCGGGTCCTCAGGGTTGAAATTTATTGTCGGTCCATCTACAGGCTTCCGACTGGTGTTTACTTGCATATTTTCTAATCGTCTCCCGTGAGCCTTCCTGGCTCGGTTTGAGTCTCCATCGGTAGCTCCTCCGATGATCATGTTAATTGTTCCCCGGCGCGGAGTGTTGAGTTCTTGCGGTGACCGGGGCAGAAAAACAGGCCTGCTCGGAGAAACTTCTCGAGATCCTCGCGGGACTCGATCCGACCTTGGTTGTTCGGGCGCCGACCGAGGGGCCCTTCTAGCCGGATTGCGCTGGACATAACCTCGTGGTTCGGGTCTTACACCGCTGGGTGGAGTGTTGAGAGTATGTTGTTGCTCCATCATTACTTGTCGGATCTCGTCGGCTAAAGTGCGGCACTCCCGGGTTGAATGGTCATATATCTGATGAAGAGCGCAGAAAGGGTCGTGCTGCTCGGGCTGCATCGCCACGACGGGTAGCTCTTGTACTGCATGAACGGTCATGTCTTTCATGAGTCGAGGGGGGTAAACAGGAGGGACTCTGGGAGGTCGGGGATGCAACGGAGCCTTCTGGCTTGTCCTTTGAAGTTTGGGCTGATCAGTCCGCTGCTGCCCGTCGGCTGCTTTCTCAGCTTCTTCTAAATTGATATACGCTTCGGCTCTGGTCAGCAAAGCCTCTAAGTGAAGAGGAGGTCTCTTCATCAATGATTTAGAGAAATCTCCCCGTATTAGACCGTGAGAAAAGACGTCCACCACGGTCTTCGGCGAAACATCTGAGACGTCGACAGCTACTCGGTTGAAGCGATGCAGGTAATTTCTTAGGGATTCGCCCTTTTTTTGCTTCATGGTCATAAGGTACTGAGCTGTTCGACGATACCTCTTGCTACTGGCGAAGCGTTGCAGGAACAACACGGACAACTCTTGGAAGGAATGGATGGATTCGGTCGGAAGTCGGTCAAACCATCTTTGGGTGGAGCCAATTAAGTTGAGAGAGAAGACCTTACATTTGGCTTCGTTCGAGTAGTCGTGTATCAACGCGGCTTTCTTAAACCTCCCAAAGTACTCTTCTGGGTCGGCCGAACCGCTATATTCTCCTATGGAAATTTGCTTGAAGGATTTGGGCATCTTGTCGGCTATAATGCTGGGAGCAAGAGGAGATTCTGTGCTGACTATTGGAGCCTTGCCCTTTCTAGGATCCCTTTCTGTCGGCGTGCGGGAAGGTGCCTCCTCTGAAGATTGCGATAGTGAGGCGGTGGAGGATGACTCGGCCGGTATTGAGATAGCGGGAGTCGGCCCTAGTGCAATTAGAGTGGATGGAACGGAAATTGGAGTGGAACCCTGTACCGGGCTAGGGGAAGTCTGCAATGGGGTATTTCCTCAGGGCAAGAGATCACGCATAATGTCTTCCATGGTGGTTTTGACGAGGGTTATGATGCTTTCCCTTGTCAGATTCTCTTCCGTGGAGTTGTGGTTGCCAGAATTTGCTCCTTGGTCTCCCATCTTTGCCTCAGACGTTGATTGTTTGGATAATACTTCCCACAGACGGTGCCAATTATGTTGCCTGTCAAGACGGTGATGGTGAGGTGTCCGGTGGCGAAAACAACAAGAGCCGACAATTGTCGCGTGAAGGGGTGATATGGAGAAAGGTCGAGCACAGCTGGAGCGTGACCTTCCCGGATGGCCGAGCCAAATGGCGAGAATCGAGCCAAATGGAGGGCCTACAAGGCAGCAAACGGTTAAGGCCGTCGAGAGAGATCTCGGCAAAACCCCTCCGACGCTCAAGGTAGGAAATTAGTATGAAGAAGTAGGAAGAAAATAAAGAAAACGGAGTTAAAAGCGTGAGAGCTTACCTCCTCTTCTCAGGGAAAGCCATATATATAGAGGGAAAGTTCCCTCGTTGATAGATAATGCCAGTGAAGGTGATATGATCTCAGAGAGACGTACACCGCGATCATTACCCTTGCAACTGTAGCAAGCGCGTGGGCTGCAATTAATGTACATCGCGCGGTTGATAGGAGGCAAGTCTTAATTAATGTCGCAGCCATCTTTCTGAAATCCGACGGAGACATATGCTTTTACGCGTGGGTTGCAATTAATACACATCGCTCGATTGATAGGAGACAAATCCTAATTAATGCTGCATACACCCATTTAAACCTTGACAGAGGGATTTGCCCTTTTGTCAGAGAGAGGTGACGATGAGGATTGCCAGGTCAACTTGTGGATATGAAATAATCGTCTTCTCTTTTGTTTGAATAAGATAACTTATATAGGGAACCTGTATGTCAGAAATGACGTGTCTTTGCCGAGATGTAAAGTGATGAAACGAAAAGCCTTCAATATAATAGGAGTCCGAGCCGAGACGTGGAGCGTTTGGTATGATAGAAATCCAGACCGAGACGCGGGGCGTCTGACGTGATAGAAGTCTTGAGCGCCACCTACTATGCACTAGATGACGTGGTAGACTCAATTTGTTTGCTTAGTCATGGATTAATTTTCCCTAGTATCAAAGTACATGCCCACTATTAAATTTATCTTCGAACCCAAGTTTGCACAAGGAAGAATCACATTAATGAAAATGGATTGAGAAGGATTATCTACATTTCATGGCTATCCAATTGAACAAATCGAGAACTTCCCGTGACTGGTTGTCTTGGAACCCCAATCATACCACTCAAGATAGCATTCTAAATCTCCATCCTGTAAAAAAATTCATACCTTTCTACCAGAGTAACCGATGAAAGCAAGTTTGACACAAAACCAAGCATGATTGCAAGGGCGCGAATAAGAGCAACATCCAGGGTAGCTTCATTAGGGAAAATCCCATGGCTAAGACCACGAAGTTACACTTTAGGACATTGAGATAATCCCCGTCTCTACAAGAATGCCAGATTCGAGATCAAAATCGAAATCAGACAAATGGGCGTACGCCGTGACAACGAAGTGAAACGCGTCTCCATCGGGCTCACGCTGCACAAGATGTTAGCACCTCCATCTCCAGGTTTACATATTACAGACGCCGACGAACCGTAGGCTTCCGGTGCTTCAGGCATCCCTTGATAAGGATGGCCTTCGTTGAACACGCCCTCGTCGCCCATCTTCGAACACCTGTCTGGTAGTTGGACGCGGCTCGAGTGGAAGCAATCGGCGAGGACGAGACTTCGGAGGTGGAGATTGTGTCAGAAGCGAAAGTCGAAGAAATCGGCGTGGAGGCAATGGCGCGGGTGTCGTAGCGAGGCGACGGGGGGTAGGAGGAGGAGACATTGGGCACAAGATTAATTCAAGGATGGATCATGGGCCGGGCCCGAAGCGGAGACATGAGCGGAGAGCGCTTAACAGAAAGGACAACAAAGCTAATTGGGCTGGGCCTGACGAATGCTTGTTACCATCTTCCCCAGCCATCGAATTTTGGCAGAGAGCTTAATGCTCCGGCGACATTCCCGTGAAGCCCATTCAATGCAACTTCATAAATTCCTCCCTTCCCTTTCCCTCCCCGTGATCACACTTATTGCCCTTCCTCCGCCCCACTCGCGCTCTCCCCTTATAAAACCTCACTTCCCTCCAAATTCCCATCCAAAATGGCCGCCGTCGCAACCTTCTTGTGCCTTCTCATACTAACGTTTGTTCCTCTGTTCTCGTCGGAGTACACTGTGGTCATGCCGGACTCCTCCTCCGCTCTCGTCGATGCCCCGCAAACGGGCTTCTCCGACCGCGCCCGGACCGACCCGGCCGAGCAGCGTGCGGTCTACGCCATCATGGAGGCCACCGGCAACGGGTGGGCCACATCCATCCCCGACGTGTGCCGCGGCCGCTGGCACGGCATCGAGTGCATGCCCGACACTGAGGATGTCTACCACGTCGTCTCTCTCGCCTTCGGGGCCCTCTCCGCCGACACCGCCTTCCCTACCTGCGACCTTGTGCGCGCCGGCTTCTCCCCGGCGCTTCTCGCGCTACCCCATCTCCGCTCCCTCTTCTTCTACCGTTGCTTCGCCGGAGGCGCCACCCAACTCCCGGCCTTCCTCGGTCAGCTCGGCCCTATGCTTCGCTCTCTCGTGGTCCGAGACAACGAGCTCACCGGCGGCATCCCGGAGGAGCTCGGGAACCTCACCGGGCTCCGCGTGCTCGACCTCCACGGCAACGGGCTGAGTTCTTCCGTTCCCAGTTCGCTTCGGCGGCTGACGAGGCTCCGATTACTCGACCTCAGTTATAACCAACTCAACGGTCCGCTGCCGGATTTCAGCTTCCCGGATTTGACCGTCATGGATGTCAGCCACAACCATCTCCAGGGACGGATTCCAAGCTCGATTTCCCAGTGCAATTCCTTGGTCAAAATTGATCTCAGCCGGAATCTTCTCGCCGGCCCAATTCCGCCATTGCTGGCGGAGCTAACCGACCTAATTCTACTGGATTTGAGCCACAATCGACTCTCCGGTCCATTCCCCGGCTCTTTTCCGAACTCATTGACCACTCTGCTCCTCAGCAGCAACCCCATGAGCTCGGCCACGATACCAGAGAAGGCATTCAAAGGCATGACGCAGCTAAACAATCTGGTGCTATCCAACATGGGCCTGCGAGGGCTCCTACCCGAATCGATCGGAGAACTGGAAAAGCTTCGGGTTCTATATCTCGACGGGAATAAGTTCAACGGCTCATTGCCTAGAAGCTTGATGAAGCTGGAGAAGCTGAGCGAGCTGAGAGTGAACGACAACATGCTCGCCGGACCGATCCCGATCGGGCGGGAACTAGTGTGGAAGATGGGCCGGAAACTGATGGTTCACAACAACTCGGGGCTGTGCTATGATCTGAGCAACGGGAGATACGAGGGGATGGAGTCGATGTCGGGCGTCAGGTACTGCGAGGCGGAGAGGCAAGTGAAGTCGGCGGAGGAGGAAGAAGGGAGGCGACCGACGAAGCATTATGCGGTGCCCGACACGGCGACGGCAAAGCGCACTCCTGCCTCGCCCTCCGGTTCGAGCTCGTCGGACTCTGTCCCCGGATTAGGAACCCTCGAGCGGCTCGCTGCGGTCGCCGAGTTGCTCTTCTTTGTAACCGTCGTTTTATAGCTTCAGCCTTTGTATGTAAATATTACTTTCTTCAACAGAACGCAAGGTCAATTGTTCCATCACCGTGCTTTTCCCTTTTTCAGGCGCTGTTCCATCGCCGCAATCATTGAGGTCGCATTCAAAGCGATTTTAACCACAAATAACTGTTTTCTATTTTTTCTAAATCAACGCGTAATAAAAGTAAAAAGGCACATATTTAATTTCAACCGAAAAACATTGGATTTGATCAAAAGGATGTTTGTTTCCTTGGAAGGAAAGCAAATGTAAAGCTCAAGCAAGGCAGCATTCACCGGCGACGGCGACACGAGAACCAACGACTTGTATCAGCCATAATTCATTATTTATTTATTTTTGCAACGAGCAGACCAATTTATCCGATCAATCTTATAATCCGAACGCCATGTGTGTCACGTGACAGAATTAATTAATTAATCGCATTAAGTAATTTCACAGTTCCATTCAATTTTGTGGATTCGGAGAGCTCAATTATGGGATTAGACCTGACCATATTCGCATTGGGTCCACTCGCAGGTAAGTGAAATGAGTGCTTCATCGCCCGAACGCAATAAAAATAAAATCCAAAAACAAAAAAGTGCGGTTCCCGGTACCGAATCGTCTCCCTCGTCCTCCTCTCTCTTCCTTCGTCGGAATCGAGGGAAAGTGGAAACAAAAATCGCATCTTTACTTCGAAACCGTTCGAGAACAGCGGCGGCGGAGAGAGAGGGGAGGAAGGATGCAGCAACTTAGGTCAGAGAGACCGGCCATGACCTTCGACGAGGTCTCTTTGGAGCGGAGCAAGGGCTTCGTCCAGGCGATGCAGGTGAACCCTGATTCTCCTGGTCTTTTTGGACTCTTGGACGCTGATTTCTCTCCTTCGTTGGTTCGTTTATGGCTCATGATATTCTCTACCCAAAGATTATATATTTTCCCCAGTTCTTATTTACTGCTTGCCGTAATTGGGCCTGCTGGCGATTCTAATTTGTCGCTGTTCTATGGCTTTAGGTTGCTTGATTCTCACGATAATTTTCTTACTACGCAACGCTAAACAACCACCACAGATCTTTTTTCGGTTGTATTAGCAATTTTTGCTGTTATATTGGTATATTATGGTCTGAAACACTTATCGAAATACTTCTTTGCTTACTATGGTATGATGCTGGTCATGTTTAGGAACTCAAGAATTTGAGGGCTCAGCTTTATTCTGCTGCAGACTACTGCGAAAAATCTTACCTTCACAGTGAACAGAAACAAGTGTAAGTTTCTCTTCTTGTAATTCTTGGTTAGCTGTTTTCTGTCTGTTTATCTTTCTTTCAGTTTGTTACAAATGTTGTCTTGAATTCATTTATAAGCAATCTACATACTTTTCCTCTTTAGCACTTTTGAACATCTAGAAAGGCGTAAGGTCTTGTCAAGTTGTACTAATTTATATTTTAGATAGCAAAGTATAGCTGTTCTGAAGTTTTATGCGGGAAGTATATGGTGGATATTTCTAATTTCTGTGTATGAATTAGGCCTCAGGATATTTGATATTGCGCAACTGAGTATCAACTATCTAATTTCCTTTTGGTTGTTTGGTTACGTGATCTGTGATCTCGTGCTTTCAGGGTATTGGATAATCTGAAAGAGTATGCTGTCCGAGCCCTTGTAAATGCTGTCGATCATCTTGGTACAGTTGCTTACAAATTGACAGAGCTTTCTGAGCAACAATCATCTGACATCTCAACTATAGAACTGAAGATTTCATGCCTATCTCAGGTTAATATGGGACAAAATGGAGTTTTTTTTTTTTTTTGTATTTCACTGAGACTTTCTTTCATAATTTTCAGCAAATACTTACCTGCCAAACTCTCACTGATAAAGAAGGTCTTAGGCAGCAGCAACTGTCTTCAACAACACCACCGAGGCATAAAAAACATTACATACTTCCAAGTATGATTTTAAATTAAAATTTGATATTTTCTGAAATTGTTTAAACAATATATATGATTCTTTCACTTTAATTGGTAAGTTAGGTCTCATTCACAGACGTCTAGAGAACATTTCAAACTTACAAAAGGATAGCAGTTCAACTCATGTTGAATCAATGCCTCTTCCTCAATCTTATGGTTTGTTGTTTTTATCTATGTATGTGATGTTGATCTTGTTCTTATGACAGTTTTTTGCCGAATCTCAAACTTTGTTTTTTGTGATTGTCCAATAAGGAATTCTTACACCCAAAACTTTATCTTGGCACCTTGCCTCGGATAACAACCCTGCACCAAGCAAAGAGTCACGAACATCACTTTTGTAGTCCCTTGATTTCTTCCCTGAATTCTAATTCACACAATTTTAACTTTGCATCTTTTCTATGAATAATTCTTTATCTCTTGCCTTCTGACAGGGTTGAAGATCCTAGAGCTCAAAATGTGACTATGAATTCTCTCCATCCCTCAGGTATTTTTGCCTTTCAACGGCTTCTCATTCATGTTCTCTCTTTTGATATTCTCATTCATTTTACTGAAGCGCATTCAATTGTAAATAGAGCACGCCGCTCCAGTGTCCTTATCAACTCATCTTCAGGCTGCCAAGGGAAATGGTACTCGTGTGAAGGTGAGAATTTTCTAGATGATGCATAAGTCTGCGTATCCAAAGAATCTCCTTCATTAACTTGAATTTTTTATTATATCTAAAAAATTTGACTGTTCAAAATGTCGATAATAGTAAATGACTAATCCTCCATTCATTCAAATTAAGGCAACATTCATGCTTCACTGAGCAAAAATCTACATGATGTAGCATAATTTTTTTTTATTCTGGAATTGTTTTCATAAAACGTAGCACTTGATAGGGCATATGAATATCAAGCTTTTGCAATGTGAATCAGCTTTTTGAGCATTATGGCTATCCTACAAAAGGAATTCATTTCAATGAGACCTAAAATGATTAAATGAATTCGGCTGTCGTACCAATATGCCCTTTTGAATCCTTGGGGCTGCCCCACATATACAGATAAAGATATTTTCATGTCCACAACTTGGATAAATTTATTCACAAGTAAACATGAGTTTTTTTATCTCGCATTTTTCTTCCTCTCCTGTCTCATTTTTTCATGTCCTCTGATATGTCTCTCGGAAGATTGATTACTCATGCACTGACCTTATAAAATCGAGATGTTTTTAACCTGCGTTAATGTATTTATAGAAGTGATGTTTTAGTATCTATGTTAATGTTTCGATTGGAACTTAATATGACAGACTTGTGATACTGACCCTTATCTTCCAAGTTCCTGATATTTCCCATGTATACATGAAGATATAGTTATGGCCGCCAATGACTAACATATTCACATAGCAATATTCTATGATCACGATAGCCAAACTGTGTCGTATGATTTTACTACAATAAAAATTAGAAGATGAGAGCTCTTCGATATTGGTCTTATTTGTTGGAATCCCATCATTCATAGGCGCACACTAAATCTGGTCTTATCTACAATGTGTTCTTAGTGGAAGCAGGACGAAATGGAGGCTTCAAAATCTCTATCAGAATTCAAGTCCTTCGACGAGTCTGTAGGGGGTGAGATCAGCCAGCCTCCTCCTAGTAGCAAGAACATATTTTCAGCATTCTTTCCTAGAAACAAGAACTCCAAGCCCAAAAGAGTTCCAGTCTCGTAATGGCATTTACTGATAAGAAGTTCCCCCATTTCCATAGTCGGCTTAGTTGTGTCCTCGAGCGAGTGAGCATCTAGTTTGTTGGGTTGCTGATGAGTGTATCTGTCTGTCAGTGGGAATCTCTGCGATTGCTTCCTCATTTGTCAGTGTGCATTGTTCGAGAGGCTCTGTCCTGTTCAACATGGTTTGTTCAGAAAAATTCTCACCTGTTTGTATGAGAACAAAACAAATGATGCTGTCTGGTATGAGATTTTTTTTTTTTTTAAATTTTGGCTGTGGTTCACCATTTTTTGTGCTAATTCTGTTGCACTCTCTATTGTTAGCAAATCTAAACCTAAGTATACGTGGCTAGAAGCCACGTCAGCAAGTATGCAAGGTGCTCAATATTAGAGCACGTCTCTTGAGCACCTCAGTTCAAAATGTAATTCGAAGATTACCATTTTGAACTTGTTCACGAATGAAGTGATAGTCGAGAGCTACATGCTTCATTCGAGAGTAAAATACCGGATTAGAGCATAGATGGGTGACACCCACATTGTCGCATAGATGATTTAGGAATAATGATAAGGTTCTGTATTCCCTCTGGTCAATAAAATGTGACAATTTTCCATTTAAAATAATTTTCGACGAGAGCTTTGAAGCATGGGAAAATGAAAGAGACATCAGATTTGCGTTGAAGAGGATAGAGCCAAATGTAATGGGTGAAGTGATCAATAAAAATAACGTAATATTTGTACTTGTCAATTGAATAAATAGGAGAGGTCCGTACATCATACAAAATAATTTGCAGAGGAGCAATAAAGACAATAGAAGATTGAAAAAATGGTAATTTGTGACTCTTATTGTAAAGAAAATCTTTACAATGAAATGAATGTGACAAGTTGGATGATAAATCTAAGTTGAAGTTAGAAGTTAAATATTAAAAAATATGTTTAGATGGATGTCCTAAACGATGATGTCACTCAGAAGGAGAAGCTTTAACACTAGAAAAAACAATGAGGGAAGAGGACGAAGTTGGTGAGGTCGACCACTCATAAACACCATCTCTAGATCACTCGTGCAATAGTGGTGTCTCTGTCTGCAAATCCTTCACATAAAAAGTAGGAAAAAATTCAATAGAAGTTGTATTGGATCTGCAAAATTTAGAAATAAAGATAAGATTTCTTTTCGTAGTGGGAACCTATAAATTAAAATTATGAGAAGCAGTTTTTAGGGTAATAGAACCCGTGTGAGTGATATGTAACCCAGTATCATTATCAATCATAATGTCATTAGGACCATATATGGAGAATGTAGCGACAGGTAGGGTTGTAAACGAGCCAAGCCAAGTCAAGCTTTGTAGTGTTCAGACTTGTTTGATAAGATAACCAAGCCGAGCCGAGTCGAGCCTAAAATTAACCAAGCTACTGAAAAACCTGTTAAAGCTTGACTTGATATTTTTTTTTTTAGCTTGAGCTTGGCTTGTTTAATGGGTATCAAGCTTCTAATCAAGCTTGATTCAAACTTGTTTAAATTTGATTTATTTAAACGTTATCAAGTTCTTAAGTCAAATTTATTTGTTTATTTAAAATTTTACTAATTTAATTCTGATTTATAAATGTATAAATAAATTCAAAAATAATTTTCAAAAGAGTATAATTATAAATCAGCTTGTTAATGTTCATGAATATTGTTCACGAATAATATTCATGAATATTGTTCACGAACAATGTTCACGAATAATGTTCACGAACAATATTCACGAACACTGTTCACGAACATTAACAAGCTGAACACATACGTGTTCAAGCTTGTTTATTTAATTTATCAAGCTGTTCAAGCTTGTTTATTAATTGACTTTGATGCATATTGAACGAACGTAAACGAACTCTTACCGAGTCGAACACCAAGCTCGTTCATAAACACTTGGTTCGTTTATAGCCCTAGCGACAGGTTATTGAGGTTGGAGGTAACATAATGAGATGCACCACTATCAAGAAGCCAGGAATGAGTGGTGGAGATTGAAGCAGTGGACACATTAACCTTTGGTTGTCATTGTCGTTGTGGCGACCAAGGTTGATGGTGAGCAGCAATCTATGATGCAAAGGGAACATGTACAATTTTAAAAAATGTACATTGAGAAACTATGTGTCCCTGAGTACGACACCCTTGACACATTCCAAGAAACGGACGTGACGATCATTGTTGAGAGTTGTCAGAAGAGATCGGTTTGGACAAGGTAGATTGTTGTTGTGATGACTGTCAATTTTGTCGAGGAGAAAAATTTCGAACATTTCATCTAGGTCGGCCAGTCACAACATTGGTCGTGGCAGGAAAAGGAGATATCAAGGACGGTGAATGGAGCAAGGACAACTCCCAATTAATCAACTTTTCATGTAATTCATCAAAGGAAATAGGCGTGCAACGACCTTCGATAATGTCAACAATAGTTTTGTAATCATCATCCAAGCCTGCAAGAATTATTTCAATGAGGTCCTCATAATCCATTGGCTTTTCAAGTGCAGCAAGTTCATCAGAATGACATTTAATAAATTGCATATATTCTGAAATCGATTGAGAACCTTTAACCGCCCGTTTGAGTTAATCCTTGATTTGCTTAATGTGACCACTAGACGGGCGAGCATAAGTATTAGCAAGAATAATCCAAGCTTTGCGAGTGGTGGTCGCCTGTTGAATAAGAGGAATTAGAGGAGATGAGATGGAGCCAACGAGAGCACCAAAAAGAAGTTTGTCTTGTCGAATCCAAGGAAGATGATCCGAATTTGGCGTGTCAACATTGTTTACACGAAATGTGGGTGGTGGACACGGGTGAGAGCCATCAAGAAATTTGAAGAGATCATATCCAACTAAAATAGCCTCAATTTGTAGTTTCCAAGAGATATAGTTGGTGGAGATAAGTTTGACAATATTTTGATGAGAAATATTGATGAGAGTGAGAGGGGAGGTCCGGTTGGTAGGATTGGAGACAACAACCTAGGTTTGGTCAGTGACCATGGGAAAGAGGGAGAACGATGGCTCTAATACCATGAAAGATAAGACAAATAGATGAAAAAATTTCACACTTTATTGAATTATAAAATTGTATATAAAGTGTACAATTTTAAATCTAGAAACTAATTATTCTAAAAAATAAAATTATTCTAGAAAATCTACAATCAAATTATAGTAGAATATAAAATGATCATAATTATAAGATTTACATGATCTTTGTAATTACATCAAAATATTTGATCATAATCAGATCTTCGAATCTGATTCTCCAATATATTTGAATCATAATCACATCTTTGAGTATAATTCTTCCAACAGATAGATCATATGTTCTTGCTCCTGCTACCTTCATTGTTCATTTTGAATTTACGAGAGCATTATGAAGCTCGGGGACTAGAATAAGAAACATTGATTTTGTGTGTCCTCCATTTCTTGTTTTTACGAGGCAATTATAAATATCTCATTGAGGATTTGCTATTTTGACATGTTCTCAAAACAAAGCAACCTCGTCAAGAATTATGTTGTTTCACTATGGTCTTCAACTGAAGCAGAGGCGTTGATATTGATCTTGAGCTTTTGACCACACTCGCATTGAAGCCCCACACTGCAATAATAGAAGTAGCTTGTGTCAGGCTCGATCAACTTCACTATAGATGGGCCTTCATAGAGGATGTCCACCATGTTCTTTTGTCGACACGTAGCAAAGTCATCCTCTATGGATGGATCCCGCCACTACATTTTGCATCCCACTTGTATATAGAAAACACTCTGAAGATTTCACACAGTAGACTTTTAAATACTCAAAACTAACACAATTTGAGGATGGCAATAACAATGTTAAAGTTTTTGAGCTCACTTAGTTTATCGCCCACGAGGTATGTTTGGTTCAAGAAGGTGGTGTTGGGCAATTCATCCTTTTTCCCTTTTTTATAATGTATTTTTGTTGGATGATGATGTGGTATAAATACGTGGTCGAGTCAAGTCAACAGTCGGGCTAAGATGGAAGTCAAATTAGCTTGACCTCAGTCTATTCCTCCGACATCAAATCAGTTCGGTAGATACATCTCAGATCAGCTTGGTGAGTACACCTCAGATTAGTTCAGCTGATAAAATCTATTTAATCTACTCTGACCTCCAAGCTTCTAAGGTGGGGACGATAGTTCCACATCTCCTGAACGACAAGGATACATTCTCATGTGATCTTGATCATAACTCCACGACAAGGACACATTCTCACGTGCAGAGTTGGCTCTGAGGGAGGGTTGTTAGGGCCCTTGCTCATGGCCCAAAATTTAGTCGTTAAGTAAAAGAGCTCAAATTTTATAAAAATAAAATTTTCACCATTAAAAATGGCTCCTTTTTTATACTTTTGCTCGGGGTTCATTAAAATTTTCACCATTTCAGGATCGACGCTACCCACGACTCTTGAAGGACAGAGGCACGTTCTCATGTATTTTCACCTACGATACCACATCGTCGGGACATCAAGGACATGCTCCTACATAATCTGCTCCACGTACTCAATCCCCAAGTATAAATATACAAAAGGTAGGAGGAAAAAGGGTCGCATTCTAATCACAAAAACTCTATTTTGTTTCTTGCTCTTCTGTTTTTTTTTTTTACCATCTAACTTAAGCGCTGGAGAGGCTTAGTCGAGCTGTGCCTCAACCTCCTTCTCACCTATTTGCTAGTCCTCTCAAGAGCAAACCATAGCCAATGCCAACCAACCTCCGAGTTCGGTGTAAACACTTCGGGTTCGCATCAAATTTGTGGAGAAGTTCAGACGTGAGTACTAAGTAGTCTTTTCGACCCTTGATCTCGGACCGGATCAAATGATAGATGGATTACGATGACGACGTACGATGGAGTTGGAGGATGATAAGTGTGAGGAATAAATGATGATAAAAGGGAGGATTTGCAAAGGCATCGTTAGAATTTTCAAATGGTCTAGAAGCTTTGGGCAAGGGATTACAATTGGAAAGACTATTCTAGGGCACATTTATTTCCATGGTCCTCGATTTATTTTTCATCCTCAAATTTAAACTTTCTCATGCTAAAAGAGAGCTTTATCACGTTTGTCGGTTTGTTTGTGCATTGAATAAGGCATGATCTATGTCATATTAACTACATTCTCATTAACCACTTCTATAATGAATAAAAATAATTAATCGTTGATCGGTGGGGACTCTAATTGAAGGCTGTGGAATAGGATTGGTCAACCAAGGGGACTAATTAGTGCCAATTACCTAAATACCCCTTGTAAATAAAAATAAATAAATAAATAATTGGTAAAGGAGAAAGCAGTTAATCTATTCACTTGTATAACTCAACTTGCAGAGGAAATAACTAAGGATACTAATAGAAATTTTTTATAAGAAAAAGTCTTTCAAATAATACGATCCTTGATGGTCTCTTCTTGGCATGCTCGAACTATGAGTAGTTGATCTTCAAATATGTCATCGCAAATTTTAGTCTACAAATCAAGAAAATGTTAAAGGTGAGCCAACTTTACCGATGTGATCCTTTGATATTCAAATCAATATTCATTGAGGAAAATAGAAATATTGTAGAGTAGAAATGAGAAAAAAATTAAGTGGGAAAAATTAAAAAAAGAAGAGTTTTTTTCACGTACTAGAATAGAGAAAAGAATCTTCCCCTTCTCTTTTATCTTTATGGGTCTTATAAAGTAGTTCGACATCACCTCACTAATCAAGCATATTCACCTATCATATTCTTTGGAGAAATGGTATAGGGCATTCGTTTTACAAAATATCTATCTGTTCTGACATGTTCCTTCTTTATTATACGTTGAAAAGATCAAAATATTTCAGATAAATAGTCATGTATACTACCGGTATTAAAATATCCAACAAATAATAAATGAATGGAGGTCTCAACAAAATAGATAACACTGGAGAGTTGCTAATGCTCGGGTTAGTCAATGCTCGGCCTCTAAACAATAGGCCTCTAAATAAAATATTTTTCGTATTATTAACAAAGAGCACATTTATTTTTCAAAATACTCCTCCATCTCTCCCGGATCATCGCCAGCCGTCGGATGGGCCAAATCTTGCATGAGTGGGTGACACAGGGCATCTGCGTACCGGCCGTCCGTAATAGAACAACTTCGATTCTGGGACTCGTCGCCATTAATGGAAGAAGTGTAAAACAATTAAGTTTTGACGTGCGAGAATCCTCTCTCTCTCTCTCTCTCTCTCTCTCTCTCTCTCTCTTTGCCGGTCGCCCACCAAACGCAGGCCATCTGCCCATCTCCATCTCCGCCCCCAAATCTCTTACGCATTCTATCGTCTTCCGATAAATGTTCGACGATTTTGGTGGGCATAAACAAGGATGAGAGTTCTCTTGATTTGATACACGTCCCATTCGCAACAACCAAATTAGTCAAAACATGAGGCATGCTAAAACAAAAGCAGAGTAACGAATTCATCTCATCAGAGTTTTGTTTTGAGGGACCATTTTCGCATTTATAAAAAATAAATTAAATTAAATTATGTAGTTTAAAGTGGAAAGGTATCAGCTTTGTTCAAAAGCAATGTTGAAAACCAATTAGTTGGCGGTTACCTATCTTGTACGACAGTTGTTGTCATCCCAAATAACTTTTAAAAAAAAAAAAGAGAGAGAAAAAGTGAAGTTTTTTTTTTTAAATGTTATGGTGAAAGTTTAACAAACAAAAAATAGTCGATTAAATTTTATTAATTAAGCTTGGAACACAAGACAATGCCCGCTTACAGTTAGATAACTATAAATTTTAGCAGTTAAAAAAAAAATGTTTGTTGAATTTATGTGGCGACCTTCTTACCTGCTTCTATTACTGTGATGTTACCTCGTTAGAAGTCGAGTTTTTGAGCCTTAGATAATGTCCTTGTGCCATTGATCCTATTGTATTCCTCTATTTCGCTGTGGCGTTTAGAAAGGCGTCCACAGTCGAACACATGACAGACATCCATATTGAAGATATTTTCGACCCCTGTAGGTTCCACTAATTAAGCAACCATACGAATCGATCAGCCAGTTTCTCAACCCTGTTGGGTGCGCTGTTCTTGCTTTTGCTTGCCGTCTGTTACCTCATCCACCACGTTGTAGAAACCCAGAGAGAGATGGGGAATCTCCGCATTGGCCCATACCAAAAAGCGAGAGGATAAACAATATATGTTTATAATAGTTGTCAACAATGACGTGAATCAAATTATTCATCAAAAAAAAAAAAAAAACGCAGGAACACGCACTCAAGGAGCTGACGTACTCCATCTGGCAACGATGAAATTGGGTCGGCGGCGTGTCACGATCACCCCAATTCCATGATTCATGCACGCGTGGTGCGATAGCTGTGGCCTGTTAGGCGAAGGAAGGGAAAAGGGAAAAAAAACTGGCCATGCAAAGATGGGAAGATTTGAACTGGCTCTAGCTCTCGTTGCTGGCTTCGCCTAGATGGATTGGAAATGAAGACTCAATTCATTGCGAGTTCTATCAGCCATCAGCAGAATATCATGGGTCATAAAGGGATATATATCAGAAGTCCTGGCGTCTGAGCTGTGTTTAATTCGAACATCACGATGTCCTGGCGCGGAGGGGTTTTAGCTGTACGACCACCACGCTGATGTTGTCTTCGCTTTCTCTGGAGACAGCCAGTTGAGCTAATAGAGCAGCCGCCTCGGTGGCAGTGGAGCCGCTGACAGCATCAGGGAACATCCTTGCCATCCGGCCATTCAGGCATTGCCTTGCAATCTTGCATGCTGCCTCGTTGGACACCACGTCCCATAAGCCGTCGCTAGCTAATATGAGGAATTCATCTTTGTCGGTCCTCTCAGTCACTGTCACGTCGGGCTCTGATATCACAAATGGCTTCAGGTAGTAGTCCCCTGCAAGATTGTAATGCAATGGCAAGCCATTCACAAACTAGCAAAGAATTGGATGAATTTAACCCGACGAAGACATGTGAACGACGGAAGAAACCAATAGATCTTGAAGTGGCTAGAACTCCCAAGACACGATACCCTTCCCAATTGATAACCCTCCCTCCAGCAGCCTCCACTCTTGCCATCTCATCTGGCCTATCAGCCTGCCATGCATTCGCAAGAATAAGAGAATCTCAAACAGGTAACAATTATTTTTTCCAAAACATTCAAAGTGATAATTAAGAAGATAGGATTGGTAAAAGTCAACAAATTAAATGAGAATACAACCCGAAACATTGTCCCTTTTTGGTCAGATGTATATTTTGCTTCAACACAAACGATGTTAGGAATTAATTAATTAATGAGCTAAAATGGCATTCTCATTCGCCTTGCAAGGACAGCCCTGTGATATATAGATCAAGGAGGAAAAGGCCAACAACCAAAGCCTAGATGATTCA
Source organism: Wurfbainia villosa (assembly GCA_025175895.1). Lineage (NCBI taxonomy): Eukaryota > Viridiplantae > Streptophyta > Magnoliopsida > Zingiberales > Zingiberaceae > Wurfbainia > Wurfbainia villosa. The sequence continues at coordinate 5,823,596 of JAKLTH010000042.1, forward strand.
TGGATCTTCAATCAAAATAACTAATCCCAAGTGAAATTGTGTATAAATTTATGATAAACAAAGATTGATTATCAAGTATTCTGTTCATTATAATAAAATCATTAGATTTCGTATGAAAACCTTCTTGACTCACAATATATATTATTGTTTCAACAACTGAGCAAAAGAAAATTGTAGACATATAAAAAATTCACCAATCACCAGACTCACCATCATGATCAATATTGCAGTTATAACTGCTGATGCCTCTTATATTTAAAAACAAACACAGATGCTTTATGAAAACTAAATCATGCATATATAAACGTAGCTAAGCTCACCGTTGGTTTTCCTACTGATTAGATTCTCTTTATTAAGACGAAAATAGAACCATGTACCTTGTGTGAGATAGAGATGATAGTTAGATAAGACAGTGAATCTATTCTTGGTATATTCATGTAAATATTTTGATTTAATGACTTCGGCTTGAATGAAAAATGATCCTAATTCAACCTGCCCTCCTACAAGTGTATACAATAAAGTTTTCTAAACTGAGTTCACATAGAAGAAAATCCCACTAGTAGAGGAAATCTTGCATGAAGCCCCCTTCACGCAAACAATTCTTGAAGGGGGGCATCCTGCTAACAAGCATTTACGATTAATAACTACTACAGTGGACGGCAAGACACACGGCTTATTTATGTATCTAACTCTACGAGAGAGTATATCATTTGAGATACTATACTGCCCATGTTCAGGAACTGCCAAGGCTTTTGCAGATCTTTTGTTTGCAGTTAAACCAAAATGTACATTGAATAAAAAAGTATATAAGTAAATTGAACTTCACAAAAAGAAACAAATTAAAAGGTCAAGTGCAACAACTCTCCGATTTTATCCTCGGAACAAATAGCATAAAGTGTGAGAGCATAGTTCAGCCAATTCAAAGACAAAACCATCAACTCTATACATGTATCAGCATGTATCAATAGACAAATTCTTACAGACTTGCTCAATTTACGTATGACATATGACAACCAGTACGGCCCAAAGATCCACCCTTTCTTCAATCTCTAATGATAGCAAACAAGCCCCTAGGATTGTCCCAGTTGGTAAGTGCAAAAAGGTAATTCTTAAATAGGTAGGAGTCAATTCGTTTCACCGTCCTGAGCTATCGACCAACCCTCTCCTTTGCACTTGCTGGGATCCTAATTTATCTCCTCCAACAGTAGGGACAGCCAGAGAGGGCCACTAATATGGTGGTTCCACATTTTCTAATGATGGTAGACAACTTTATTGAAAGGACTTCAATGCACGTTGATATGACAAAGGGTATGTCATACAGGCAAATGTGGGCAAGAGAAGGTTCAGCCTTCTGAAGAAGCCAGTTGGACAAGAAAAGAATCACTTTTCTGCTGTTTAGATCAGTGCACCATTAAAAAAATCAACCAAAAAAAATTCAAAATTGTCTCCCAAGGTAGTTTAGATTCAAATAAAAATAATGTGGTTCGTTCTTTGGAATAATTTCATATGGGTAACAATTCATCAACACTTAACGTCATCCAAATCCAGAGGAGCGTGACCTAAATCATAATAAAGAACCTTTTTCCTTTTCATCACATACCATGATACCATCTCCCTCGATGAACACGCGACAATGGTTAATAAATTAATCGCCTTTATGCTAGAACAATGGTTAATATGATATACTGAAAAAATTAATAAATGTTCATATACCGAGGACCCAGTAAAAATGGTTGCAGGGCATAGTACTTCTACGGTTTTACCTTGTGGTCGAAGGAGAGGGGAAGAGCGGCACCGCCGCGGCAGAGCACGGCCCTCGAGTCGCCGCAGTTGGCCACCACGATCCGCTTCGTCCCCACCACGGCCACAACCGCCGTCGACCCCATCGTCCTCTCCGACTCAACCCCCGCCATTGCCTCCGCCTCGCCGTCCAACCTTAAGAAACTCGCCGACATAACCTCCCTCCAACGGCCTTCCGCACGAGGCCACCCCCCAGCCGAAACCTCCTCCGCCAGAACCACGTGCAGTCGCTCCCGGCACAACTGTGCCACCCTCGCGCCACCGTGCCCGTCGTACACCCCGAAGAAGTCGTAATCAGACGACCCACCTCCCCCGCCGAACCCCGGCACCACCGCTACCGCATCTTCCATCTCACGCCTCCGACCGATCAACGAAACGGCTCCGTGGGAAAGGCAAGGAAGCCGGCTGCCCTGCCCCTCCCGAACTCGGATCTCCCCTCCGGCGGCCATGATTCCGAAGAGGCCTTCTTCGGCATCCCGATCGGACGTTGGCAAAGAATTGGATCCCTCTTCAGGGGAATCCATGGAGCGCTTGACCTCGATGCCTCCAGACCTGGTGCGACGGAGTCCGATTCGACGACCACGAGCCGACGACGGCTTCTTGAGGAGGATGGACATGGTTTCATTTTCTTGGGAGAAGCTCACTTCTCCGGTGGGCTTCGAAGGGGGCTCGTCGGCTCCCGCCATGGTTTAGGGCTCGAAAGCTACCAAACGAGATAAAGAAAGAAAGAGGAAGGCGAAGGACACGCCCGAAGCGCCGTTTAAAGTATCAGTTAAGAGGAAAAGGGAATTCGTGGAGAAAGAAGAGCCGTCGGATGCTTCCAACCGCCGCCGATGCGCGCCACCTTCGTGACGCCGAAGGCGAGGACCATCATCAAGCGGGGCCACCCCGGAAGGAGACGTGGACGGTCAAGATGAGGCTCCGCCTCGAACGCGGCCCGCAGGTGCGAGACGATCGGGATTTTGTATATTCGCGAGGCCAGTTCGTTATTCACACCCGTTTTTTTTTATATTTACAAAAAAAAAAAAGTGGTACAAAAGATGTGTAGCAAACTGAATTTGGGTAACGGTAACGGTAACGGTAACGGTAGGAGGACTCGGCGTGTGAGTAGGAGTCTTCTTTCACTGAGGTTGCGGCGGTGACGTGTTAGGCAGATGGAAGCGGTCAACGGAAGTTGACCCATACGGACGCGTGGCAAGTTGTCGGTTGCGACGGGTAAACGTTCCTCGATCCGCGGTGTTGCGGCCACCGCTTCACTTAACCAATAGGAATATGTCAGATAATAAATTTTAATTTTAATTATAATTTTTATTATTTTACTACTTATCAAAACTCACGTTTATAACGGCACAAATCTTATGATCCCATTGATCAACCGACACCGACACGTAACTTATTCCCCCGACCAAATCTTTACTGTCGTCTGATTACGATGAATGCCCAATAGTTTGCTTAACGATCAAGTTTAGAAAATTATACCATTAATTAATCTTGAATTTTTTTAAAAAATTAGATGACATCTACCCCTATGTTTCCCAAATTAATTTTAATTTATAACTGCAAATCATTATTACAAAAAACAATTTGCAGCAAAACTTATTGGACAAAAAAAAAAGGGAAAATCTTCTTCTAAAATCATCCAATTGACATCTCTCCTGCTTTGAATATTTTTTTAAACAAAAAAAAATGGCCTTTACAAATAATTCACTAAACTTCTTCTAATACACAAAATAGTTGATAAATATTAGAATTAGATCTAATATCACTATTGAACAAGGGTTAATCTTATAAAAAAAGTAATTAAAATCACCAGACAAATCACATCAAATGTGATAAATGTAACTGAAACCCATACGATTTTAAAATATTATCTGCAACTGTATGTTCCTGCATCAGATGGAGGTTGCGGATTGAAAAGAAAATAGTCATGCTATGGACACTGATCTCTACCCGAACGCCATAATTCTTCACTTAGGGCACCATCTAATTCTCCTCCTCGGCGCCTACAACCAAAATCCAGCAGCTCAACAACAATTGCACTAGCCATGGTTCACTCGAAACGAGTTGAGTCTGATCCACTCGAGTTCGCTCGAGCTCGTGTAAATTCCTCTCCGTGCAGGCAATCTGAAACTCAACCAAATCCACGTTTGTTTCCTGGTCGTATGCAAAACACCGTTGGAGTTCAAACTTGCGATCGATATAGGTGCACAAGTCTAGCATATTCCAAAAGATACCTTGGGACTTACTGATTGGAAATACGAATTTAAACATGTATTAAAAATTCAGAAAGAATTCAATATGATTCATTTGTGCAACGAAGGTTGGAATCGTCAATCTAGTGGCTCCTACCAGCCCGCCCCCGAGCCATCGTAAGGGAGGTAAATCACGGTGGGTATTTGGCCCTTGAGGCTAGTAACCAGCGTATGGAAGGACAAAACTCGCTTTTACGAGAGATTGACCCGTTGTCTATTTGTGCAACTTTCTGCATGCGCTAGCCACTAGCCCCTTCCCGCGGGGGCAAGAATTCAATATGATTCATGATAGGATCTAATATTATCAAAATTTACAATGAATACCAAACATAAACGAAGGATGATGATACTGTCGCTATCTTTTTCCATAAGTAAAATGAAAGGACCCGTACGTAAGATATTATCCGAATCAAATAGTTGGTTCGGCGGAGGGGATCTGAGAAAACCGGTTTAGGCACATAAGTCTAGGAAAAATGGCTCGGTGGAACGGGCTTGGAAGTTGTTTCTGTACGGGAAGGATAGAAGTTGGTTCGGGTTATTAGAAGAAGTCTAAGAACTATGCTATGCTTAAGCAGTAGGTTTAAGCTAGTCTTACGGAGGGCAAGCAGGTGAAAGGGATGGGCTAGAATATTTCTCAAAATGTGGATGAGAAATTTGTTACACCACAACTTAGGATCCCACATAATATTCGGAGGAGTCTCCGCTCTCCGTTTCTGTAACAGAATGATTTTTCAGGTGGGCACACGTACGGTGATGAAGGAGGTTCGTTATGCCACAGCTGGCCAGAGGAAGAGGAGGAGATAAAAGGCAGAGGAAGGGCAAGATGAAGAGGATCCCGCAACTTCTAACAGTGAGAGACAAAGGCACACTTAAAGGGGAGAGCGACGACATCGCCGGAGAAGGAAGGAAAAAGGAGACAAGGAGAGTAGTGAGATTCATTCTTTCCATATCTATATATTGAGCTAACTGTAAGAGGTTTTTTCCCTTCGCCTCTGGAAGCTTTTTCCGGGAAGGAAGAAGTTCATAGTGAAAGTGTTTTGTCACCGTAGCTCATGGGAGAGCTCACCCCCGTAGAGTAGGAATCCTCATTCTGAACCATGTTAAATCTTGTGTCTCTGCTCTTTACTTGTGTTGCGTGTGTATTTCTTCTTCTTATTTCATTACTGTTGCGGCCGGAGAGAATCCCAAACTTCCCGCACACTCCTAGCCATTGAGAGGCAACCAGAAAATCTGTCTACGACCGCATCAAATGACATATGGTAAATATAATCTGATTGCAACGAAACAATTATCGCAGTGTCGTCAATCTGACTGAATTTTATGAAGAAGTAAGGCAGGTCTGGAGTGACAACATCGTACAATCCTTCTTGTCGATAAGATACAAGAAAGTTGACAGAATACCCAACCCTACGAAAACCACGGCCTATATAAATATCAGACCAGATCCATTATCGACTCATCATTAATAATGAATCCGAACTAACATGTTCTACACATTAAATTCACATATAATAAATCGAAATTCACAAACCATCAAGTAAACCACTTAATTGGGTTTGAATCAATACGATACAATCGGACGGTTACGATAATAACATATAAGTCCACCATTAATAATCTCTCACTTGAGTTGTATGTGATTATGTATATAACGCATGATTGCAATTCTTTAATTCAATTCGTTATGACATATTGAACAAAATCAATCTGGTCCATCAACTTCATTAGTATATGACTAACTTAATCGTAGTTATTCTATTTATAATCGATAGCAGAACCCATCAGTAATCAGAACACCAACATCATCAATGACATAAATCAAATGTGGATGAGCATGAGAATTGCATAAAATATGATATGCATATGTCAATTCCCAACTGATCTTCTTTATGACTCATAACAGGATCTCGATCACGTTTGCAAGTAATGTATGCAACCGTATTAACAAACCATTATCATAGTCTCATGACTTAAAATAAAGTCCTACATCACATTTACAAACATCATATGTTAACTATATTAGTAAATCATGATGTCTTTATATATAGTGTCAAAGATAAAATATACATGTATCTTTCTAACTTAGTGTGCACAATAAATTAAAATATATACGTGTCTTAATTATAGAGCATTCTAAATAGCAAAGTAATACAAATTCTCACTAAATGAGTATTTCATCCATACGAAGAAACTTTCATTTTCTACCCACGCTGATAATGAATAATATAAAGTATGTCTGAATATTCTCTATTAAAGTTTGACTATTTTGAACTCTTTCTTTTAACTATCAGACACTTTATGTCGATGCGTAATGAATTCGTCATGTCATAGTTGTTCTATTCTTAGCCTAAAGTTTCACACCTTTATTATCACAATTGATCTCAAATAGTCATCAAGACCCTAAATAATATCTAATCATGTGATAAATTTTGTAACCATATTTCTAAATTGAATGTTCTATAACAGTTTACTAATTCATTCTTCATTATTAAGATGGATATCAACATCTATTTAATATTTTTCCAAACGATAGCTCTTCCTAAAAGCATGAAAATATATCCTAATGTAAATCTCTCACCATCCAGACATCTATAAAAAAATGAGGTCTGATCATCTCTTGGCGATCAACCTTTGAAATATGAGTATTCAAAAATTATTGCATGACTCTCTTTACAATATTCTTATTTAGTTATCTGTCCAACATTCCTATAATATACATTTGTTTGCATATGTGAGGCTTCCTATATGTTAGGACAATCTCTTGTCATGATTAGATTTTGATGTGTGTGGCAAAGGGTTTAAGTTAGTTTGTTATGTTGATTTGATATGTGCGTTGAAGTCGTGCATGACTTAGTAATTCGCACATGGAGCCGTGGCGAGTTTCACATCTCATGACTCGGTCCTTGAGTCGGTGAAGGATTGCTTTGCGGAAGCCGTGCGCTTGGAGCATCCGAGGGACCGCCGGACGAGAAACTTGGAGTGAAGCCGGAGGAAGTAGACTTCGAGGCAAGAGACGCGAAGGAGCATTGCAGAGTCGTGCGCCTGATGCTGCCGAGGGACGTGGCCGCGAACGAAGAGAACTTCGAAGGCGAGGGACTCCGAGAGATGAGAGTGAGCGAATGTAACCCGGGAAGGGGTAGCTCTTAGGTGAAACTTGGCCATTTGGCTAAGTGTCGGATGGGATTTCCCGACACCAGTCGACTGCCATGTCATGGCAGTCGACTGCTCTGAGTCGATGGTTCGATCGACTGGTTTAAGTCAGCTGAATCAATTTGATCGATCATTGCCGCATGCGATCGGTGATGATCAATCGATCGCCAAGGGACGGCCGATCGATGACACGCGGCACGGCACGTGGAGTCGATCTCGCGAAGCACTCGACTGATTGACATCAATCGACTGATGGGTGTCATCAGTCGACTGATGCTAATACCGTTGGATAGAATCCAACGTGGAAAGCGGCCGTTATTGGGCAACGGCTACAAGACCAGTCGACTGATCAAGGGCATCAGTCGACTGCTCCTGTGTCAACGGGAAGAAACCCTCTTCCTCTATAAAAAGGAAGAGGATGGGGCTTTGGGAGGTTAATGCTTGAACGCCCAACTACTCCCAAAGTGCCCTAAACGGTTTTCCACTCTTCTACTTGCTCTAATCTTCATTCTATTGTAGAAGAGTGATCTTGATTGTAAAGGTTACCTCCACAAAGGAGAGACCAATAGTGGATTGGTTTTGGCGGAGTGATTCACCGAGGACGAATCGGGTCGTGGATTAGTGGCGTAGCCGTGAACCACGTTACATCCTTGTTAGCATTGTTTGTTTATCTTTTGCTTTGTCTATTTGTATTTGTATATTCCGCTTGCGCTAATCTTTTGTAGACGAGCAATTTACGACATCCATCGTACGAGGGCTATTCACCCCCTCTAGCCGGCCAATCGATCACCAACAAGTGGTATCAGAGCCAGGTTGTTTGTCACCGGACTAACCGCCGCAACAAGCTCTTCATCAAAAGATGGCCGGCTCGAACATTCATCCGCCGAAGTTCGAAGGGGAATTCGCTTGGTGGAAGAAGCGAATGGAGGTATTCTTCGAGACCGATTTTGATATTATGCTTATAATGGAAAATGGTTTCGAATTGCCTAGGGATGAAAGGGGTGAACCAATTGAAAAATCACAATAGACTAAGAAGCAAAGAGAGGAGCACCTTGCAAACTCAAAGGCAAAACATCATCTTCTCAATGTGCTCCCTCAACAAGAGATCAACCGGATCGGAGAATGTGCTAGCGCCAAAGAGATGTGGGAGAAGCTTGTAGAACTCCATGAAGGCACATCCGAGGCCAAACTAGCAAGGAGAGATGTCTTCCGCTCCCAACTCAACAACATTAAACTAGAAAAGGGAGAAAAGGTAATTTCCTTACATTCTCGTTTCAAGGAAATTATAACCGGTTTGTCAAGTGTAGGTGAGAAGCTATCAAACCGGGATATGGTAATGAAGGTCATAGATGTCTTTCCCCGGTCCTCAAGATGGAGCTCCATGGTGGATTCATTTTACATCTCCAAGAACTTGGAAGTAAGTACCTTGGAGGAGTTTTTCTCAACAATGGAGCTCCACGAAACGAGGCTTGAAGGAATACAAGAAGAGCCAAGAATCCAACCTTCAAGAGGAGTAGCATTCTTGGCAAATAAGGGGAAGAAGAAGATAGAGATCCCCTCCTCCTCCGATGATGATGAAGCATCCTCCTCCTCCTCCTCCATGGATAGCACGGAAGAAGCGTATATGGTAAGGAGGGTAAGACGTGCTTTAAAAGGTTTTAGATTTAATAAATCTAATGATAGGAATAGAAGACCAAGGGGGAAAATCATTTGCTACAATTGCCAAGGAGAGGGACACATAAGGGATAATTGTCCCCTCCTAAACAAGAGCAAGGAAAAGAAGAAGAAGAAGAAGGGGAGCAAGAAGAAAGAGGAGAAGAAGACAAAGGAAAAGGGGAAGGCCAAGGCATTCAAAGCAAAGACATGGGATGACCCTTCTTCCTCTTCCTCATCCGAGGAAGAAAATGCATTTGTCACCAACCTAACATTGATGGCATTCGACGACTTGGATTGCTCCTCCACCGAAAATGAAGAATCAAGCTCAAGTGGAGAGAGCTCAAGTGAAGGGGGAGCCTCTACATCCTCCTCATCCGAAGAAGAGGATTTGGTAAGTGAGGTAACAAATCTACCCCCTAAGCAAATTATGTCTATGATTTCTAGCCTCACTAAGGACTTATTTAGAGCTAAGAAGAAGAACAAAAGCATGCTAGATCAAATTAAGGACTTAGAAAACAAGTTAGAAAAGGCATGCTTAAATGAAAATGAAAATATTCCTTCTTGCTATGATGATGTATGCTCACATGAATATATGTCATTTAATGTTAGTGATGTATGCATGGATGAAAATAGGGCTTTAAGGGAAAAGGTAGATTACTTGACAAAAGCCCTAGAAAAATTCACTATAGGCTCCAACACCTTGAATATGATTATAGGGAGTCAAAGAGCTAGCTTCAACAAAAAGGGCCTAGGATATAAAGAAAAGAAAAATGAAAAGACCTATAAATGCCTAATTGCTAGGGGACAAGATAAGAAGAAGGTAATTGCTAGGAAATGGATTCCCAAGGAGTATCTAGTGAACCCCATAGGCAAGAACTTATTTTGGGTTCCAAAATCCATCCTTAAGGGTTAGAAAACTCATAGGGTAGTCAACCATATGCAATTGACCTATATCATATTTTTGTTGACTTAGGATGGCGGGACAATATTTTTAAATAGTGTTAGGTGATGATAACGTGCCTATAAATTGATAATAATGCTTAAATCATGATGATTAATGTAATTGCTATGTATATTTGTAATCATGATTTATGATTTTGAAATTTGACACATAATCATGAGAAATAGGGTTAAATCATGTTTTAGGTGATATTTTGCTTATTATCATGATATAATACCTAATGCATGATAACAATTCAATGAATACATGTATTTCATGATCATAATGTAGAATTAATTGATATATGCCTTAATGATCATGAGGATTGTTAGGTTGATACTTAACCTTGATAGAATTGCATGAATATAATGGTTAAGTATATACAAATACCTCTAGGATGCATCTCACACTCACTATAGGCTACCATGATTGAAAACTTAGCATGAGTGAGAGGTTAGGATGATACAAATGTCCACTAATACCTATGGCATTTAGATGGTCATTTAAAGTATCAAAATAACAATAATAGACCAATCATGGGGAAAACTTATGTTTAATTCATAGACATATTGCCCAAAGATCATGGTTGGATATTTCATATATTTTCAAAACAATTTCTTAATCTAAAATCTATGTATTCATGTTTTGAAACAATTGGAACCAAAACTAGGTGTTAAACTTGATACTAGAATGATCAAAAACCTAGTAGTTTTTAAAGCTTTTGGATTTTTGGCAAATATCAGAAAATATAATGATTTTTCATGAAAAACTATTTTTCACTGATAAAGAATCTTACCAGAAATATGTTCCCCAAATTTCATGATTTTTTGAATTTTTTGGAATTTTTAATGCATTTCTGAAATTCGGTCCGAAAATCAGAAAGTTCTGAAATTCGTGTAATCATTGGTAGTACGAACGATCAGGTTTTAGACTAATATTTGGTATTTTTCTTCTATTAGACTTGATGTCATGAGTTTATAACTTAGTGTTAATCTTTTTGATGGTGTCAAAGGGGGAGAAAATATTATGTTTAAGTTAATTATGATAGGGGGAGAATTTGTAGAGAGAGTTTCATGGATTAAGGGGGAGTTGCATGTTGCTATATCATGTTTATATTTACATGCTTTCTTTCCTTAGAAATTTTTATAAAATGTTTTTACCTAACTTAAACGGATTGTCACACATCAAAAAGGGGGAGATTGTTAGGGCAATCTCTTGCCATGATTAGGTTTTGATGTGTGTGGCAAAGGGTTTAAGTTAGTTTGTTATGTTGATTTGATATGTGCGTTGAAGTCGTGCAGGACTTAGTAATTCGCACATGGAGCCGTGGCGAGTTTCACATCTCATGACTCGGTCTTTGAGTCGGTGAAGGATTGCTTTACGGAAGTCGTGCGCTTGGAGCATCCGAGGGACCGCCGGACGAGAAGCTTGGAGTGAAGCCGGAGGAAGTAGACTTCGAGGCAAGAGACGCCGGCGAAGCATTGCAGTCGTCGCTGATCTTTGAGGGACGTGGCCGCGAACGAAGAGAACTTCGAAGGCGAGGGACTCCGAGAGATGAGAGTGAGCGAATGTAACCCGGGAAGGGGTAGCTCTTAGGTGAAACTTGGTCATTTGGCTAAGTGTCGGATGGGATTTCCCGACACCAATCGACTGCCATGTCATGGCAGTCTGCTCTGAGTCGATGGTTCGATCGATTGGTTTAAGTCAGCTGAATCAAGTTGATCGATCCGATTGCCGGCATGGGCAATGATCGATGGTTGATCACCGATCGCTAGGGCGTGCCGATGACAACACCGCACGCACGTAATGGAGTCGATCTCGCGGAGCACTCGACTGATTGACATCAGTCGATTGATGGGTGCCATCAGTCGACTGATGCCAATACCGTTGGATAGAATCCAACGTGGAAAGCGATCGTTATTGGGCAACGGTTACAGGACCAGTCGACTGATCGAGGGCATCAGTCGACTGCTCCTGTGTCAACGGGAAGAAACTCTCTTCCTCTATAAAAAGGAAGAGGATGGGGCTTTGGGAGGTTAATGTTTGAACGCCCAACTACTCCCAAAGTGCCCTAAACGGTTTTCCACTCTTCTACTTGCTCTAATCTTCATTCTATTGTAGAAGAGTGATCTTGATTGTAAAGGTTACCTCCACCTAGCTTGGTGCAAAGGAGAGACCAATAGTGGATTGGTTTTGACGGAGTGATTCACCGAGGACGAATCGGGTCGTGGATTAGCGGCGTAGCCGTGAACCACGTTACATCCTTGTTAGCATTGTTTGTTACATCCCCTAAGCTTGATATATATATATATATATATATATAGTGGGTTTCCCTCTAAAATTGAATGAGGAAAACACCTGATAAAAAATGTATGATACCAATGATGGAATGCCAAATTTAAACTATATATGAATATATTTAGTTTGTATACTGGGTACTTTAAATCATCATATTCAAAGTTCTTTTACTGCACTGTATACATTGATTTCTCAATATTACCATTAAAGAACTTAATCTTAATGTCTATTTGGTATAATTCTAATTCATAATGAACTATAAGTGGCATGGTTACTCCATGATTATCCTTAAGGAATCTTTCATCCACATAGCTAAGAAAGTCTCCTTGCAATTAATACAATCCACCTTTCAATGTTAGAGCATTATTTGACTTAATGAAAATGGATAGAATTGCATGTTAAAGTTATGCTCCTGGAAATAAATATAATCACGTGAACCCATAAATTATCCCTTCCCTAGTAGATTTAACTTTGAGACACTTTACTTTAAAGTGGTTGGATATCATAGTATACTATTCCTACTGAATGTACAACTTCTACACAAGATATTGAAATCAAACTCTTGTTAGAAGCAATTATAGTACCTTTAGTAGGATCACTAATGCTCTCATCTTTAAATGATATGTCCATAAGCTTAACACTCTCACTGTTTTAAATAAATTTAACATTTCTTATATAGAAGATGATGTTGGTGTAATCAGTCCAGGTCACGATTGACTAGACTCAAGTAGAACTTGAGTAAGATTTTGATGTTTGACAATGGTATTGTCAATATATTTGTAAATATGGTTTGATCATATGACTAGCGGATGATTGGGATATCCAAGGTCATATGAGAAAAATTGTTAGGAGGCGATTGTCAAAGCAATCAGCCTTGGGTCAAAGGTTGACCAAGTTCGAGTGAGACTCGAGTAGAATCTAAGATTGGATTCTTGGAAATGGAGAAGTCTAAATATGGATACTTGGCAAGGAAAAGTTTAAGGGTTAAGTCTTGGCAAGGGAAAGTCTAAGTATAAATACTTAGCAAAAAAAAAGTCCAATGGTGTAATCTTGGTCGTGTGAGTCCAAGTGTGTAATTTTGGTGGTGAAAGTTCAAATATGGACATTTGACAAAGGGAAAGTCCAAAGGTATAGTTTTAGCCACGTAAGTCCAAGTGTATAGTCTTGGTGATGAAAGCCCAAGCTTAGAGACTTGGCAAAGGAGATTCGTTAGTATGACATGGTCGATGGAAGCACTTGAAGGTTAGGGCCAATGATGAGGAGTCGTGGACTTGAACCAAAGGATTGAGATTGATGGAAGTGTCTTGAAGGCTTAGGACTAAGCTAAGGGTACCCAATAACATGACATAACCGATGGAAGCATTTGAAGGCTAGCACGAGGGGTGAAGAAGTCGTGGAGGACTCGGATGGACTCTGAGGGCGTGAGACTGATGGAAGTGGCTAGAAGATTTAGGTCTAGGCTATGGGTGAGTGACAAGGACGAGAAGATCATACTTGAGTTAAACCTCATGTTTGAGGTGTACCAGTCAAGTGATGACATTAGTCAGTCGACTGGCCGAGCGCACGACACTTAGGAGGCCTAGTTAACTCGGGCAATCAATTGGAGTTATGACCCAGTCGACTGATCGAGTAGCTGATTGAGGCTCGATTATCAAATTATAACTCTGTCAGTCAACTGGTAGCTTGCACCAATCGATCATTCATCGCGCATCGATCGCAAAGATGGAAAGTTGGATCGACCTTAAGTGGACGTAAGTCTCGTAAGGTCTCGATTCGGGCCAATCAAGATCGGCAGTTGGATCGATGGTAATGGCGATCAATTGCTAGGGTATCCGTTGGCGACGAAAGTTTATTGATTAGTCCGCAAAGACAACGGATAAGGGGCAACCGATCGACTTTGCGAATCGATTGCAAGGCAAAAATTCAGCCTGATGCAGGTCATAAAAGGAGAAGTTCATGGAGGATTTCGACAGCCAGTTCTTGAGCATTTGGGAGGGGTTTTGCTATTGCATTCCAGACATTCCAATGCGTTCAAAGCAACCAAATAAGCAAGCAATCAAGAGATCATTATTGTAAAGTATTTTTCACTTGTTCTTGTATTTCTTGTATTTGATTGTTGTAATCTCATTGTAAGAGATTTTCTCCACCTTCGACGTGTTGCCGAAAAGAAGATAAGGTTTAGTGGAGTAGACACTAAAGCTCAGCCATGGAGTAGGAACTATAGATTTCGAACCACGTAAAAATTATTGTCTTGTGCATGTGTTTTCGTGTTTTGTATTTGTTTATATTTGTATTTTGTAATCCGCTACGTACTAACAAGTTGTAGAAGAGCACGAATGCGATCGAACGAAGGAATCGCAAAGACGTTATTCACCCTCCTCTAGCGCATCCAACGGTCCCCAACAAAAGAAACTATTTAGGGGTGAATTAGAATATCCTGCAAGATGACAACTAACAATTCTTTAAGCACAGTTTTTTTTCTTTAGACTTATAAGGCCTAGTGGTTGGACATCCCCATATCTATGAGGTTTTGATACAAAGTAAATTGCAATCTTGAGTGTTTCACCTGGTAAGAAGTCTGGCAAAAAAGTGAAAATCATCTTCTTCACACCATAACTTTTGGGTGCGTTTGGTTCGAGGTTATTCTCCATAACCTTGGTTATCCATCCAAGGTTATCAATAAAAATCTTGTTTGGTTTAGAATTTGAATGATTATCAAGTTATGATGGATGCCCGACACATCATGTAAAGTCAATAAAAAGGTTATGCATGGGGAATTGAACAACCTCCAAGAAGTTTGGTTTTTCTTGATTCCCTTGGTTATAGATTTTTTTTCAAAAAAATACCCTCTGATTTTTACCATTTAGAAAAAACTATCATTATCAATTTATCAAATAAAAATCTAGCCGATCGACCACCGTTGATCATCGATCGGTTGTGGTCGTCGGTTACTAGCCGGCCACCACTGTCGGCCGTCATCGTCGGTCGGTCGCCGTCGCTGTCGATTGCCTCCGTCATCATCGGTCGTCGACGTCGTTGGTCGCCCGTCAGTCGCCGATCGTCGGTCATTGGTCGCTGATCGTTGGTCACCGTCGATCATCGTCAGTCGTCGTCAATCGTCGTCGGACGTCGCTGATCGCCGCCGATCACCCGTCGCCGCTGCTACGGTCGACCGACGATCGATGAGCGACCGACAGCCAACAACCCATCGGCGATCGACGACGACCGACGGCCGACCGGCCACGGTCGACGACCGATCGACCACCGTCAAACTATTGAATGGATCATATAGTAAAATGTTAAATTAGGTGATATTTTGAAACCTCCAAACAAACAAGTTTTGATTGCATTACTTCGAATTGAACCGAACAATATTTGGTAATGTTTTATTCCCCATAACCTTGGTAATGTGATTACCTAGCAATCACATTACCAAGGTTATATATTATAACTTGAACCAAACGTACCCTTCTGCATAGGATTTAGATCATTTGCTCAACACAAGAGATAGTGTATTGAGTCCCTATTCAATACTCGAAAATGTAATTTTTCAATAAACTTTCGTTTGACATACCCTATGCAGACATCATGGTTTGCAATATCAAGGGAATCAAGAATTCTTCTGATTAAACATTATTTAGATAAGTATCTTAACCGCCTAATAAATTCTTTCAGTCAAGCTTCATACTTTCACTATGCATCAATTTATTGTTCATAGACATATAAGTGTTTTCAAAATTTTATAATTTATCAAGAAACTACAGTCTAACAATGTTAAATTCAGAAAATATTGAAAATTTTATCTCTAAATAAAAAAGGACAACTTTATTTATTCAAATAATAAATATAAATAAATATCCGTCTTAAAAGACAGTATATTATTCTTCTAAATTCAAATTGACATTGTTCTTTAAATTAAACATAAAAATAAAAATACTTAATGCTACTACTCCAATTTGCTTCCCGCATTCAGTAAAGATATGTCTTTTACCATCAAACGATAGTTGGCTCTAGAGGAGGTAACCCTTTCTTAATACGTCAATTGACATACTTAGAATATTCTTTCTTGACATGATCTTTCTTCTTGCAAAAGTACAAGTAGATACTTTATCTTGTTTCTCTTACTCATTTTGGTCAAATGTCCTAGTGGAAGCAATTTGCTTTGCTTTCCCCTTAACACTGTTCCTCTTCCTTTTATTGTTGGTACCTGAGAACTAAATGTCAAATTGGCACTCTCCAATGTTTCCCACCTCAGTCTCTCCTCTTCCACATATTGAGCTATAAGCTCATTTAATGTCCACTACTTATTCTGAGTATTATTTAATGTCCCCTAATATGCTTTCAAACATTTCTAGCTTTAGTGCTTTGAGTCTTGTAGCAATGTTTAACATCTCCATGATGTACTTTCTAATATTTTTCTTTCCTTTATATCTCATAATAACAAATTTTGACAAGAGTGTACTTGTTTCGACCTTTTTACTTAAAGTGAATTGATTTGCTAATTGACTCAAAAAAAATTGTCATCCTCTTGCTCAGTTATAGAGCCTCTAATAGCTTTTGGGATGGACAACTTCATAATGCTTAAACTAATATAATTAGAGTGCTCCCACTATTCAAAATGAGCTCTCTGTTCCACTATAACGACATTAGTTAGAGGTACAAGACGATCATATCTCAATGCATAGTCTAAGCCTATGTATTCTAAGATCACTATTACGTATTTTTTTCAATTGGATAAACTTAGTCCCGATGAGTGTAAGAATATTACCTAAGTGGACAGTTAATGACTTCACTAAATAAGAAAGATAGCATAAGAACACAATATCATATATTGTCAAGAAGATAAATAGATAATAATAAATAAATAAGGTATATTATATGCATGTATCAATATCTATGAGAAAAAATGAAATATCAAATACAATATCACATTTAGTCTTTAAACTGCAATGTGATTTATTAACTGTAATTTCAAAATTATGGCTCATGATAACTTTTGTTGGTCACACCACATGTCTTGTTTTGAGCCAACACATGATATACATAATACAAAATTATCCTTTATATGAGTTATATCTGTCTAAGTCTATAGTTTATAAACCCTTAATCTTCCACATAAAATATTTTCCTTTAGGTCCACATCCTATGTGCATGATCAACAGAATCTGTCAATAGAATTTGTTCTTTATATGTAGACCATTCTGAACATATATATAGCATAAACATAACTTTCCTTTGAGTCAATTATGTTTAGTATAGATATACATCTATATATAATATATGCCCTAAACCTCCATAATAGTTCTCACTTTGATGATAATATTAGTTTGAAATAAAATTATATGTATAGATAGATACATTAGAAAACCTAGTAAACTCAACTTATTATTGCAGTGTAATGATGTAGAAAATGACCTTAACACCGGCTAAAAAAACTTTGAAATCTCCAAAAATGCCCTAAAAGATATTTTTTAAGCCCGAGTTAGGTTGTTACAAGGGATTTACCCATTGTAACAGACGTAGAGCTTTGAACGAGCTTTGAAACGCAACTTAGAACACCTCAAAACACATCCCGAATAAAAAATCATAGCCTCCGGAAGTTCCCTACATCAAGTTATGCTCGATTCTATCAACAACAATATTAGTCGACTGATGGTAATCGACTGATATAGACTAATCAAGTGCCCCAATCGACTAGAAAATCTTCTGTGAACAACTTTATGAGCATCAGTCGATTGATCAAATCAATCAATTATTTCAGTCGACTTGCAACCCTTCTGTGCACAAGTTTGGGCTTATCAATCGATTGTTCCACTAGTCAAGTATCTCAGTTAACTTGAAAACCTTTTATGCTCAAGTTTAAACACATCAGTCGACGAGCCTCAATGATCAGTCGATTGTGTGTCTAGTCAAGTCTAGCAGTCAACTCAGAAACACTTTGTTCAACTTTTTAAGTGTTATAGGTGACTGATAAAATGCATCAGTCGACTAATAAGTGACTCAGGATGATTTTTCGAATCAAACATGAGGGTTTCTCCATGAACAACGACGATTATATCGCTATTCTTCATGTTCTTCACGAAAAAACTCCGATCTAGTGTCTAAACCTAGGTTTTTTACTTACGTTTTCATCAAATAATCATCATTTTATGACAAAAGATTCATATCTTGCACAAAATCGACGAAATTTCAATCTAATGCCATAAAAATCAATAAAACAACTCGCTTTGATGTCAATTGATGGAAAACACAAATTTAAACATGTATTCAAGAAACTGAAAAGAATACAATATAATTCATGATACAGATCTAGTTTTATCGAAATTTACACCGAATAATATGTTGGTGCAATAGATCACGGGTCAATGTTGACCAGACTCGAGTAGTATTTTAATATTTGTCAATACGGTTGGATATGATTTGATCATATATTAACCATATAATTAGTGGATGATTGGGATATCCAAAGTCATATGGAAGAGATTATTTGGGGGAGATTATAGGAGCAATCAAACCTCATGTCAAGGTTGACCAGACTCGAGTGAGACTCAAGGGAAAGTCCAAGTATGGATACTTGACAATGGAGAAGTCCAAGTTTAGAGACTTAGCAAGGAAAAGTCCAAGAATAATTTTGGCATAGAGAAGTCCAAGTATGTATACTTGGCAAAGGGAAAGCTCAAGGGTGGAGCCTTGGCAATGAAAGTCTCGGAGGCACGACCTCTTGGCAAAGGTAGACCCGAAAGCATGACGATAGCAGATAGAAGCACTTGAAGGCTAGCACAAGGATGAACGAGTATTAGAATACTCGGATGGATCCTAGATGCGTGAGGATGATGGAGGTGACTTGAAGGCTTAGGTATAGGTTAAGGGTAACCAATGACATAATAGCCAATGGAAGTACCAGCAGGCTAGTGCGAGGGGTAAACGAGTTATGGAGGACCTAGGTTAAGGATGGTTGATCAAGTGTGAAGAGATCATACTTGGGTCAAATCTCATATTTGAGGTTTAATAGTCGACTAGTCCAATATGGCCGACTCTCGCTGTAGGACTTGATTTTCAGATTGGGTAGTCTATAGTCGACTGCTGTAGGGAGAGAAGTCGACTGGTCCAGCAGGAAGTTGACTCCCGATGTGGGGATCGACATTCAGGCTAGATGTCCGACATTGTGTGGCTCGGGAAACAATCATAGTACTCAACAGTCGACTGCTGTGGAGAAGTAGTCGACTGGTCGCTGGCGAGTCGACAAACGAGCTATGTGGTCTTCAGTCGACTGGCTGTTGGTGCTCAGGAAACCTGAAGGGTGGTCAGGCGATGTGAGAAATAATAACTCCTATAGGATCGTGTTTTTCCGAGAGAGGGGGGTGAAACTCGGAGATTAAAAAATTATTTTAATCATTAAAAATGATTTAGAATATTTTTGAGTATGCAGCGAAAATAAAAATAATGATGCTTTTATTTTACTTGGTTCACAACCTTGACTGGGTTGCTAGTCCAAGGCCCGTAGCTCTCCCGAGAGCTACCTCGATGGGCAATTCACTAAATCCCCTCTGACTCAAGAACTCTCGACTTCGGAGAGTTTCGCTTTTTTACAAAGAATAGAGATGAGTAACAGACTACCCACTCTTAAAATTAAGTACAGTAAGCGAAAATAAATAGATGAAATACAAAAACTTTATACCGACACTTAAATGAATCAAGAGGTAGTCGCAGAGTGTCCGAAGATCGCCCTGTTCGTGGAATAAGAATTTTTGTGGACAAGTAAGAATTTTATCAGCACTTCGATGTAGTTCAGATGTTGTACTCGGATTCGATCGAGAACATATTTAATAAACTTTTTCCAATCGACTGGAATGTCTTCCAGTCGACTTCATATCAGCCCGTCGATATGGAATTCGTGGTCTTCCAGTCGACAGAAACCTCTCCAATCGACTCCACGTCACCCGGTTCCACATCGGAAAATTTGCCTCTCCAGTAGACTCAAACTCTTCAGTTGACTGAAACCCTTTTCATTTGCGTCGCACGATCTCCAATCGATCACCAGCTGATCCTGCCAAATAGGTATCCAGTCGACTGGACTTCAGTTGACTTGAATCTATCCAGTCGACTTGAATCTATCCAGTCGACTGATCCCTGCAAAACAGGATTAGTACAAATAGATAATATGAAATGCGATAGGAGTAGTAATGTTGCTCGATCTCGACTACTAAGTCTCACACGGACTTTTTATCAGATCGACGCCTAGCTTTGTCCCCCTACAGAGGACTCGACCTCACCTCTTCACTCGAGGCTTACCTGTCTACTACCTGCTGGACTTACCATTCTCGACATCCGATCTGACAAACCAGGGCTTCCACCAACTTTCCGGTCTGCTTGACCCAGTTGGACTTTTTGCCAAATGTCCGGTCTGTTGATCCAACCGATCTTCATGCCAAATGTCCAGTCCACGCGACCCATCTGGACTTCATGTCTGGTATCCGATCCTCCTGATTTGTCAAGATTCGTGTCTAATATTCGGTCAACACGACCTACTAGGACTTCCTGTTAAGCCTGCACACTTAACACTGATATTAAAACACAAGTGAATCTTAACATTTAACTGTGGTTCATACATCAAAACTAAGAAGTGATGCTCACTGCATCAACAGCTCCGATACCGCAATCGACTGCTATGGTAGAGTAGTTGACTGGTGGCATTGTAGCTGAAGATCAGAAGCAAGACAAACTCGACTAGCACCTCAACTGGGGCTCAGTCGAGGCACACCTCAACTGATGAAGTTACCATTGTGAGACAACAGTCGAACCAACAGTCAACTGTTGAAAAATGAGCAATCAACTGAAGGTGGCGAAATGGTCCGTGCGAAGGTTATAAAAGCAGGAGTTCGGGGATATTTCCATAGCAATTTTTGAGAGATTTTGACGGGAAAGTACTATTGCATTCCAGACTTTCAAGAGTCATCCAAAGCAAACATTCCTTTGTAAAGTTTTCTTTACTTATAATTATTTTTCATTGTATACGTGTATTTTGTTTGTTGTTTCTTATACGAGATTTCTTCACCTCTGATGTATTGTCGAGAAGGAGAAGGTATAGTGAGGGTAGATCACTAGCTCGCCCGTGGAGTAGAAACTTTAGTTCCAAACCACATAAAACGTGTGGTGTGTTTGTCTTTGTGTTTGTTTGTACATGTGGTTTTGTATTCCGCTACGAACTAATCATTTTGTAGACGAACACGAACAAAAGCACGAAATCGAAGAATGTTATTCATCCCCTCCCCCTCTAACGCGCCAATGTTCCAACATAATAAACATAAACAAACGATGACATATAGTAAATAAAATTTGATTGCAACAGAATAACCATTAGTACAACATCGTCAATCGGATCCTGGATTCCTACAAAGAACTGAAAGAAGCAAGGCAAGTCTTCCATAAGATTTTGGAGTGATAGTACCATAAAACTCTCCTCGTCGATAGGATACAGAGAAGTTGTTAGAATATTCGATCCTACGAGGATCATACCTTATATATAAATATCGAATCGGATTCATTATCAATAACGGATCGAGATTAACGGATTCTACATATTAAACTACATCCAATAAACTAAAACTCACAAACTATCAAATATATCACTTAATCGAATTCGAATCAATACAATACAATCGAACGGTTATGTGTAGAAATCACGAGGTCTATCGGGATCTTTTAACCCAAGCAACATTCTAGTCTAACTCTACTCAGGTCTAGACGTGCCAAGATATCGAGAACATATGCAATAGACTCATATCGACTGATTTATGAAAGAACAAGTCTGAGATCAAACGCCCTTAACTATGCTAGAGTTGAGATATAAGATTTACAGAGTTACATCACTGGAACTGGCAAAGAAGAAAAGTTGAGTTACAAGCTACAAGGGACACATGCAAATTAAAGAACTATTTAGCAACAAGTTTCAGATGCCATAAGCAGTACTGAAGTAACACTCAATTACATTCCTGTTCAGAATCTGCAGCACCTTGATGTTGGACTGGCCGACAAACCGCGGCGTCTTGAACTGGCTCATTGCGCCCCCGAGGTCCAGGTAATGATCCATGATCTTGTGGAACGTTCCTTTGCGCACAATGCAAAGCTCGAGCGGTCCGATTGCACCAACTTTGCGCGAAGAAACATAGCCAGCATCGACAAAGGACATGTCCAGACAATTGCAGCAGCTGTGAAGGATTTCCTCTGTTGCATCAGAGCTCAACTCCCAAAAGATCACATAGTGACCTTGCTCCATGGATGTATCGACATGGCTCGTGAAGTCCACAACTTCAAGCTTTTCCCCGGCCAACAGCTTGGATGCCTCTTCGACTGCCAACTGCAGATCTTTCTCGGTGTTCTTGTCGATGTTGATGCTTAGCACAAGGCTTCTTCTGCATACGAATTGGAGCTCTGGTGTGCTGTTGTGAAAGCCAGCTACCCTTAAGACATCTCCCAATCTGTACCTATAGAGACCTGTCATGGGATTTGAATATGATAATCCCAAGTCCAACCCCGATAGTCGGTCGCAAAGCAAACTCAACGCAATACTAAATTAACATAACATCACCAAAACTTTGGCAGATCAAGATATTTGTATGGAGCATAACAGTGTATTTTATCTTTTATCATGAAGATACTATGTTCTACTTTGAGTAGGTCAGCCAATCATACTAGCAAATGAACCGTTCACGTCGAAGAAGGTTTCCTTTGAAACCCATGCATTGGCTTAATTGTCACACAACTTGAAGTAGTATTTAGATTGCCACTAGGACTCCAGATGGACATCCACTGTCTTACCAATCGCGTCTAGGGCATAGTCTTTCCGTGATCTACTCCCTCTCGAATTCTGAAGGGTCGGAACCGCTAGATTGGTGGTTCTAATTTTTTGCACAATAGATTGCCACTGATCTCTCTCACTCGAGTTCAAGTACCACAGAAGGTAGTCATAAAAGCATAATGCAATCTGTTTTGCCTTTTTTTTTCTTTTTCTTTTAATCGATATAGACCGCATTCCACTTGGTCTGATGTAAAATACGGGAAAAAATAATAATAATAATAATAATAGCCCTTGCTAATTAAGAATTAGCTTATGGAATTTTTAGGAATTTTTAGAAATTTTTCCGGATTAAAAAGGAGTTCAACCGAGGAAGGTAAAGCCTAATGGGAGATTGAGTTAGCTAGGTTAGCTTGAGTCAAACTTGAGCTAGCCCAACCAAGCCGGTCGGCCTTTAAACCCGATTTCTTCTGCGTTTTCCCCATTCTTTTCTTATCGCGATTTTTCCTTTCCTCTGTTCGGCGCGATCCCTTTCTTCACCAAGCGGAAATTTTCTCGCCGAGAGCTCCGCCGTTTCTCCTCCTTCCCTCAATCGTCGCTGGAGCAGTCGCCAACTCCGTTGAGTGCCTGCGGTAGCCACGATCGATTTCCTATTTCACCGGTTTCTTCGATCGCGATTTCCACAGTTTCCCGTCACCTCTGGAGCTAGCTCGCCGGGACGTTCATCGCTGCCACTTCATCGTCGGTGTTCTCGCGCAAGCAGCACGAAGATGCCGCCGCTACGGTAGGTCGCTCCAGCCAGAAGATAGCTTGATTTCCTTCTTCCGGGATTTCGTCGATCCCTTCCTGCCGCGGCTACGACGCCATGGATTTGATCGCGCGAAGCTGCTGCCACAGCTGGTGGACTTGTGGTGAGGGCAGCAAGAGTTATCCGGCGATCTTCCAGCTGGAGGCACTGTTAGAACCACCGATTGCTATCTTCTGCAGTTTCGTCGCTGCCGGAGATCTCCAATTGAATAATCGCACAATCATCGCCTACCTCTCCATTCGATCACCTTCGGCCAGTGCCGTCTTCTTGTGATGCCGATGTCCACGGTGAGTTGCGATCTTTGCTGATTTCTATCGATCTTTAATCATGAGTGGTTTCACGACCTCGATGTTAGAGCGATGCGATTGAAGTTAGGTTGCCCGGTGAGTAGAGCAAATCGGAGCAGGGGGACTGGTGATATTGATTGCGCCGGAGGTTGGTGTGGGTTGCATTGTGAGGTAGGTTGTGTATTTTGTTCACAGCAGTTGATGAGGATGAGTTATTGTTGTTCACAGTATCATTTAAACTTGGATAACTCTGTTTGCAACAGAGCTTGGATCTTCCAGCAGCAATCGGGGTCACTGAGCTGTTTTCCCTATGGTGTGATCCGATTGGTGTGTGAGACTGAAGGTAAGCCTTGATTCTGAATGTTATGTTATAGGTTATGTTATAGTTGTGTAACAAATGTATAGGGCTTTGATTTAGGATTGTTGTTGCGATGTTATGGGTTGAATCGCAGTTTCTTTCGGGTGAGCAAGCAGGGAGAGATTTAAAGCAACATGAAGTAAGTATATATCTAAGTGATATAGATACTTACTGTATTTGTAGTTGATTGTGAATAGGATAGGAGTTATGGATTTGGTTAGCTTGATCTATAGCTAATTAACTGTTAATGTGCAGGTTTGGGATACGAAGCAGGTCCACGGCCATAGGGATTATTTCCAGCTTCGTATCAAGTGGGTAATATCTACCTGGTCCGGTAGTTTTGATCAAATTCTAGTGCATGATCTTGGATTTATGTTTATACTTGTTTACCTTAAATCCACTCTTATTTAATCATATGCTTGTACTGCCTTGACCTTTGAGATATATACTCTGGTACTTCATTGATTATCTAGCTCGGATAGGAACTATAAACCCTATTATGTATTAGCTGATATATGTTCAGTAAGTACATGTGGTTAGGATTATCTTTGTGACTTCAGATTGGGTTACTGTGTTACATCACTAGGGTTAGGTGATGGATTGGATTATGGAGTCGATTGTTATATCATACCCGTATTAGTGGTGCATCTATGGTGGATCTAGTTGTCTATGCATAGATAGGTGTGTGGTTGTCAGTATGTGACCATGGACTAGAAGTCCTAGTGTGATGGTATATCCATTATGGATTGTATGCCTGTGTATGGTTATATCGGATTCGGCCGATTGTATATCGCCATCTTGACTAGGTCTTAGCGTGGTTGATCGTCGATGAGTATGACTCTTTATGCGATAGAGAGAGTCTTATGGATTGTAGTCCTTGCATAGTTGACTTTTAGTTGACCAGGACTCCCCGTGGGATAGGGAGTGTCGCGAGGATACATGTATGGAGCTATGCATCATTACATTGCATGCATGCTGTTGACGGGTCTCCCTTGTGGTTGAGACAAGTCGTCAGTCATCCTGCCTCCCCGGTCACTCAGGGTAGTGGTAGCAGGGTTGAGGGCAGAGCATTGGATGTGCGCGCTACCACTATGGATGGTGGTAGCCGGAGACGCGCAGCCCGCCTGTGGCAGTGGTGTTAGCACTCGCCCACTATAGATGGTGGTTGTGTGACGTCATTGTCTGTCTGCGCGTTGTCTACTCATGGGTAGGGACGTGGCTCGCAAAGAAGGGCCCCTAGGAGTAGTTAGCTTTTTACGCTTATACGCTACTCACCATACTACCCAACTCTCACCGAGTGGTGGCGGTGAGTCGGGCTAGTTGTCATTTGTCGTGCCACCACCGCCACTCTGGGAGTCGTGGTTGGGTCGTCCGTGACATGATGCATATGCATCGATATATATGTATGCATGTATTTGATATATGTTTTACATATGCCCGTGAGATCGCGTGATTTGATTGAGCTATGATTCGCGATATGGTTGTTCATCATGATACATGTCATCTGCATTTTATTTACTGCTATGTGTTGAGCATGATACATGCGTTGATTCAGACTGTTATATGCATTTGATTAGCATCATGTCATTGTGTGGTACGGACCGGGTTATTATACAGGTGATCATATATCGCTCATATGTCTACGATCGTCGGTATGAGATTGACGCAGTACATTATATGGGTTATGTTATTGTATATCTGTCAGGATAATATAGCTTATGGTGTTGCAGACCATCAGGTACATTGGTACATTACTTCATGTTCAGTTGATCAGTTTAGTATTTACATTGAGTATGACTTTACTGTAGTTACTTGTTATTAGAGTTGGATAGGACTGTATGTCTATTGGACTTATGTTGTATACCTATAGATCTTCACATGTATACTTGTAGATCTATCCTTATATGTTGTTCATGCACTTTCTATATATTACCCCAGTTTATACTCACCACCCTCGACCCCGGGCTTCCCGTCAGCGGATAACGGTAGAAGATTTCTGACGCTCGGAGTTCCGGCCACCGGTGATCCCATCTCGCACGACGGATGGATATTTAATCCGCATTTGTTGTATTTGTGTGGATTGTCGTTTTGTAGTTTAGCTGTATTGTTTCCGTATCTATGATATCTGACGTGTTGTATGTATTTGGCTTCGATGTGCCTATTATGTTTCTTGTTGTGTCAGTCACTCAGAGTACACTGATTAGGTCATTGTATATTGTGTTATCATTGTATGTTTCATTGCGTTTGATATGTTGATATCTGTGTATATCATATTGTTGTTGTGGGCCTACGGGCCTTGTATTAACCCGATATGTTGCCACGTACAGGGGAGATGTCGTCCGTTTGCTTTTCGGCACGGCATACTTTCGGGGTGTGACATCACTTGGTTACCAGGATTCATAAACTTTAGTACTTAGCCTGGAGGTCTAGAGTTCGAATCCTGGAGAAGGCAAAAACCCACTTCCAGGGGTGGAAAGACCAGGTAAGTAACGGCGACAGCGAGGCGACGATGCGTCGACGATAAAGTCGCCGGTCGCCAATAGGGGCCAGGTCGTTACAATAAAAAGGCGCTTAGATCACTTGGTTACTAGGATTCATAAACTTTAGTACTTAACCTGGAGGTCTAGAGTTCGAATCCTGGGGAAGGCAAAAACCCACTTCCAGGGGTGGGAAGACCGGGTGAGTAACGACGAGCCAACAGGGGCGACGGTCGTCGACCAATAGGGGTCGCCGAATTCCGCCAATAGGGGTCGGGTCGTTACATCTGACTACCAAATTACCTACCGTTGGAACTATGCATTTATCACCTCTCTCACTTAGACTCGACCATGGGTCGATTCAATTCACCAATAATGAACCAGAGCAATTTTTGACAATCGATACAGAACTTCAAAAGTACGAGACCCTTTACCTTTAAAACCGTTAATTTTTAACTAAACATTTTGAGAAAGTCGTTCTTTCTCCGGATAAATACGAGCAATATACAAATATTGCAATCCTTCATATAAATTCCAATCGGACGACAGTTACGAATCGTTAAAGCAACACTTCAAAACAAAGCATCCGACGGAATTTGAGATCGAACATTCTCAAACGTAACTTTTCAAATTTTCTTCATCCACCGAAGGTATGGGTGTACGTTTATTTAAATATTCTGATATTAAATTAAGAAAATATTAATTAGATTTGTTTCAGTAGAGTGCTTTTCATTTAGTGGGTATAAATGTACTTTTAAAGATTTTTATCAAGAATTTCTTAATCTATTTGCTAAACTTATTCCACTAATTGTACTTACTCGCACAATTAAAAAATTAGTAAGATAAGAAAAAATAAATTTAATTGGAGAATTTAGTAAATAAATAGTAAAGTATATGTACGTTCAAATATTTAGAGCAAACTCATTCCAATATGAGTGTGACTTGTCAAATATGGATTAACTAATAAAATATTTTTAATTTCATTTGATAATACTAGTTCTAATACGGCAAGATTAAATGAACTTAAATTAATTTATCAATATGTCATTGATGGTGTATTTTTTCATATTTATTGTATAGGTCATATTTTACATTCATATATTCAAGATGGATTATAAATTTTAGAAAATCAATTAAAATTGATATTTATTATTTATTGTCACATTCTTATAAAATCAAATAATGTGGTAAGTTTTATAAAATTAATGAACAAGACCTAAAAAAATTCCACGAGATGGACCAATACATTCAACGTATCAATTACTACTAGATTCATTTTGATCTAGATAATTATTATATTCATTTTTTATTTAAATAATTAATAATCCTAATATATATTTATTTTCACATCAATAGAATATATATATAGTAGCATTTACAAAATCCTAAAAATATTTAATAATGCAACCGAACGACTTTTGTTTATTATTCTATTTCTCATTTAATTATGATAAATTTTTGTAACATAACTTTAATTTTAAATAAATATTTATCTTCATGTGCATTAACAATGAAAATAAAATAGAAAAAAAATATTTTTATTATATTTCTAATATTTATTTAGTTGCATTAATTTTAGATTATTTATAGGAAGTGTTAGTTGTGTATTATGATGTTTTAATTCTAATAAAATATTATTCTTCTTTTAATCCTGCTATTATAGTACAAAATACTAGAAATCCTAGAACGTTGGGTTGTTGGGTCGTCCATTACTAGTGCTTCCTGATTTATCCTGGTGGCTGGTGAAAAATTCTGTGGCTGAGCCTATTCACCCCAAGGTTAGTCGGGTCAAAAGCCTAGATAAATAGTGCCAACTAAAAAAATACTAAAAATAGTTTATATGAAATTTATAAAAAATATAGTTTAAAATATGGATTGGAAAGTAATATATCAAATTTTCAAAATATTAGTAGTAGTAATGTAAAACTTACAAAAATATAATTTTTATTAAAAGAACAGACAAAATGTTTACGAGGATCCTCAAGTTCCAGACAAGAACTTGAAAATTATTTGACCATAATCGCAACAGAAATCTTAGTTTGTCCAATGTCAACCGTCGCCGTAGAACAAACCTTCAATTCCGAAAAAAAACATATTGGACGAATAACGTTTTACTATGTCCCTTGATTCTTTAGAAGCACAAGCATTGCCTAATGATTAGACAAGAGTCAAAAAAAGAATACAAAAAATGTAACATTCGAGGATGAAGTGGTGGAGTTTGAAGGAACTATAATTACGGAAATAGAAAATGAAAGTGAATAACAACGTCACTCTCTGAAATAACAAGAATAAAAGATAGAACCCTAAGGGGATGGATACGTAGCCAATATTTTTTAAAATATATTTAAATTTTTTAAATAAAAAAAAAATAATTTCAAATCGTGTCAGACCGTGAACCAACGATTCTGAACTGTAAATCGTAACCATTTTAGACAGTTAAGATTGAGGTTAAGGGTCAACCTTTTATGAACTATAAACTATTAAACTATCAATTCCATATCGTTGTCGGGTCTACTCTCACTCTCAGTCCACTTGCCAAGGTCACATTTTAATTTGAAAGGCATGCCCTTAGCATTGTTCCGATCAATTCTATGACTCCTAATTAAAGCATTCTCATAAAAGAAAGAAGTAAAGCCAAAAGATATAATAGTACATGGAGCAAAAGCAAAGATAGCATACCTGCAAAATTGGTAAAGACAATTTCATACTCTTTTCCAACTTCAACTTCAGTAAGGCCTACTGGTTCACCTTCTATATAGTGAATGGTCGCCGCCGCACTGTTCTCCGTCTGCTGCCCTACCGGCTTCTCGAGAGGGATGAATTCAAAGTAGCCGATATTAGGAAGCACAGCAAACGCCACAGACTCAGGCGGTAAACTAGGATTGACATTAGCTCCAATCCAACCTTCCGAAGAGCCATAGTCGGCACTCATGAGGGGTAGGCTTCCTGCATAATGCCTTAACTTCTTCAAGTAGGGCTCCATGGACCCTGTCATAATGCCATAGACGTACTTGGCATTCGGCCAAAGCTCCTGGATCACACCATACCAATTGCTCAACCTCGTACATTTATTGTAGATAGAGTCAGCCAGGTCGGGACTAGGCCTTAAAAGCTTAGAAACAGCTGCACGCATCGATGGAACAGTAATTCTACTCGATAGAACTCCACTTCGAATATCTTCACAAAGTTCCTCCCACACATCCTCAAATTTCCGGAAGGCATGGACTATGCTATGTGCAAATGTGGAGAAGACAAACTGCACTTCGTCCGAGTAGATCAGCCCGCAAAGGAGGTGGCAATACAAGGACTGCTGGAAGTCAGAACCAAAGATGACTTCCTCAGGACTGCAACACTGTGAGTGCATATCCTTCATGGTGCACTTGAACTGCTCGGTTCGGTACACATTGGTGGTAGCTGTGGTGGCAATAAGGCCACCTTTAGTTTTCACCTGCTTGCTGCTATAGATGAACTGCAGAGCTTTTCCATTGCCAATTGGATATTCTCTGCAAATCGCAAATATATCTAACTCTTTGAGTATATATTGAGCATGACATCGAGCAAAAACCAGATCAACAGAGTTCGCATAGAAAGATTTGGAAAGCGATTAGGATTCTGGCATGAGATTGGCTTCGAGCTTCATAGTTCATACCTGTTCCGGAATGCAAATGAAGTTCGATATATCTGCATTGTTGACTGAACTAACTCATCGGTGAATGGCAAAAGCTTGGGTTTTCCTTGTGTCGTACCAGAACTACGTGACAAAGAGCATGTTTCGAGAATTAGAATTAGTAGACATTGTGAATAGGCAAAAACAAGGTTAGGAGAGCTTCCACCTGAGTGAAATGGAGCGTATAGGCGTCCCAGTGAGAATGGGAGAAGTATCTCCATTGGCTATCCTCTGAATATAAGGATCTAAGTCGCTGTGAGTGACCAGAGGGACGCAAGCCTTGAAGCTCTCAGGGTCAGTTCTTCCTTTGAGGCCTAATTTCTGCAGGTACTCTGCTTCGCCATTTTGTTCGAGTATTTTTCGAAGAGTCTCCCTCTGGTGTTGACCAGCATCCTTTGTCAGCTCTTCAAACTCATCGATCACGCTCTCGAGGCTGAAAACTCGCATCTTATCTTACAGTATCAGCGAAGCCTCCTAATAGACAGTTGCAAGTAAAAACCTCCAAAGTCACTGTGGCGAACTAAATTCAGGGAAAAGAAGGGCATTAAAGGTAGTCGACAAACGTAGAAAACACCAACGGATTCTTTAGGGAGCCAGATTTCAAACTAGAATCGAGAATCTCGTTTGTTCCGACACCAAGGCAGAGATGGCAGAGAGACAATTCGATGTTCCAGCCGACAAACTTTACTACGGCAGGACGGATGCATACAAAAGGGAAACACAAAATCAAACAAAAACGATACAAGACAAGCAGTGTTTATCAGGAAAGTGAAGGTACATAACAAATTGAGGTCATTTCACTTCTTTAAGATCTACTGGTGCGAAAATCGAGAGATCCAGCGGGGGGGAATAAATTAGGAAAAAGGAAGCCAAACATTCGCCTTTATCTTTTCAGCAACCGAAAGGCTAGAGCAAGAATCGGAGGAAGGAGAAGGCAGTAGAAAAGGCACAAAAACAAGCAGCATAAAAATGGCGACTTTCGACACCTGTCCAGGACTCCCCTCTAAAAAACAAATTCGACCTGACAAGAATCCCGCCGCCAGAGCCGCCCCCCGACCTTCTTCCCCCACCAGATCTGCGCTCGAATCCAACGAATAGCAGACAGAGAAATGATCACCCGACTCCTCGGTCCTCGAGTTCGATTTTCGGTCATCAAAGAAATGGTCGCTAGCCAGTATTACTCAATCTAAAAGCATCAAGATCTCACCTTTGGGTCCCTTTCTGCCCTCGCTGCCCTCCAGCAATCGCCACGCCGAGGAACGGGGAACCAAGGGGTCGAATTTATAGAGAAGAGAGGATTAGGCGGCAGAGCCCACAGCCGGATGAAGGAAGGAAGATGACCGCTACGTCCTACTCTCTTGCAATCGAGTGGGTTGCCGACCGCGAGTGAAGTGACTCCTCGGCCGGCTGCGCTGTTAAGTGCTACTAGCTAGTGCCCAGGTCGGACGACCATGGCGGAGGCACACACGTCGACGTTAATGCGGTAAGAATGGTGGAAAGTGGACAGCCACGGAAGGCCGCATGGGACACAACATGCACAAGTCTTCACACTACCTTAAGCCTCTGGGACCATCCCATGTAGCCTGTCCCGTAGTGACTACTATGGTCTATGGACTCCTTGTGTTCGTAAAAACATGTCTACACCAATCATTGATGCCATCTAGATTATTTTCTAGCGTGAAATTATTAATAATATTTTCAAGAATATAAATATAAATTTCTCTTTATTATGATCACTGACAGAGTCCGTCAATTTTTTTTTCTCTCGGATTAACTCTAAAAACAAAAAAATTTAGAGGTGATACAGTGTGCTACAGTTTTTTTTTTTTTTTTTTTTTACATAGACTAGTACCCGAGAATTTACCACGTGGATCCGCCCTTAATTATGATAATATTATTCATCCCTTCCGATATCTTGTTGAAGAAATTAATTTTGGATAAACTTCTAGGATAATTAAATTAAGTCACAACGATTGCAATGTCGAAATTAATTTGATTATTATTATTTTTTTTTTACTCTTTGCTAATAAAATTATATTGTTTTAAGACATTAGATGACGTGAGATTGTTACATATGGATCTAATCGAGAGAATCTGACGGAACTGTTGTGATACCATCTATCATCCATTAATATCTACATGAAAAATGTTTAATTAAGTTTTGCATCCATTAATATCTACATGAAAAATGTTTAATTAAGTTTTGAGATAAAATTTTATGTGGAAGTTCTTTACACACGTCATTAATTCATAAAGAATATCTATATCAGTCCTTACATAGATGATCTTAAACTTTTAATTACGGTATCAAGGACATCTATTATATAATTAAACGCATGCATTTGTCAGAACTAAATATATATTAAAAAAAAAAGTACTTTGGAAGATAAATACTACGTTAATGGAACTCATATTCAGAAAGGAAGCCAGCCAGTGCTCTACATCTATTGGTAGGAAAGGGCACCCCACCAAAAGTCTCCACCCAGATATAAATAAATGTATACATGGAACAGAGCAGTCAATACATTCATATATGCAAAAGCTGTGGCAACTGCAATGAAATCACACTCAACAGTGAAAACAGCCGCCAGTGCATTGCCTTTTTGTAGTGGATTGCAGACTTGGACTGTAGCCTGAAGAGGGAAGGCCAAATCAAATCTGAGGGCTGAGAAGATTAACAAAACATTATGCATTGCTGACACTGAGAAGGTCGAGGATGAGCATTAATTAGGTGATGGCAATGGCAATGGGCGTGCAGAATGTTTCTTTTCGGTCACTAAAAAAGAAGAAGAAGAAGAGAAAAAAAAAAAAAAAGCAGAGGCGAGAATTGAGCAGAAGAATAGAGTGGACAACACTAGCAACTCCAACACTTGCAAGCTAGAGAGGTTATAAGTTGAAAGGTGATAATTAAAAGTTGCACAAAGTAATTAAAGCTAGGCACCTCACTGCATTATCCATATAGTCGATGAGTTTACTTATTTAAAGGTGTATATTAAATATGGAGGTCAGCATCAGCCAATTGCAATCACACACCTAATCATGGTCCTTATCCTTAAGTTCAGAATTAATCGATGTATCCTATGCATATATATATATATATATATATATAACTTTTAGGCTACGGGTTTATGATTACACCGTTTTTATACATCACTGTTTTTTTGTATTTTTATTGAGGTTCATTTATTTAGGCTACAAGTACATATATAATTAATTTTAATCTACCTTTTTAGACATTATTTTTATATTAATTCGACGATGTTCATTTAAACAATAATTAATATATATTTCTTGATAAATCTTGGGTTAGAATATGTTCATTTTAAATTTAGAGGAACCGTATATTAAAGTAACGAAAATAATTATTATGTATTGTATATATATAACTTTTAATAACAAGCATTTAATAATTAAAATAATAAATAAAATACATAAAATTAATATTAATATATTATAAAAAAGGAAAATTAAAAAATATATTTAATTAAGCATCAAATATAATTCTTTAACTAAAAAAAAATCGATATATATTCTCTTAAAATTTCCAATGATAATTTATATATTTGTATTTTTAGGAATTTTTGTCTCAATATATACCATTAACACATTTAAGACAAGAATATCTTTTATTTTGCTTTGAAACTTAATTAATTTGTTTTCATGATATTTATCGCATAAAATGGTCGTTTTATATTAATAGTAAAAATCGAAAAAGTAAGTATAAGAATGATAACTCTAAAAGTAAAATTATATGTAACAAATTTGTTGGTCTTCATCAACCATTGATATAACTCATAAATGGTTAAAAAAAAATTTATAGTCATACCCCTTTTTACTACATTACATTCATAACCCTTCGATTACTTTTTTTTTTCCTCTCTTATAAAATTTTGGACATAAAATTTTTCAACTTTTATATATATATATATATATATATATATATATAATATCACTAAAACGCCCATTAATTTTTTTTTCAACTGTGAATGCAAAGAGAGGAGAGAGAGAATAGCATTTTTTTATTATGAGAAGCCTAATACTCAGAATAATACTAAATTTCCCTCGATCGCACAAGAAGCCTGATACTCCATTTTCTCGCTATAACTAAAAGCCATATTTAACTACAAGTCCACTACTTAATTTCTACTAATTAATAAAATCTACTATTTTCTTTTAATTAACAAATTAGAATGGTAATCTGGACAGAAAGAAAAATAGTTACGAGGAGAAAGCTACAAGAGATTTTGCTCCACTATCATTATCATCCTCGCGTATGAATTGTCCAAAAACACATAGAAAATCCATATGCAAAAGGCCGAGATCGACCAAGAGCACGTTGTTCATAAGGGACGGAAATTTTTAAGTACTATATATATATATATATATATTATATAAATAATTATTCAACGCATCGATTAACCTCATTATATTGCAATATATTGTTTTTACATATCATTTTTTTTCAAACACAAGCAAATCTTGTCCATTAATTCCCCATATATTATCCTGAAAATTAAGATTATTAATCTTTTTTTTCTTGGGCGGATCGGATGGACGGTGCATAACGCATGTGTGTTGGATTTTGGTGCCATTGCTTCCGATCTCGTGCGTAGTTACGTATGGATAGTT
Organism: Wurfbainia villosa; assembly: GCA_025175895.1. Lineage (NCBI taxonomy): Eukaryota > Viridiplantae > Streptophyta > Magnoliopsida > Zingiberales > Zingiberaceae > Wurfbainia > Wurfbainia villosa. Next base: position 5,858,713 of record JAKLTH010000042.1, read on the forward strand.
GTGAACTCTCAAAATTAGTTAATCGATTAATTATTGTGGTAGAGAAATAACGTGGATGAAGACTAAAGAGATCGAGCAAATGGTGTGAGTACAGTGAGTGGTCGATTTAACAAGTGAGAAAGTGAGACACGGAGAATAAGTTAATTAGTGGATTGGCAAGAACCGAAGATTTCTTCACGTTCGGTGCGGAATTGAATGGCCTCCAATCGCTTAAAATGATAATTTTTTTTAATATATAAATTAGATTGACACACCGAAAACATGAAAAATATTATCTTATATAATTTATTCATGAATATGTCATGTGTATTTTTATGTATTATAATTCAATCTTTGAATAATAAATGATATGTATAATAAGAATGTTCATGTATTATTTTTTTTACGGATGAATTATATAAAATAATATTTTTAATGGAAACATAATAATTTATATTGTTCAAGGAAAAAAAATATATATTTTAAACGGCTTCCGGATGGGTTCGGCTCGTGGGAGTGGACGGTGGACCCGACGCTAGCACGTGGCCCAGTCGTTCGTGGCCCAGTCTAGGGGTGTAAACGAACCGAATTGAATCGAATTTTTAAAAAAATTTAATATTCGAGTTCGATTCAAAGTTCGAATTGAGATATTCGAATTCGATCAGAAATTCGAAAATTTAATAATTTTGGGCTCGAATTCGATTCGAATCAAAGCTCGAGTTTGGATTCGATTCGAAATTTTCGAATATTAATTCGAACGGTTCGATTACTATTCGAAATTGAGGCTCGATTTAATATTCAAATGAGGCTCGATTTGATATTCGAAAATTAATACTCGATTTAATATTCGAATTTTTTTTAAAAAAAAAAAGTTCGCGAACAGTTCGAATAGTATTATTTCGGCTCGAATTCGATTCGAAAAATATTTGTACATATTCAAATTCGGCTCGAATTCGAATCGAATATTATTCGAACCGGCTCGAAAAGCTCACGAACCGGCTCGATTCATCGTTTACACCCCTAGCACAGTCCTATTTAAATGCTGCTAAAATACATGCGGAAAATGACCATTTAAAAATACAGCTAATTTGGAAGAAAATGTTATTTGTATTTTCATTTTTTTATGAATCTTCCATAAATTTATTTTATAAATTATTTGATTTTTTTTTTTTTTTGCAGCTATTGCAATTTTTTTATTAGAAAGTGTTTGGAGCATTCGCTGAGACGAGATTTATGCTCCGGGAAAAATAAATAAAAATTAGTGAAAAAATTTTCTTCCTTTACTTGAAAACAAAAATAAGATTTATTTGTTTTTATTTATTGAATGAGCCAATTTAAAATTTTATTCGTCGATTATTTTTTTTTCTTTTAGTTATTTTTTTCACTTAAAAATTTTCAATCTCCCCTCATTGTGGTCGGCACCACTAAAAATGGATTTTTTTTTTTCTTTTTCTTATTTATTTTTTTATTTCATAAAAAAATTTATCTTTGAAGATTTTTTTTTCTATTTCTTTTTTTTTTCTTTCCTCGAGTTTTTTTTTTCATTTAAAATTTGAGAACACATGTAAAATTTAGAATTGTTCAAACCGCTTCCCGTAATTTCATATTTATCAAAGAGGCGCACTTTATTTTCTTGTTACCCCTCCCGCTAAATATGAATTTAATGCTCAGATATTGCATGTATCCGAGTCACAATTGAAAATCTCAAACAATCCAATTTACTAAAAAGGTGATGTTAAGAATTATATTCTCAAAAATACAATGATATTGAGATTTAAATTCCCAGCACCGCATATAATTTTAAGTTGACCGAGATAAAAGGTGATGTTGAAAATTATATTCTCACCAACACAGTAATCCTGAGATTTAAATTTCCAACACCACATGGCACGAGGCTTGATTTTTGATATATGGTTGTGGACACCTAATAAAATCTATATTATCAAAAATTTTGGACACAGATACACAGATGGGTACTTCCTAAATCCACTGGACTTGGATTGGATCGAAGAATATGTGAATAAAGTCATCAATGGATTTTGACTGAAATCCATTGACGATTGACCTAGAGGAGTCTAAATTCTGAAACCTTAACATAAACTGAAAGATCTTACAACATGAATTGTTGATGTGTTTAGAAAACTTGATTATGATCCTCCTACCTTTCACTTTTAACCGCGTGCCACATGACACGACCAGCTTGATATTGTACATGGTGCTAAAAATTTAAATCCTAACACCATTATGTTCCTAGTAATATAATTTCCAGCACTATTTTTTTTTCAACCAGTGATGCGGCACGAATTTTTTGCCCTTCGAGATTGCACTGTAGAAGGCGGGTTCCCTCCGACCGCATCAGTAAATTTGATGTGTATTCCTGAAAAAGTTAACACGTGTTAAACCGTCGCCGGCCTACCCGGCGACGACACTCCGATGCTTAAGTTAGGCCGGATATTAATGAAAGAAAATATATTAAATACAGTAAAAGTGATGTAGAAGAAAAGAAAGAGAACTTATCTCATCTCATGTGTAGATAAAAATACGCGAGTCGTCAGAAAGCACTTAGATAAGACAATAACTTGCAATTTGATGCTCCATTTTGGTCTATGCAGAAATAGCATCAGTGCCAACTTCGACTCCAAGGATAGCCCTTACATCTTCTTATATCATGCATAGAGGATGAATGTCATTCCGACTAGAATAGGCTTCAATATCACAAACTGCAAACCACCTTGCTTGCATCTTCTTAGGAAATGTCCATGGAGAGGAATAGTAGGGAAACAACATCTCAGAAGGCACCATGATGGCTTTAAAGATTGACCACTTAAACTTGAAACCATTGCACTAGGGCCTCCCACCCATGCCAAGCAGAGTGACAGGAAGTTATATATGACCCAAGCCTCATACAGTTCTCAAATAGAATTTAAGCAAATGGAATTATTAGAAAGGAACAAAGACCAGAATGATATTAGAGCATAAATTGGTACCATGAAGATGATGCACACTATGTACCGTTGGTAACGACACTGGGTATAATTCAAGAGGTGCCTGTATATGTGCAACACTACGAGCGCTATTGCTCCAATTGTGGAAATGCAGTGATGACAAATAGGGCAGAAGCCATTGAAAGATGGACAACAACAAGGAGTGATCCTTAATGATAGCCAAATTGAGCTCTCAAGTAAATTTGGATGTTCAAGAAGTCACTGACCACATGGTATGACCTTTATCCTTAACTAAATGAAAATCAACAAGGACAAAAACCCAGAAAAAGGCTGGCTCGAGGGAAATCCAGGCTAGGATTTAAGCCTGGTGAAGATTTCGTGCACAAGATCCTCAGAAGCTGAAAAGGAGAACGCAAATCTCATAAGACGAAATGGATCAAATCATTGTCGAGAGTACCCTCTTCCTCTTCGATCAAGCTGCGATCTCGATTCCCAGTCCAAGTGGCGACTACAAGAAGTGGGGCGATAGGTGGCTTGTAGCCCCATCAAGTGGAGCAGAAGCCTCCCTCTTTCTTCTTCGCTCCATCCCTCGGCGGAGGATTCAGATCAAAGAAAAGTCCTCTAACAAAAGAGAATGCGAAAGAAGCTCCTCTCCAGTCCAGCCCCTCCTCTCCTCTCTTCCCTCCAGCCACCAACGGGACCTCTGGAGACTTTGGAAGCGCGACCGAATGGAACCAGTGACGGCGCACCCCAGAGCGAGCAAAAAAGATCCCCTTCCTTCTCTCCTAGCATGTGTTTTATCCCTCTCTAATTGGGTTGGGCCTAGCCTTATCTCATGGGCCAATATTTACCCCATATCACAGGTAACCCCCCTAAACAGTCAGACGAGTCATTCCGACAAGTCTGACTTTAATCTTATCATTTCATCGTCTCGAATCGAATCATACCTCTACTCCTGGTTCATATATTCAGAAATATCATACACATCTATAACATCCGGTGATTTGTCTCGGCTGAACGAAAAATTCGCAGATTCGAGGACTTACGAACTGCCTCAGATGAAGATAACAAGATGATTAATGCGAGGACTTACGAATAGCCTTGAATAGATATAAGAAAAGGACCTCGGAATCCCGACTGAATAAAATGATATCCACCTCAAAATACTTAGGTTGAATAAAATGAGAGAATACCGATAACACCTTAACCGGATAACATAATGTCCATTTTAGAATACCTCGGATGAATAAAATAATGTCTGACATATCTCGGCTAGACTGAGTAAAATAATATCCGCCTCACAATACTTCAATAAAATAAGAATTAGCCCGCTTCACCTGGGTTGTACTGAATAAAATAATATACACCTTGCAATACTTCAATAAGATAAGAATTGTTCCGTCAATACATGAGCTGCCTCAGAACACATTAATAGAATAAAGTAATAACTACATTTAAATATCTCGGCTGCTTAAGAACACGCGGATTAAATAAAATAAAAACTTCCTCCATATCAACACTTCATAAGTATGTAAATGAATACTCCTCTCCTCGATCAACTGAATATAAAATCATACTCCTCCCGCTTTGTCAGTGCCCGGGGAATGTAAACTTCAGTTAATGTCGAGTTGAATAAGAATGTAGACCGATTGGAGGACTTACGAATTGCCTCTGCCCGCCGTGATAATAAACTCCGCCGTTCTTCCGAAGTGCATCTTATCTTAAACTCAATTCCTCCGATCCGCCATCACACGGGGATAATAATAATACAGTTGAGTGAAGACTCAACTCTTCCGATCCGCCACCATACGGGGATAATAATACAGTTAAGTGAAGACTCAACTCTTCCGATCCACCACAACCCGGGAAAAAAATAATACATGATTGAGTGAAGACTCAATTCTTTCGAACCACCACCACACGGGGATAAAAATAATATATAGTTGAGTGAAAACTCAATTATTCTGATCCACCACTACACGGGAATAAAAATAATATATAATCGAGTGAAAATTCAATTCTTTCGATCCACCATCACACGGGAATAAAAATAATATATAATTGAGTGAAAACTCAATTCTTCCGATCCGCCATCACACGAGAATAAAAATAATATATAGTTGAGAAGTAAGTTCAATCCTTCCGTTTTACGGGGATAAAAATGATAGATAACTGACGAAACCTCAGTTCTTCCGTTCCACCACCACACGGGGATAAAATAACATATAGTTGAGAAGTAAGCTCAACCCTCCCGTTTCACGGGGATAAAAATGATAGATAACTGAGGAGACCTCAGTTCTTCCGTTCCACCATCACACGGGGATAAAATAATATATAGTTGAGAAAGTACTCAACTCTTCCGTTCCACCACCGCACGAGGATAAAATAATATATATAGTTGAAGAATGAATTCAACTCTTCCGCTTCGCGGGGATATCTTCCGTTCCGCCACCACACGGGGATAAAATAAATAATATATATAGTTGAAGAATGAATTCAACTCTTCCGCTTCGCGGGATATCTTCCGTTCCGCCACCACACGAGGATAAAATAAATAATATATATAGTTGAAGAATGAATTCAACTCTTCCACTTCGCAGGGATATCTTCCGTTCCGCCACCATAAGGGGATAAAATAATATATATAGTTGAAGAATGAATTCAACTCTTCCGCTTCGCGAGGATATCTTTCGTTCCGCCACCACACGGGGATAAAATAATATATATAGTTGAAGAATGAATTCAACTCTTCCGCTTCGCGGGGATATCTTCCGTTTCGCCACCACATGGGGATAAAATAAATAATATATATAGTTGAAGAATGAATTCAACTCTTCCGCTTCGCGGAGATATCTTCCGTTCTGCCACCACACGGGGATAAAATAATATATATTTGAAATATGAATTCAACTCTTCCGCTTCGCGGGGATAAAAATGATATATAACCGAAGAAATCTTGGTTCTTCCGTTCCACCACCACACGGGAATACTCTTCCGCTTCGCGGGGATAAAAATGATATATAACTGAGGAGATCTCAGTTTTTTCGTTCCACCACCACACGGGGATTTCTTCCGCTTCACGGGGATAAAAATGATATATAACCGAGGTAATCCCGGTTCTTCCGTTCCACCATCACACGGGGATATCTTCCGCTTCGCGGGGATAAAAATGATATATAACTGAGGAGATCTCAGTTCTTCCGTTCCACCACCACACGGGGATTTCTTCCGCTTCGCGGGGATAAAAATGATATATAACTGAGGAGATCTCAGTTCTTCCGTTCCACCACCACACGGGGATTTCTTCCGCTTCGTGGGGATAAAAATGATATATAACCGAGGTAATCCCGGTTCTTCCGTTCCGCCACCACACGGAGATTTCTTCCGCTTCGCGGGGATAAAAATGATATATAACCGAGGTAATCTCGGTTCTTCCGTTCCACCACCACACGGGGATATCTTCCGCTTCGCGGGGATAAAAATGATATATAACTGAGGAAATCTCAGTTCTTCAGTTCCGCCACAACACGGGGATTTCTTCCGCTTCGCGGGGATAAAAATGATATATAATCGAGGTAATCTCGGTTCTTCCGTTCCACCACCACACGGGGATATCTTCCGCTTCGCAGGGATAACGACTCCGGCTGAGTAGTTGAGTGCAAATAATTACCCTAGCCGAGTGGTCGGATAGGATGAAGTATGTTAACTCAGTCGGATGACCGAGTACAAGTAATGACCCTGACCAAGTAGTCAAAAGGGATGAAGTATATTAACTCAGCCGAAGGACTAAGTGTAAGTAATTACCCTAACCAAATGGTCGAAAGGGATGAAGTATGTTCTCGGATGAGCTACCGAGTGGAACAATTTATCTCGGCCGAGTGGCTGGAGAGAATGAAGTATGCTCTCGGTCGAATGACTGAGTGTAAATATCTACCCTGACCGAGTGGTTGGCTTGATATGCTGTCGAGTGACCAACTAAGTATGTATGACTAAGAAACACTAGAATGCTGAACTAAATGTAAACTTGCAAGATGAGCATTAAATGCTGAGATAATTAAATTTGAGCTTTTAAGATATTCTAAGTGCATATATAATCATATTGTTTGTTCTCTAAATATGTCTCATGTGATATATCTTCAATGGAGAAAATTTTAAATATAGCTAGGGAAATGACAAGGTATAAGAATGCAACAAGATGTTAAAGGTAAGTATTTATATACATACTTACTGAATTTAACAACATGGAGGATTGATGTCTTCCTCCTATCGCAGAGTCATATCCAATAGAGAAGCTCTGATGAGAAATTGATCATCCTAATCAGATGATTGTATTATGATCTCAACGTCTTGCCCAGAAGTTTCCACAGACGACGCCAACTGATGCGGCACGGATTTTTTGCCCTTCGAGATTGCACTGTAGAAGGCGGGTTCCCTTCGACTGCATCAGTAAATTTGATGTGTATTCCTGAAAAAGTTAACACGTGTTAAACCGTCGCCGACCTACCCAACGACGACACTCCGATGCTTAAGTTAGGCCGGATATTAATGAAAGAAAATATATTAAATACAGTAAAAGTGATGTAGAAGAAAAGAAAGAGAACTTATCTCATCTCATGTGTAGATAAAAATACGCGAGTTGTCAGAAAGCACTTAGATAAGACAATAACTTGTAATTTGATGCTCCATTTTAGTCTATGCAGAAATAGCATCAGTGCCAACTTCGACTCCAAGGATAGCCCTTGCATCTTCTTATATCATGCATAGAGGATGAATGTCATTCCGACTAGAATAGGCTTCAATATCACAAACTGCAAATCACCTTGCTTGCATCTTCTTAGGAAATGTCCATGGAGAGGAATAGTAGGGAAACAACATCTCAGAAGGCACCATAATGGCTTTAAAGATTGACCACTTAAACTTGAAACCATTGCACCAGGGCCTCCCACCCATGCCAAGCAGAGTGACAGGAAGTTATATATGACCCAAGCCTCATACAGTTCTCAAATAGAATTTAAGCAAATGGAATTATTAGAAAGGAACAAAGACCAGAATGACATTAGAGCATAAATTGGTACCATGAAGATGATGCACACTATGTACCGTTGGTAACGACACTGGGTATAATTCAAGAGGTGCCTGTATATGTGCAACACTACGAGCGCTAATGCTCCAATTATGGAAATGCAATGATGACAAATAGGGCAGAAGCCATTGAAAGATGGACAACAACAAGGAGTGATCCTTAATGATAGCCAAATTGAGCTCTCAAGTAAATCTGGATGTTTAAGAAGTCACTGACCACATGGTATGACCTTTAGCCTTAACTAAATGAAAATCAACAAGGACAAAAACCCAGAAAAAGGCTGGCTCGAGGGAAATCCAGGCTAGGATTTAAGCCTGGTGAAGATTTCGTGCACAAGATCCTCAAAAGCTGAAAAGGAGAATGCAAATCTCGTAAGACGAAATGGATCAAATCATTGTTGAGAGTACCCTCTTCCTCTTCGATCAAGCTGCGATCTCGATTCCCAGTCCAAGTGGCGACTACAAGAAGTGGGGCGATAGGTGGCTTGTAGCCCCATCAAGTGGAGCAGAAGCCTCCCTCTTTCTTCTTCGCTCCATTCCTCGGCGGAGGATTCAGATCAAAGAAAAGTCCTCTAACAAAAGAGAATGCGAAAGAAGCTCCTCTCCAGTCCAGCCCCTCCTCTTCTCTCTTCCCTCCAACCACCAACGGGACCCCTGGAGACTTTGGAAGCGCGACCGAATGGAACCAGCGACGGCGCACCCCAGAGCGAGCAAAAAAGATCCCCTTCCTTCTCTCCTACCATGTGTTTTATCCCTCTCTAATTGGGTTGGGCCTAGCCTTATCTCATGGGCTAATATTTACCCCATATCAATCAGCTTGATATTGTATGTGGTGTTAAAAATTTAAATCTCAGACCCACTGTGTTCCTGTAAATATAATTCTCAACACTACTTTTTTTCTAGACGAGTTTGATATTGTACGTGGTGCTGAAAATTCAAATTCTAACACCACTGTGTTCCTGGGAATATAATTCCCAACACCACTGTGTTCTTGGGAATATAATTCCCAGCACCATTTTTTTTTCGGCCAGCTTGATATTGTACGTGGTGTTGGGAATTTAAATCTCAGTACCACTATGTTCCTGGTAATATAATTTCCAGCACTATTTTTTTTCGGGTGGCTTGATATTGTACGTTGTGCTAGAAATTTAAATCTCAACATCACTATGCTCCTGGTAATATAGTTTCCAGCACCACTATGTTTCTGATAATATAATTCTTAATACCATCTTATTTCGGAAATTAGACTCCTCTAGATCCATTAATGGGTTTCGGTCAAAATTCATTGATGATCCTATTCACCTCTTCTTCGATCCAATCTAAGTCCAATGAGTTTGAGAAGTACCCCTTTATGTATCCGTGCTCAAAATTTTGAATAATTTAGATTTTATTAGATGTCCACAACCATATATCAAAAATCAGGTTCCGTACTATGTGGTGCTGGTAATTTAAATCCCAAGATCATTGTATTCCTGAAAATATAATTTTGAGCATCACTTTTTTGGTAAATTAGATGGTTCGAGATTTTCAGTTGTGACTCGGATACATATAATATTTGAGCATTAAATCCACGTTTGATGGAAAGGATAAAAAGGAAATGAAGTATGTATTTTGATAAATATAAAATCATGAGATACTACTTGAACAATTCTAAACTTTATGTGCGTCATTTGATAAATTACCATTAAAAATTTCTTTCCTTCGTCCATCTCAAGGGTTATCTTTTACCATTCAAATGACCCATTATTAAACCTCTTTCTAATTTAACTTGAGTGTTTAATTTACAGTAAAAAAGAAATTAAGTCGAGCATTCGGTAATCAAATTGGTCGATTTCATAAACAATTAAATGCATGACTAATATAAAAAACTAATAAAAACTATAAACAAATAAAGCAAACAAACTCGATAGAAAAATCGCGAGATAATTAAATGAATGACTTGCCGTTGACTTTTTAACCACACTTTTTGTCCCGCTAACAAGAATAAAAATGAAGGAATAACGGCGACAAATTTAATTAAATCGCTATCTCATCTGGTGCGAGAACCAGATGCTTCGACACTTTTCCTTCTAAACAGCTAATTGGACCACATTACTGCAAAAGGCAATATATTCTCGAAATTTCGCTCTCTAATTTTCTTAGCCGAAAACAGCAGTCGAACACTGACCACAAATCAAAAGGAAATAAAATAAAAAAAAATTATTCACACCCCATCAAATATTATACACATCCTCCCTTTTATTAAAAAAATACCCTGCTCATTTTTCACTTTCTCTAAGCGCGAGCATTATGATCTCGAGCATCCACGTTCGACAATCCGCTATTGTTCGACATCATCGTGGAGCGATCGAATTCCAATCAAAATTCAACTGCGGTTCGATCAGTATCGGATTCCGATTGGACTGTGATGGAATTCCAGTCGAATTTACGGTAACAATATTAGCGGCCACAATTCGATAGGATTCCGACTACAATCCGATCGAAATCTGACTGCAGTTCGATGGGACTTCAACTTCGATTGAATCACAATCGAATTACAATCGAAATTCGATCGAATTGTGATCGCCAGTGTTACGCCCTCAATCACCGTCGATTTCGGCTCCAACCTGATCAAAATTCAGGCACGGTTCGATCGGAATCGAAGTTCGATCGGATTGCGATTGAAGTGTGATAGGAATTCGACTTGATTTACGGTCAGATTCCGAGTGCAATGTGATTGGAATCCTGCTACGGTCCAATCAGACTCCGATTTTGATCGCCCGAATTGTGAGTTTCAATGTTGCGATTGATTTCGATTGCAATTCGATTAGAATCTTACATAAATTTAACTGTAACTTCATCGAAATCTAATATCGATCGAATCATAATCAAACTTCGATCAAAATTCAATGGTTCGACGATAATGCTGAACGGCAATAGATCATCGGGCGTGGATATATAGAGAAAGAGTATTTTAGAATTTTTATAAAAATGAAAGTGTGTATAATATTTGATGGGATATAGATAATCGCTGAGAGTATCCGTCAGAATCATCTTTTCTGTAAGTACTTTTTTATGTACGCGTCTGTACACCCTCGGGAATTTGCTTTACGCACAACGCCCTAAATGTGACCCACATGACCATTAGCCTTGCACTGCGGGGTAGTACGGTGGGTATTAGAAAGATCGTCCCCGTCAGACACCGGCACCCCCGGTGAAGTACGAATGTACGATTGCGCAAGGCAAACTCCTCTCTCCCGCTCCTTCTCTAGCCCTATCGGACCCTGAGAACTCCTATCGCCGCCACTTTGAGGAAAGAAAATAGCCAATGGAGATCGACGTCGCTTGATGCGCTTGCCCCACGTCCGCCGGGAAGCTTCCTGCCTCTCCGAAGTGCTTGGTCCGTGTTGGTTTTCAGATTGGTCTGATCTTTGCCGCAGAGTTTGATGGCATCAGAGGATGTGGTGGGGAAGAGCACGGGGGAATCGGCGGTGACGACGATAGTGAATCTCGCAGAGGAGGCTAAGCTCGCGCGAGAGGGAGTCAAAGCTCCCAGTCACGCGATCCTGAGCATCTGCAAGTCCCTTGTGGCCGGTGGCGTAGCGGGAGGAGTGTGAGTTACTTTCGTCTCTTTTCACCAATATTGATTGACACTGATCTGTTTTCCCACCTTGAAATTATTGATGATTGGAGTTGCTTTCCCATTTTTTCTTCCAACTATTCGTTGATAGTGTCCGGGTGCAAAGGTTGCTTTCTGGTTTCTTGTGACCTATAATCTTGGTTCTCTCAGTATTTTGTTTCTTGCAAGTCTCGATCCTTCCCAAAAATGTCGTTGGTCACGTTGACATTTCGGCGGAATAATTATTGCGAACCTGAAGCTCAACGATTATAAATTTTGACTCGTTATTAGGTTATATGTGTTCGTACAGATGTGAATTTTAAGCAGATTGGTAGTAGTCTTTCATAAAATTCTGAATGAGTCATCATACAAGAGAACGTAGGGATTGATTGTCGATGCGATAGGCCTCTAACAAAGGACACCAGCCCTGACTAACTGACCATAGGAAGCTGACACATTGCACAATTCTAGCCTGCCATCCGATGTATAATGCCAGAGGCTTATGCATAGACCTTGAGTGCTACAGCAAAATAGCAAATGAGAGTTGAAATCTTTGGACTCTGGTTTGTACTTTTGGCAGAAGTCCATCTCATCCATGTCATATGTCTGTCCCTGCTCAGTTCAGCACAAACTTAATAATTTGAATTCAGTTTGGTCAGGATCTTTCTACTAATCCATTATACATAGTGGTGATTGTAGACTCTTTGAGTGGTTTCTCATTTTAGATAGCCAGATGAGCCTTCGCCCTGCATCATGACAATCCATAGTTAAATAGAAATGAACATTTTGGGTTATTGTCTAGTTCAGAGGTTAGAGTGATCTTGGTTGGCAATTACTGCAAAAGTTCTTCAGGCACAGAGGTTGTCAGTATAAATACTATAGTATAGATGGGATTGCGTGTTATTTTACCACTGTGGATTTGTTTTTCAATTGCCTAAAAGAATGATGACTAGCTGATCTTTCAGGGCCTTTTCTTAGCCATTAAAGCCTATTCCATCCTCAAGGGTAAACAATGTTGGTGCAGTGACACTAGATTATCGAACTTAGGTTTTGATTATGGCAAAGGTTCAAAGTTAAGCTCTTATTGTTATCTCATGAGTTGTGATAAGTGTGTAGGATGTGTTTAAGCTAAGCTAAAGGTCAGCGACACTCGGAGAATCTCAGGACGAGAGACCATGGTGGTCGGGCGACACCAGGAGAACCTCGTGGAGTCGAGGAACCTCGTGGAGTCGAGGAACCTCAGTGGAAGACCGGAAGCTAAGCGACAGGTCGAAAAGGATCATAAGTAAGTACAAGTGCAGAGTAATGGTAAGGTCGTGTCCTCTGTATCAGGGCAAACTTAGGCGGCGATCCGACTAAGACTTCTCGGGGAAGGTCTAGGTCGAGATCGGACGGTAAGGAACTGTCAAAGTATCCATTACCTTGTATTTCTGTACTAACTCTTTTTTGCAGGGGAGTAATTAAGTTGGCAGTCGACTGTTGGCTATTGGCAGTCGATTGTTGCTAGCATCAGTCGACTGCTATTCAAACTGTCCAGCTCGATGAAGGTCAAGATAAGATCTCTTTATCTTGGAGTGAGGTAGCTCTTTGACCCAAATCTGGATTTCAACGAGCTAGGGCTTGAAGGGCTATAAAAGAAGGGGATTTTCACCCTTTTGAATCATCATTTCTTGCTCCCAAAGTGCTCCAACGATGCTACGCTCTGACAATGACTCTACGATGCCGTAACGCCGACGACACGCCAAGATTCCATCCTTTCTTCGTTGGTAGTTTTAACTTGTTATTCAATTTGCTTACTTTCTGTTTGTACTCGAAGGTTTTTATCGTAACGGGGTAAGATAGGCTTGTTGCCATATCCTCGATTTGGTTTTCCTTGTAATCGTTGTTTCTACCTTCAACGAGGAGATTTTTAGTGGATCGCCCATTCGTACGCGGTCAAGGACCGCGGGGCCTTGGAGTAGCAACCTTTCGGTTGCGAACCAAGAAAAAAAACAAAGTGTCTCTTTACTTCTTGCATCTATTTCATTTCCGCTGCATTACTTTATTTTTGTCATTGCGAAAAGAAAAGTTTTTATGATCGTTATTCACCCCCCCTCTAGCGATTCTCTCAATCCAACAATTGGTATCAGAGCGGGGGCGCTCAGATTCAGTGCAACCACCGATCTAAGCAATTTTTCCTTTTTCCTTTTCGTGTTTTGTTATTTCGTAATTTAGTTTAAGTCTTTTTTGTTTATCCCACACTACTAATCCAAGACGAAGTCTTGTAACTTTTTCATTGTTTAATTTTTTGTGCACGGATTTTCTTTAATGACCTATCTCGAAGGGTTTAGCACTATCCGACCTCCATTTTACAATGGAGACGACTTCCGTTACTGGAAGGGTCGGATGAAGTGTTATCTCAAGACCCAAGTAGAGATGTGGACCATCATCCAGACTGGGTTCACCCTTCCAACCAATGAAGACGGTGAACATTTGGATTGCGACAAGTGGACGAACGCTATGAAGCGCCAAGTGGAGGCCGATGCGAAAGTCACACAAATCCTACAATGCGGGCTTTCAAAAGAACTCAATCGAATCGGACCGTTCATCAACGCGAAGGATTTATGGAACAAGCTCATCGAGCTACATGAAGGAACCGCCAACACTGAGGTATGCAAAAGAGACCTTTTGTTAAATAAGTTATTTAATTTAAAAGTGCAGGAACACGAGTCGGCCACTCAATTCCACGCGAGGATCCAAGACATCATCAACGGTCTTCATTCAATCGGACAAAAGGTGGAGAATAGGGACATAATAAGGTATGTCTTGAATGCTTTTCTTAGGACCACCTTGTGGGCATCTATGGTTGATGCCTATAAGGTATCTAGAGATTTATCTCAAATTAGATTAGACGAGTTTTTTTTCAGAATTTGAATTCCACGAACAATCTAACTCGGCCCAGGTCGAGAAAGGTATTGCCTTAGTTGCAGGTCAAAGGAAGAAGGCGAAAAGCAAACCACCTCCTGAAGAAGAAGAGGAGTACGAGTCGAAGGTGAACGACGAAATGGAGACCGAGCTAGTAAATCTAGCTCGGAAGATGGTCAAAGGAAGAAGACGACCTATCAAGCAATCCAAGGAGAAGAGACCCGAGCAAGGCTCGAATTACAAATGCTATGAATGCAACAAAAGAGGTCACTTCAAATCCGATTGTCCAAGGCTAAAGAACAAGCAAGCACAAACAAAGAAGACCTTCAATACAACTTGGGAAAAATCGTCGGAAGAAGAAGACGAACTCAACAATCTAGCATTTATGACCAAGCCAGAAGGCGAATCCGAACCCGACATGAACTACGAGTCTGAAACCGACTCCGGATCCAACTACGAATTTCAATTCGAGACAAGTCACGAATCCGCATCCGATTCAAAAGATTCAATCAAGGTGAGTCGATCTCTAATTAGTACTTTGTATAGTGCAATTAAACATTTAACTAAGAAGTTAGTTAAGTCCGAGTCCAAGGTCGAGACCCTGGTTAAGGAGGTCAAACTCCTTAAGCATGAGGTCTCCCTAACCTCTTCGACTAGTCATGTTCAAGAGGGAAACTCAACTCAAGTTGAAAAATTTGAGGAAGAGAATTCTTTCTTGAAAGGACAAGTTCAAGAGCTTAGGAAAACATTGAAAATGTTTACTTTGGGATCCAAGGGTCTTGACCTACTACTTGGATTGCAAAAGGCCGTGTACAATAAGGTCGGACTTGGATTTAGATCAACTACAACGAATAAATCATATATGTCAATTGTAAATCGAAATAGACAAAAAGTCCAAACATGGGTCCCTAAGATCTTTTTGAATTCTCAATTAGGATCCACCAAGTATTGGGTTCCCAAGGACCAAATCCACTACGTGGAAATACCGCATTGGTTCACTGGTCCTGGGGGAGCTAGTACTAAACTTGTTTGCTTTACTTCTTGATTTAGCTTTGCATGCTTAGTTACTCTTTGTTTTAACTTTTAGAACGACTAGAAAGGATCTATAGTTAGTCAACCTTGATAACATAGTATCAGGACGCGGCGAGATAATAGTACGTTAGGGAAACGAGGTCTTGTGTATTCGAGTTAGATAAGGCGTATCTAACTTGGTGCACTCGGCTAAGTTGAACTGAAGCTACCTCGCCATATCCTAAACTAATTAGACCAGGAAGTAATCTTAAGTGACTTGAGTAAATATTTTCTTGAAATTGACTTTGTCTAAGGAAGTAGTCGTTGTTCTGATCAAAGAAGACCTCTGTGCCTCGCCACGACCTGGAAGTCATTTTCACGAAAAGTTTACTTAACGAGCTAAGGGTTAAATCCGAATCTAACCCAAGGTTGATTATCTTCAAATCACTAAACCTAATCAAGTAAAATTAAAGTCATCTTACAAAACATATAAGGTGAACATGATTGATCATGTAAAAATGGTGAGATGATTCCTAGGATTAAAAATATTCAATCGACTTTAAAATTTCAATATCCGATCCAACTACTATATGTGTAGGATTAATGGATGTTGGACAGTGAGTGCTCCCGACACATGACTGGAGACCAACTAAAATTTTCGAAGCTTAGATTCAAAAACCAAGGATCGGTAGCATTCGGAAATAACGGGAAACTCAAAATCATTGGTTCAGGTGATATTGGGCTAAACTCAAACTTCATAATTCATAATGTACTTTTAGTTGAGCATTTCGAATTTAATCTACTTAGTGTTAGCCAATTGTGTGATAATAACTATAAGGTCACTTTCTTACAAAATGAATTCCTAATTAAAAATAATGATACCTCAAAAACTATACTTAAGGGAACTAGAAATGACAACATTTATACAATTAACTTACCCAACTCCTCAACCAAGTGTCTAATGACACAACAAGAGGAATCCTGGTTGTGACATTGACGACTCGGCCACTCTCACCCAAGACTCGTACACAAATGAGTCAAAGTGGTTTAGTCAGAGGTCTGCCGAACCTTAATAACTTGGAAGGTAAAATTTGTAATGCTTGTCAACAAGGTAAACAAACTAGGACATCACATCAACTAACTAACCAAGAAAGAAGTAAAAATGTCCTTGAGCTCCTACATTTAGACCTCTTTGATTCTCATTGAGCCAAGTCACTAAACAGAAGCCAATACTGTCAATTATAGTGGATGACTACTTTAGGTTCACATGGATTAGGTTTTTAAAACATAAAAGTGAAATCTTAGATCAACTCGCCAATTTATGCAAATTAATAGAAAATGAAAAGAATCTTAAGATAAAGAGAATTCGAAGCGATCATGGTGGTGAATTCGAAAACTATTGGTTCACCGATTTTTATAACTAAAACAAATACTACTATGAGTTCTCCTGTCCCAGGACCCCTCATCAAAATAGGGTTCTACTAGTTAGAAGACACTTTAAACATCATATGAAATATATTACGAAAAACTACCCAACATTAAGTACTTTAGGGTTTTTGGATGTAGGGTACATATATTAAACACTAACGATTACTTAGGAAAGTTCACCTCTAAAATAACTACTGGAATACTTCTAGGATACTCAACCACTAGTAAAGCATATAGAGTGTATAACAATGAAACCCTAAAAATCGAAGAAATAATCAACGTAGTATTTGATGAAGAAAACAAAACCACGAAACCCGAAAAAAAATTGATTAATGAACAAATTAAAAATGATACTAGACCTGAACCTAACCATCAAAATGAATCTGGTATAAATCCTAACCCAAATCAATCTAGGTTACAATCAAACCATCCTATTGATCAAGTAATAGGTGATCCCAACTTAGGGGTTCGAACTAGAGCATCTTATAGAAATCTAAGTCAAATTTCACTCATCTCAAAAATCGAATCCAAAATAATTGAACAAGCTCTTCTTGATTCCGATTGGATTATAGCTATGCAAGAAGAGTTAGCTCAATTTACTAGGAGTCAAGTTTGGGACTTAGTACCCCCACCTAAGGGAAAAACAACAATCGATTAGAAGTCTAATGTGTTTGTGTACTGAGCCACATAAATAGGCGTGAGATGTTAGGACCTTACTCCTGATTCCAGATGTAGATCAAGTGCATCGATATAAATTATGGAGTATAATTATTTAAAATAACCAATTCTATTCAAGACTCATTGATCATTTTATATCAATTAAGTCAAAAAGAGACATGCTATTAGTTGGGTTTATATTGAAATTATTATTTTCAAAATTAAAAAGGGACATGCTTGGACTTAAAAACATATTTTTCTCAAGTGGTCTTGTGTAAACCCCAATTATTTTCGATATATGGCAAAAGGGAGAGAAAAAAGGCAAAGTTAAGGAGTCAAAAGTACGTTTGTTTTTTTTACAACTTAACTTTCTTTAAGTGCCCAAATCAAGGGGGAGAGTTAAGGTTTCTTTTTCAAGTTACTCACCCAAGGTCAAGGGAGAGGTAATCTTGAGGGGGAGGATTTGAAAAAGAGCTCACTCACTCATACTAAGTTAGTCATACTTATTTCTCACTCATTCACACTTACTTATGTTCACACTTACTTTTTCACTACTTGTTTACTACAAGCTTCAAACTTATTTCATACTTGCTTAGTACTACATGTTTACTATTTATGTTATTACTTGAGAACCTCGTGGAGTGTATCCAAGGTCAAAATAAGATCCTCTTATCAGCTAGGGCTTGGAGCCTTGGATGGCTATAAAAGGAGTTTTTCACCCTTTTGGATCATCATTCCTTGCTCCCAAAGTGCTCCAAGACTCCATCCTTTCTTCGTTGGTAGTTTTAATTTTTTATTCAATTTGCTTACTTTCTATTGTACTCGAAGGTTTTTATCGTAACGGGGTGAGGTAGGCTTATTGCCTCATCCTCGATTTGGTTTTCCTTGTAATCGTTGTCTCCTCAAGGATCGCGAACCAAGTAGAAAAACAAAGTGTCTCTTTACTTCTTGTATCTATTTCATTTCCGCTGCATTACTTCGTTTTTGTCACTGCGAAAAGAAAATTTTTTACGATCGCTATTCACTTCCCCCCCCTCTAGCGATTCTTTCGATCCAACAAACAAATCCTAAAAGTATGACCTAGTGCTACTAACTCTGGTTTCTTCAGAATAAAAATTGAAGCTTAGATATTTTGGATTTTCTTGTTCATATTTCGTTAGATTGGTACTCGTTTTTGTCAACATAAAAATTAATAATCACTCTAACAACCTATTCCTAATGGATAATATTTTGAAAGAGAAAATTAACAATAAATCTAACTATGTATTCTAAAGGATAATATCTTGAAGGGAATATGTGTATTTGGGGATTGTATCATTTGCTAGGAACTTGGGTTCTATCACATAGGAAATTGGAGAAAAGGAGAAAAGAGGGATAGGATGATCACTTCAAGAGGATCAACCTCCAATAATGATCACTTTGAGGGGGGATCAACCACCAATAACCAAATAATTTGATTAATTTATTGTATTGCTTTATTGCTTGTCTGTATAAACTACCCTGTTACTGAAAATTATTAATTATAGCATTTAGATTGGCAATTCCATATCATTAGTAGATATGCAATACTATGAAGATTAGTTACTGAAGTGTATACTACCAGTTCATACTTTGTATGAATTTTTAGATGCCTGGGACTAAAACTAATCCTCCTGAAATAAGGTAATCACATATTTTGATAACAAGATTACAAGTTTGCAACAAAGTAAGATTTTGATTAATTTGTTGTAAGATTAGTCATATACTTGGATACTCTTTTTTAGGCTCTCGGCATGATGTTAAAGGTTTTGAGAAAGTCTTGCGATGGTTGGTCACTCACAAATGTCAGGTGCCCTTTATTAGCCACATATTCATGCACTTGCTTTTAGGCACAGAATATGACATTCTTTCTCGTATTGCAACTTTTGGAAAAAAAAAGTTTGATTTGTCTTAATTGCTTTTCCTTCTTTTCTTTCTCTTTCTGCAAAGAAGAGTGCTACTATTTTGACAAAACTGCACATGATTGTGATTAAAGAGGATCCTTTGTCTATGAGGAATTAGCTTTGTTTGTTTATGTTGCACTATTATTTTCATCTGTCTGAATCTAACTGTTACCGAAATTCTAGTTTCTTTTTCAAACATGTTTTCATTAATTTAAGAATGGAGGTAAAAGAATTGAAAGGGATTTCTAACTATATGCTCAATGTTTTTGCAGATCAAGAACAGCTGTTGCTCCACTTGAGCGGCTAAAAATCCTACTCCAGGTGGCATTTTGTTTGTGATTATCTATTATTTTTCATTCCTTTTTTATCAACTAACTATTTATGTAAAAAGAAACCTATCTTGTGTTTCTTTCTGAGTTTTCGGTACCATTACTACCATACACATTTCTTATATAACAGAATCAAGATTATTTGTGCATCACTGCATTTTACTGTTTTCTTTCATTATTAGGAAGTCGTATTTAGCTTGAACTTCCAAGGATGAACCTTCAAACTATCAAGTATTGTTGAGAAAGCATGTCAAAGTCGATCATTAAATTCTGTAGTTAGTAAAGTTGAATCTATTACTGGGGAAGGAATGAGAGAAAGAAACTAAAGAAAATATTGACAAATTAACTTGTAGACGCACCAAAGATTGGAAATTCTCAAAAGATGCACCTCATTTGTGTTTTTCCTAGTTCATGTACCTTCTCTCGCCTTTTCTACTTTACATACCCAAAGTACCCTTTGTTTCATGAAAACCATTTTTTTCTTAATTTTTTTAGGACTAAAGCTATATTATTTTGGAAAAAAATGAAGGTACCATTGGATAAGTGTGAGTGAGATATATTTGCGAAATAAAAGAGTTGAAATGAGATGATTTGGGCCAAGGTGGTTTACATCTCACCACCTTGATGGATCTAGGAACTTCAAATGGTTGAGAGAAGGCCACCAAGTGTGGCTTTTGGTGTCTAACAAACCCAACCATGTGCTCCGACTTCAACTAACTGACCATCCTAACTCTATCTGGGTGTTTTGTGTCAAACCTTCTTCGATTGCAATTATCCATATATTGAGATGGCCTAAGTTCAAATGTAGGTTGGTATTAATTTGCAACTAATGTCTTTGTATATGGAGCTGATGCCACAGTTCATAGATTATCTGGTATATGACGCTCACAATGCTATTTTTTTGTTCTCATGTTGAATTTATGGTGACAAATGTAGGTTCAAAATTGCCATGCTATTCAGTATAATGGAACTATTCAAGGGCTCAAGCATATATGGAAAACTGAGGGTTTTCGAGGACTTTTTAGAGGCAATGGTACTAATTGTGCACGGATTGTCCCAAACTCGGCTGTAAAGTTTTTCAGCTATGAACAAGCATCACGGTAAGTTCTGATGTCATGGAATCGCATTTCAAAGTTCTCCTTGACTGTGGCAAGATTCGTAATGTGAAGCCTTGTTCTGATACAATCACTTAACTATCAAGTCATTCCTAAAATTATTATTTCAAGCCTTCTTTCGGAGAAGTAAATGACCTCTTTGTTCTGGAAACTTATTTGTTGTATCTGTTCCTTCAAAAGTAAGTTTTGCAATTTAATTCTAAGACATTTTTCTTCATCCAACTTGCTGTCGGTACTAATGAGACAAAAAACTTTTCTGCTCAAACCATGTCAAGTGTTAGCTCTGTTCCATTTTTTAAGATTGTGCTTAATAGATATTCTTACCTGAAAACATGATAAGTATTATCACAGGATTAAGAATGCACAACACAAGTTAATGGTACTGGCCTATTTTTTAGTCCTAAAACTAACTTGATTATCCTCACTCAAGGAATCTAATTGAGGTGCTATAATAAAATCAAATGGATTGTCCGAAAATAGGTCTGACTCTTAGTTCTTTCTTTTATTTTACTCATTTTTTTGGCAAAATGTTCATTTCTGATTACTAATATTTTGATATATTTATCAGTGGAATTTTGTGGCTTTACCGACGTCAATCTGGAAATGGTACGCCTTACCCTCATATAATGTGTGGTTTGTGTTTTTAGCTTCATATCTTATCTTATTGATCATGCATTGTTAGGTTGTTCTTCTTTATCTTGCTGAAAAGAACTTTTCACAACATTCCATATCCACCTATCTTATCAAATTGATTTTCCTTTTTAAAAATCAGCAAGTTTCTGAGTCAATCCAGACATTTATGCAATTATGCTTGTGAAACTGTATCTGTGCCACCTTTTTTCATTAATAATCGTTAATACAGCAAGCCTTAGGGGGGAAAACAAGATTGGGCAGTTGTTCATGATTAACTTAGTCGATATGGTTTAGGACACGAGATATGGGCCAACTTAATTTTGTTCTACAGTGAATTAGATGCATGGGCGTAGTGTACACAATGCACATGAATCTTGGTAAGGTCAAATTGACTAATTAATTTGTTTTGGATGGTATTTTTCAAGACATACTAGAAAATAAATGCCCATTGAAGCTTAAACTCTGGATCTCTTTGTCACTCAATGTGTCTCCAATTAATGTGTAAAAGCTGTCTCTGTTATGAATGCTAGTGAATGGTTTTGTGTTCCTCAAGCAGAAGATGCTCAACTCAGTCCAGTATTACGTCTTGGTGCTGGAGCATGTGCTGGTATAATTGCTATGTCTGCTACTTATCCAATGGATATGGTCCGAGGAAGGATTACAGTTCAGGTGCTCCCATGTCTTGCTATTGTCATGTGTCTTATATAACATGGTAAATCCTTATAACTCTTAGCAGATATTGAATACCAATATCTTGTTTTCTAAAACAGACTGAAAACTCGCCCTACCAGTACAGAGGAATGTTTCATGCATTGGGCACTGTTTATCGTGAAGAAGGCTTCCGTGCTCTGTACAAAGGGTGGCTTCCATCTGTCATAGGAGTAGTAAGTCATCTTAGAATCGAATTTTTCATTTTCTTCATCTGGCACATCCAAATAGTTGGGACTATACATGTTTTATTTTTATTACCATTGAAACAGATTTTATGAAAACATCAACAGAAACTCAACCAACTTTTTTCTTGTTATTCTAATAATACATTTGAAATGGTGAACTTCCAGTGCGAAGATTTTGACATAGTTAGAGCTAACTTACTGTAAGCTTAGTGCTTTTAAGAGTCATGACCAAAAGAATTCTTCTATCTCAAACTTAACCGTGACAAATAATTTTGTTATACAAATATTTGATAATGTTAGCTGATCACTTTACATGACATTTAAGTTCGTTTTTGTTAAATCAAATTCAAAGCACTGTTTTATTATTGTCTCTGCAGATTCCATATGTTGGACTCAACTTTGCAGTCTACGAGTCATTAAAGGACTGGCTAATCAAATCTAACCCATATGGTCTTGTCCAAGACTCAGAATTGAGTGTTGTCACGAGGCTTGCTTGTGGTGCTGCTGCTGGAACTCTCGGTCAAACTGTTGCCTACCCTCTAGATGTCATTCGTAGAAGAATGCAAATGGTTGGTTGGAAAGATGCTGCCTCAGTTGTAACAGGGAAAGGCAAGCGTAAAGCTCCTCTGGAATACTCTGGAATGGTTGATGCATTCAGAAAAACCGTGCGTCATGAAGGCTTTGGGGCGCTATACAAGGGCCTTGTACCCAATTCAGTAAAGGTTAGTGCTTTGTACTGTTATCTCAAGTCATTTGTTGAGAATTGTAGCCATAGTAAGTAGCATTTAATATTTTTGTTATTTTGAGTTTCAGGTGGTACCATCCATTGCAATTGCATTTGTGACTTATGAGGTTGTAAAGGATGTTCTTGGAGTTGAAATGAGAATATCCGACTAAAGTTTGTATTAGCAGCGAGAGTAGTGGTGCTTTGCAGGCATTTTGGCTGTTGTCTGTGTAGGTCCATTAAATGGGAGGTCGGGAAGCTATTTGCTGGAAGATCGATGCTCAGTTAGGCAATCTTGTTTGCCGCCTGGAATCGAAATAGTTTATATGCTTGAGAGAACACGTAGCTCTCGCTGAATGCTTTGAGAATACTCTCTTCTTTTTTTTTTTTTTTTTTTTTTATGCTCGACAATTAAGTCCAGGGCATTTTCTTTTCCTTTGGTAGTTTTCTATCTTATGTTTAGTAATAAAAGATGTGTTTGGTACCTCCCCTGTATGTGCTACATATGATGACGGCTTAAATGGAGAATTAAGGCCATTTTTACTTTCATCTTCAATTCCATTGAGTTTGGCACGATATATCTGAGAAACTTTCACATGATATTGACATCGAGATGTTACTGAGTTTTTAAATTGAAAATTTTCCATTTTATTACATAAAAAAAAGCTTGGATTTTTTGCTCTTTCTTTTAATATTCTATTCGTGCCATCACTATTTTTTTTTGTATTGAAATCTGGCAACGATGAAATAACCGTCGTCGTATTTATTTATTTACTTTTTGCGTGTGTTAATAAAGCACAATTTTTTATTCTATTTCTACCAGTACTTTAATCATATATTTTGTATACATTTGACTCAATGAGCTTGAGAAAGATATTTTGATAGCTTACTAACGAGATTAATGTTCTCTCCGCAAATCGTTAACTTTGTAATACACTGATTAACGATTAGCACACAAATTAAGAAAATAAAGATACTCGGTTTACAGAACAAATTAATTGCTCCATCCAGTTTGGCAAGCAGCCATTTATCTACGTCCTGAAACTAAACCAAAAAATTCTCCAGGGGCAACTGAGGCATTACATGAATCAAAATCTATTTTTTTTATAAAAAAAAAGAGAGAAAATATTATTAAAATGAAATGAAATAATTTTTATTTCTCGTGCTGTGCAGGGTGCATTCTGTTTGTGGGCCGGTCGCCACGTGGTCCAACACCGGCAGGCCAAACCGGACTGCCAGCCTGGTGTTTGACTCGGCGGGGCCATCCCGAGGCGGTCTTCCCGTCACGTGGGCGGAGGGCGAACCGCTACAGGGGACGGCGTGCCGGATTCGTCGCTCCGAAACCGCTATAAATTCAGAAACGCTTTGTACCAGCGACGTATCACTGGATCGAAGAAGAAACAAGAGCACCTGCCCGAGGGCGGAGGCGGAGGCGGAGGCGGAGGCGAATCGGATCGCATTGCCACCCTCTAAATCTCTCTCCTCCTCCTCGTTCTTCTCGCAGAGAAGGAAGAGGCAGCAAGAGAGATCGCAGGGTGCGTTGCTCGCTTTCCAGCTCGCAGCGGCAGATCTCGGAGGCCAATGGCCGGGATTCCTAGGGCTTCGCTTGGTCTTGCGGCCATCATGGTCCTCGCCTTGGCGATCTTCACGCCGTCTGTCCGAGCCAATGCCCCGGCTCCTGCGCCCACCAGTGACGGTGATCTCATCTTCCATTCCCTTCTTTTATCCATATCTGCTAATTTAGATGTCAAATCCGCTCTTTTGTTTTTAGTCTCCCCTAATGCGTCTCATTTTGTTTTGCATTCGCCCGCCCCCGTCCTCTGATTTCTTTTTTCCTGGCCCTCTTACCTAACAGTTTTAAGTTTGATGATTACAGTGAAGTTTTGGCGGATTTTCTTGGCATCCCTTTTCTGTTTTTTTTTTTGGAATTTATCATCTTTCGATAATGGGCGTTGTTTTCTTTCTGAATCCTAACTCATTTTTTTGGAGGGGAAGTCGTCGACGCCTCTGGATAATTGTTTCGCCAGCTGCGATAGGTTTTTCTTACTGTACTCTATGATCTCAGCAAAAGTGGGTTTCTTTACTAGGAATTTCAAATTTTGTGATATCTTTGAGCTCATTGAATCTTTCGGTGGTCGTATGTTTGTTTCATTATTCTCGATGGCTTCTTACATTGCAAAACCTCCCTCTTAACTAGTTAACTGTATTATACTGTATGAAAAAAAAACCATTTTTATGTGCAACTCATTATCTAATCATCAAATCTTGAGGTCAGTAGTCCCAATATAAGAGTGCTGCTTACATACTCCAATGGCAACTTGTTCTTTCTCCGCATTCTGAGCTATTGCTTGAAGACTGAAATCTAACCTTTTTTCCTCTCTTTTTTATCTTTTTGGCAGGTACATCAATTGACCAGGGCATTGCTTATCTTCTAATGTTGGTGGCCTTGGTTCTGACCTACCTCATCCACCCATTGGATGCCTCCTCCCCCTACAAGCTCTTCTAAGGCTCTCGGGAGTAGTATATTTTCTGCTTGTGTGGGAGAGAATGCGTTTCACTTGTATTGATTTGATTGTAATTTGGAACCATGTGGTCGACTAGTGTTGGATTTGAACTTTAATAGAACCATCATTTTGATTTGCCCCTGATGTTCTTGTTTTTGATGTCTCTCATTATTATTTCTTCACTCGTGAAATATCGCAAATTTATCTGATGGTTCAGAGATGTGAAACTGCAGCATATCATGTCGAATTGCCCTTGATGTTCTTGTTATTCGTATCTTTTTTATCATTTCTTCACTGATGAGATGCTGTAATCTGATCATTTAGAGATGGGATACTGCACCATTAGTGTCCTGGCCCTGAGCTAGCAAGAGCTGCAGCTATTGGATTGTTCTTTTCCCTGCATAGTATAGTATTATTTCTTGTAGTTTAGCGTTATGGTGAGCCTCAATGATAGAAATTTTGGACCAGTTGCATTGGAATTTGACATAAAATATTAACATCGCCTTGGACTATAGTCTCTAGCAGATAACTGATGTATTGTCTCTGCCAACCTGAAGAAGACATGAGGGGAACCCTGGAGCAGGAAAACATTTGTGTTTTTAAAAGGAAGAACAGCTGCAAGATTAACAAGGCTTGTGAAAGAAAGTAGCTATGAACCATAATCTTAAGATGTGGTCGATATTCTCAACTCTCATAAGTTAGGAGATTTGTTCCAGTTCAATCAGTTTCCGTTGTAGCTTCCATAAGTCTTTCCGTCAGAAAGAAGTTTAAAAACAAAAAAAAAAAAACCATAAAACATGATCCATGAGCTGAGAGCATGCCAACTCAACGGTCTTTTAGGCTGTGTTTATCGTAATTGATCGGAGAGTTTAATTTTATAGATATTTTTTCTCATTTATTTTGGTGGAAATATAGGTGGAAAGAACTCTTTCTCCTGGCTTCTATTTATTTAGGTATGTAATTTAATTGAAATTTTTTTATCGACTATTAAAATAAATTCAGAAATGCTTATGACGAATAGTTTAATATCTTAAAATTTTCATTTCGCTCGAAGAAAATATCTTACAATGGAATGTATGGGAAGTTAAAAAATCATGAATGCTTAAAAACTATATGAATAGAGGCATGAGATGAATCGAGACGTCAAAATAGTGATCGGGAGGATAACATCGTACTTTTATCATTTTTTTCATTTTTTTTTTAATCTTGACGACGAAGAAGAAGAAAAAGAAGACAAAGTTGAGAATCCTCTTCCATCCGGTAAAGGATAGACGTTCGACATCCCTACCTATTATTGTCTAATCGTAGTCCTCCAGCATCGATTTTACAAGAATCAAATTCACAATGCCAACTGTTAAAGGATTGAGATGAGATCTGGTGGTTAGGAACTAAATGAATCAAGCAATTTAAGTATTTATGAATAAATTTGATATTTGACTCGTTCAATATGTATTAATAAATAAATTTTAACAATTTGGTAAATTAAATAAATAAATTTAAATATATATATTCGGTTCAGGAACAATATTTATAAAT
Organism: Wurfbainia villosa; assembly: GCA_025175895.1. Classification (NCBI taxonomy): domain Eukaryota; kingdom Viridiplantae; phylum Streptophyta; class Magnoliopsida; order Zingiberales; family Zingiberaceae; genus Wurfbainia; species Wurfbainia villosa. The sequence goes on from JAKLTH010000042.1 coordinate 5,885,976, forward strand.
ATTTTTCATTTAAAAATTATTTATCAATTTATTTATATTCATTTATAAATTAGGATTAAAATATTAAAAGTTTAAAATAAATAAACAAGTTTAATTTAGTTTAATAACGTCTAAATAAATTTAAATCAAATTTGATTTAAATTTGAATCGAACTTGAAATTTGATATTCAATAAATAAGTCAAGCTCAAGTTCAATCTCTATAAAAATAAATCAAATCAAACTTGAATATATTTTTTAATAATTTAATTAATTTTAAATTCGATTTGATTCAATTTTATTATCTTAATAAATAAATTTAAACACTATAAAATTTAATTTGATTTAACTCTTTTACTGTCCTATATCCACCTACTCTGGGCTACCTGAAATTCGATGATGAGTTCAAACCACCTTGTTTCGGCCGGTCCATTCTTAGACCCTTATTTTATGCAGTGAGGACTAATGACAATGGCAGATAAGGCCAAGTTACGGTTACAATTTAACCCCAATGATAAATTTATTTTTAAAAAAAAATATTGCCTTTTGTGCGTACGTATGTATATAAAATCTAAGGTGGTACTATTTAAAATGAGAGAATCAGAATGTGAATGTGAATGTGAATGTGGATGATACAGAGTATTTGATTAATAAATTTAGGATTAAAATTTTAAAATGATTTTTAGTTATATGAGAATCAATAAAATTCATCTCAATTGATAGGTTTGGATTTCATTCCAATCCATCCGTCGCCCGCCCGACGATCATCGATCCTCGATCGCCGATCGTCGATCGGTGATCGGCCGATCGTCGATCGCGTTACGATTCCGATCGTCGATCGCCGATCGCGACGGTCGACCGCCGATAGCGTCGACGGTCGCCATCCTATCGGGCAGTTGTCGCCATCGCGCTGCTGCCGTCAACGCCAATCGCCGATAGCCGTGGCCGTCGGCCACCATTGGTTGTCGATCGCTAATCGCCATGCACCGATCGATCATCTCCACTTTCATTTATAACTTATAAACCAAATAATATTATTGGAATAACTAAATCCATTCCTATTCCACATTACTATTAAATTTATTTCTATTCCATTCTATTATCAAATTCATTCTCATTCTTTTTCCACCTTAAAATTAAATGTCACCTAAATGTTCGAATTACATCCTACTAATTATGAAGACCATACGGATAAATATAACTTTTATGTATATTTAGAAATTGATTATTAAAATATTCGTCTCTTTTGATATTATAATCATGTCAGAACATATTCATTGAATATTAAACAAATAGATATTGAATGTATTTATTTTTTAAATCTTTCGAAAGATAATATACCTTTATATGAAAACTTTTTAATAATACAACTAATTAATAAAAAAAATGACAATATTTTCTACGAACACCCTGTAATATTGGTTCCATATCAATATAAAAAATAAATAAATCATAGAATCCATTTATAGTCGATTAGTAGGGGGGCATTTTATATATATATATAAAATGCATATATATATTGTTAGTTATAGCTCTAGAACCAATCATGTGATGGTTGAATAGGGAACATTTTGTATCATATTCTATAAAGACAAAGGATTGGTTATTATATTTACATCTTGCTTGTGCCAGCTAATTTAAATATAATAATGCCCTAGAAAAGTAGGTTCTTATCTACAACACATCAATTGGCAGAATTGATTATGAGAGGCTGTAGAGAACACTTTCCTAAATGTTCCTAGTCGAGTATTAATATGCAAGGGCAATATTAATACATAAAGACTAGCATGTAGATCAATTGATGACTTGATCTCACAAGTCATGGATATATGATATCAAGTTGACACATGGGTATATATTGGAGAATATATACTGAACTGACCCGCCATGAGAAAGTTTCATGGATCGTTATATGAGTGTCATAAACTTTCTCATGTGACTATTGGTATGAATAGTCCTTAGACACAAGTCACTATGGTTCCCTACATAAGGAGTTATGTACTTTGGTATCGTCAAACGTCACCCGTAACAGGGTGGACCATAAAGGCGATTACTGGGTATGTAACAAATTATGCGGAGGGATGTGAGTGATGTAGATGGGATCTATCCCTTCCATATGACGGGAGTGATATCGGTGGGCTCCTTGATTGAGTAGAACTACTAAAACGCATGGCCATGCTCGAATGAGTCAATATGAGATATTGAGCTCATTTGTTTGAGTTAGTTTACTCAGGGATCAAGAAACACATAGATTGATCGAGGATGACACGGTCTATGCCTCATTGATCAATCTAATATCAAGGATAGAAGGACACGGTCATATATTATAGTAGTCACGGAAAGGTTAGTCGGATCTTGACTTATCTCGTAACTTGGGTAGCAATGATGTATTGCTAGATGCCGCTCATTGCTTGTGTATCTAAAAGAGTTTAGGTCCACTGCCAACGCGTTATGAGAGCCTATAGTCACACACAAAGAGCATGATAATTAGAGGAATTAGAGTATTCTAGTTTGACTAGAATAATTTGGGAATAAGCTTAAGTACAAAATGGTTTTTGGACTTTAAGCTTAATGAGAATTTTAGCTAATTGATTTAATGAGATTAATTCAATATGTTACCTTATTGATTTAATAAGATTAATTCAATATGATAACATAAGCTTAATTGAATTAATAAGATTAATTCAATATGATAACATAAGCTTAATTGAATTAATAAGATTAATTCAACATGCATGAATGCCACATAAGAATGCCACATAAGCATGTCACATAAGCATGCCACCTAAGCATCCACCTAAGCTAGTTAAGGTGGAAGGAAACAAAATGGTTTTGTCTCCTTAAGTGGCCGGCCAAACAAGGATATGTCTCAATGCAATGGATTACATTGAATGTGTGGAGGTGAAAGGGTTTTTCCAACCCTATAAAAGACACCCTAAGTGGCCGGCCAAAATAGAGGATTGGCTTTTGTTGTTGGTGGAAGCTTTGGTTGTGTTAGTGGTGAGAAAGCTTGGTGGAAGCTTTGGTTGTGTGGGTTTGTGAGTGTAGGCTAGCAAGAAGAGGAGTCTTCTTCTTCCTTTCTCCTTTTCCCTCTCTTCCTCTCCTTTAGGGACTTCTCTAGCAAGAAGTAAAGGAGAGCTCTTCTAGTTTTCCTTTTGTGAGACAAGAGCGTGCTCGTGTGGATACGTATAGAGGCACGGACACTTGAACGTGCTAAAGATCCAACAAACCAAAAGGAAAAGCGGGATTAACAAGGGCACGCAACAAAGGTAATCCTCTCCTATAAGATAGGTTTGGTTTAGAGAAATTTATTTTATACGAGTTTGCTTTCGCATGGATCACTTGGAAGGGATCCTATTTTCCGTTCTTGCATATGCCATTTGGCATCTGAGATTTCCCTACAAATGGTATCGAGCCACTTGCGAAAGATCGTATAAAAATAGGTTTCTCTATTTTATATGTGATATAGAAGTAGGATAAATTTTATTATGAGTTGATAATTGCATTAGCAAATTTTCAAACATAATAAAATATCCAATGTCTTTTAAAAGTTAAAATGACATGGTGCGGTTATGGCCTAGTCCCAAAAAGTTTGTGATTGTGTGTTGTAATTCTTAATACGGCTGCGTGTCTGCCTTTCTCCTAATATTCTTGTTGTAAAATTAGTTTTAGACTCGAATGTAACTCGAGTATTTCTCCTTTTGTAATGTACAAAACAAGGATGGAGGGTCCATTGGAAGATGAGGTTACAAGGAGGAAGTCGACACACAAGACAACCAAAAGGAAGCACTTAGGAGAAGATGCTATCCCTAGGTTGACCAATCAATCTTTTCATTGGCTTGAGAAGATTGTAGAATAAGGGCCATAACCATGACACGTTAGTTTAATATGTATGTGATGCATGTTAGTTTAGCTTGTATGTGATGCATGATTAGTTTAGCTTATATGTGATGTATGCTAATATGTATATGATACATGTTTTTTTCTTAATAAGTCTAAACGATATGCCTACCAAAGTTGGTACTCACTACTTCCTCGATCATTTGTTATTGGGTTTGCCAAAGCAAAGCAATGCATTTTATCTTGGAGGGGTGCGAGTGGACAATCGTGATGTCCCGCTATCAGTCTTGGTTAAGACTTAATTAAGTGTTTTCTTAATTGGTTAAGAAAGTAGAGGCATATATTAGCTTTGAACATAAGTGTTAACATTAGTTTTGTGTGATTTCCGAACATCAGCTTTGTCTTAGAAGTGGTCGTTGCTCGATATCCAAGAAGGCCCTGTGCCTCGCCACACTGAAGTGGTTTAGGAATAAACACTAAACTAATCTAAAACTTAACCAAAGCTATTAAAGAGTTACATCGGATGTAATTGGAAAAGATTGCCTACCTAATTATACTCGTCTTGGGCGATTAGCCAAAGCTAACTCAAGACGAATTATGATGTGGATCTTTATCCCATATAAATTTATAGCTAAATAGTAGCTATGAGAATTTAGTGGGAGCCTCATTTAATTAAAAGCCTAATTAAATGATTTAGGTATGATACTTAACTTTGCATTTTAATGTTGTAGATCACCATGTCATCTAACACGACACACCCTCGACTTGCGATCTGTCGCCTTGAGAAGGACAAGCTCGATGGAGCAAACTTTCTTGGTAGTATAGGAACTTGAGGATTATCCTCAAGCAAGAACGCATAAACTATATGTCCTAGAGCGAGCTACCCCTGAAATACGCCCCTACGCCACTCGTCTTTGAAAAGGATGCTTATAAGAAGCATCAAGATGGCCGTTAGATGTGTCATGCCTTATGCTTGCCACCATGAACTCGAGCTTGAAGCAACATGAGAACATGGATGCCTATGATATGGTTGAGCATTTGAAACAACTATATCAAGGACAAGCTGGCACGCAGCGTTTTGAAGTGTCTAAGGCTCTTTTTGCATGCAAGATGCAGAAGGAACACTGTAGGAACTCACGTACTCAAAATGATTAGATGCGTTGAGAACCTTGAAGACTAGGTTTTCCAGAGCCAAGAATTGGCAATGATGTTATCCTGCAATCGTTCTTAGGAAGCATACAATCAATTCGTCATGAATTATAACATGAATGAAATTGATAAACCTTTGCTGAGATTCTCGGCATGTTGAGAAGCGAACCAAATCTCAAGAAGAAAGTTAGTAATGTACTAATGGTCAAGAAGGACAAAGGTAAGCGCAAAGGCAAGGGTAAGACCCAAGCCAAAGGCAAGGCCAATTCATCCACTTCAAAGGGTAAAGGTAAAGTACCTAAGGTAGGGGACTGCTTCCATTGCGGTGAGGTGGACCTGCGGGCTGAAGTCTACCTTGAGGAAGTAAAGAACAAGACTTCTGCCTCAGGTATACACGTTATAGAAGTTAATCTATCTATTTCTTCTACATGGGTATTAGATACCGGATGTGCATCTCACATTTGTACTAATGTGCAGGGACTGAGAAATAGTAGAATAATGGCAAAGCGAAGTGGACCTACGAGTAGGCAATGGCAAAAGTTCTTCTTTGTATTTGTAGGAACATATTCTTTGTCTTTGCCCACTGGGCTTATCTTAGAACTAGAGGAGTGCTTCTATGTACCTGCATTAACAAAGAACATAATTTCTGTATCTTGTTTAGACAAGAAAAACTTTTCTTTTATAATAAAGGACAAATGTTGTTCCATTTATTTAAATGAAATGTTCTATTGTAATGCACCACTTATGAATGGCCTCTATGTTCTAGATTTAGATAACCCAATTTATAACGTAAATATCAAACGGTTCAAAACGAATGAATTGAACCGACATATCTTCGCATCACGCCTAGGTCACATAAATGAAAAACGATATCCCAACTCCATAAAGATGGATTATTGGACTCATTTGATTTTGAATCATATGAGGTATGCGAGTCTTGTCTTTAGGAAAGATGACTAAAACTCCATTTAGTGGGCATGGCGAGAGCGACGGACTTAAGGACTCATACATCCGATGTATGTGGCCCTTTCAATGTCGGCGGAGGAGGCTATAAGTACTTTATTACTTTCACTGATGATATGAGTAGATTTGGCTACTTATATTTGATGAGACATAAGTCAGAATCCTTTGAAAAGTTCAAGGAATTCAAGAATGAAGTACAAAACCAACTTGGTAAGCGTATTAAGCTACTTCGATCAGATCGAGGTGGTGAATACCTTAGTCAAGAGTTTCGTGATCACCTGGCTGAGTGTGGGATAATATCCCAACTCACTCCACCTGGAACACCACAACGGAATGGTGTATCTGAGAGGAGAAATCGTACTCTATTAGATATGGTACGATCAATGATGAGCCAGACTGATCTACCTACTTCCTTTTGGGGTTTAGCTCTAGAGACAGCCGCTTTCACACTTAATCGCGTTCCATCAAAAGTCAGAGAAAAGACACCATATACGATATGGACCGAAGAGTCCCAAAATGTCTTTTATAAAGATTTGGGGTTGTGAAGCTTACGTTAGGCGTCAAGTCTCGGATAAACTAGGACCCAAATCAGATAAGTGTTATTTTGTAGGATATCCCAAGGAAACTAAGGGATATTACTTTTACAATCCCACACTTGGCAAGGTGTTTGTTGCCAGAAATGCTGTCTTTCTAGAAAGAGAATTTATTTTTAGAAATACTAGTGGGAGTAAAATTCATCTTGAAGAAGTTCAAGATGATGATAACACTAAGGCTTCGATGGAAAATGAACAGGCACCACAAAGTGTTGTGGATGAGGAATTTATTGCCCAAAGAGTTGTGGAGCAAACACCTGTTCAAGTAGACCAACCTCTTCGTAGATCTAATAGGATCCGTCGTCAACCCGAGAGATATTCTTTTCTCTTGGTGACAACGGTGAAGTATTGCTTGTCGATCTTGGACGAGCCTACATCCTATCAGAAGCTATGATGAGCCCAGATTCGAGAAATGGCTAGAGGCCATGAGATCCGAAATGGAATCCATGTACACTAACCAAGTATGGACTTTGGTTGATCCACCGAAGGGTAAAACCCATTGGGTGTAAGTGGGTCTTTAAAGTAAAGACTGACATGGATGGTAATAAGCATACCTATAAAGGTAGATTGGTGGCTAAAGGATTCAAACAAATTCATGGTATTGACTATGAAGAAACCTTTTCACCGATTCGATGCTTAAATCCATTCGGATCATACTTGCTATTGCGACCTACCATGATTATGAGATCTGGCAGATGGATGTCAAAACCGCTCGAATGGAAAGCTACTCGAGGATGTGTACATGACACAACCGAGGGTTTTGAAGATCCAAAGCATCCCGAAAGGTATCTGCAACCGCAGGTCCATTTATGGACTAAAGCAAGCCTCTCGAGTGGAATCTTCGATTCGATGATGCAATCAAAGTTTGGTTTCATCAAGAATGAAGATGAGCCTTGTGTCTACAAGAGAAATAGTGGGAACACGATTGTATTTCTTGTCTTGTATGTAGATGACATACTTCTCATCGGAAATGATATTCCCTCACTCCAGTCTGTGAAGATGTGGTTAGGGAATTGTTTCTCGATGAAGGACTTAGGTGAAGCTGCCTATATTCTAGGCATCAAGATCTATAGAAATAGATCTAGAAGATTACTTGGCCTAAGTCGAGTACATACATTGATAAAGTGCTAGATCGTTTTGCTATGCAAAATTCTAAGAAAGGGTTTCGACTTTATCACATGGTGTGAGTCTTTCAAGACTCAATGTCCCTCTTCTAAGGAGGAGAGAGATCGCATGGATAAGATCCCTTATGCATCGGCTATAGGGTCTACATCATGTACGCCGTGCTTTGTACTAGTCACGGACGTCTCATATGCTTTGAGCATGCGAGTAGATACGGTCGGATCCGGTGAAAGTCATCGGATAGCGGTCAAAATATTCTTAAGTACTTACGAAGAACGAAAGAATATTTCCGATATTTGGAAGGCAATGAGGAGCTAAGCGTAAAGGGTTCTGATGATGCAAGCTTCCAGACATAAGGATGACTATAGATGCAATCGAAGTACGTGTTTTGCACGAATGGTGGGTGTGGTGGAAGAGTTGAGCGGAGACCAGCGATTCTTGATTCTACAGCGAGAGTATATTGCGCGATCGATCGTGAAAGGAGGCTGTTTGGCTCATGAGTTCATCGATGAACTTGGGGTAGTTCCTAGCATTGCAGATCCAATAGACCTCTATTGTGACAACAATGGGGCTATTGCGCGAGCTAAGGAACCTCGATCACATCGACCAAACACATCTGCGGCGCTTCCATCTCATTCGAGAGATCATCGATAGAGGAGATGTGAGGATATGCAGTGATCTGAAGCTAACATCGCAGATCCATTGACGAGGCTTTGTACGGAGGAAGCATGATGGTCACACTAGGTCACTAGGTATTAGATATCATAGTGATTGGTACTAGTGCTAGTGGGAGATTGTTAGTTATAGCCCTAGAACCAATCATGTGATGGTTGAATAGGAACATTTTGTATCATATTCTATAAAGGCAAAGGATTGGTTATTATATTTACATCTTGCTTGTGGGCTAATTTAAATATAATAATGCCCTAGAAAAGTAGGTTCTTATCTACACGCATCATCGAATTGGCGTAATTGATTGAGGTCAGAGAGAACACTTTCCTAAATGTTCTAGTCGAGTATTAATATGCAAGGGCAATATTAATACATAAAGACTAGCATGTAGTCGATTGATGACTTGATCTCACAAGTCATGGATATATGATATCAAGTTGACACATGGGTATATATTGGAGAATATATCTTGAACCCACCCACCATGAGAAAGTTTCATGGATCGTTATATGAGTGTCATAAACTTTCTCATGTGACTATTGGTATGAATAGTCCTTAGACACGAAGTCACTATGGTTCCCTCATAAGGAGTTATGTACTTTGGTATCGTCAACGTCACCCGTGAATAGGTGGACCATAAAAGCGATTCTTGGGTATGTAACAAATTATGCGGAGGGATGTGAGTGATGTAGATGAGATCTATCCCTTCCATATGACGGAGTGATATCGGTGGGCCCTTGATTGAGTAGAACTACTAAAGCGCATGGCCATGCTCGAATGAGTCAATATGAGATATTGAGCTCATTTGTTTGAGTTAGTTTACTCGGGGATCAAGAAACACATAGATTGATCGAGGATGACACTGCCTACGCCTCATCGATCAACTGATATTAAGGATAGAAGGACACGGCCATATATTATAGTAGTCACGGAAAGGTTAGCGGATCTTGACTTATCTCGAACTTGGGTAGCAATGATGTATTGCTGAGATACAGCTCATTGCTTGTGTATCTAAAAGAGTTTAGATCCACTGCCAACGTTATGAGAGCCTATAGGGTCACACACAAAGAGCATGATAATTAGAGGAATTAGAGTATTCTAGTTTGACTAGAATAATTTGGGAATAAGCTTAAGTACAAAATGGTTTTTGGACTTTAAGCTTAATGAGAATTTTAGCTAATTGATTTAATGAGATTAATTCAATATGTTACCTTATTGATTTAATAAGATTAATTCAATATGATAACATAAGCTTAATTGAATTAATAAGATTAATTCAACATGCATGAATGCCACATAAGAATGCCACATAAGCATGCCACATAAGCATGCCACCTAAGCATCCACCTAAGCTAGTTAAGGTGGAAGGAAACAAAATGGTTTTGTCTCCTTAAGGTGGCCTACCAAACAAGGATATGTCTCAATGCAATGGATTGCATTGAATGTGGAGGTGAAAGGGTTTTTCCAACCCTATAAAAGACACCCTAAGTGGCCGGCCAAAATAGAGGATTGGCTTTTGTTGTTGGTGGAAGCTTTGGTTGTGTTAGTGGTGAGAAAGCTTGGTGGAAGCTTTGGTTGTGTGGGTTTGTGAGTGTAGGCTAGCAAGAAGAGGAGTCTTCTTCTTCCTTTCTCCTTTTCCCTCTCTTCCTCTCCTTTAGGGACTTCTCTAGCAAGAAGTAAAGGAGAGCTCTTCTAGTTTTCCTTTTGTGAGACAAGAGCGTGCTCGTGTGGATACGTATAGAGGCACGGACACTTGAACGTGCTAAAGATCCAACAAACCAAAAGGAAAAGCGGGATTAACAAGGGCACGCAACAAAGGTAATCCTCTCCTATAAGATAGGTTTGGTTTAGAGAAATTTATTTTATACGAGTTTGCTTTCGCATGGATCACTTGGAAGGGATCCTATTTTCCGTTGCGCATATGCCATTTGGCATACGAGATTTCCCTACATATATTTCAAAATATTTTTTTTAAACAATCTTAAAAAATAAAAATGTCATATTGCTACTTGATTGATTGTGGTCATCCTAATCGAGCGACTCGATCATACATCGTCTATCTGTGATCATCTTAATTGAGCGACTAAATCGTTTGATTGTCTCGCAACAATTGTTCGATTAGATAAGCCTTGACGGTGTGATCAAATCGTAGCGATTGTTTAACTGAGTGATGATCATATTGTGACCGTTTGACTCTGTGATAGAAGTCATAACTACTGTGACAGTGTTTTTTAATTTTTTATAATGAGAAAAATATTTTTAAAAAAAAAATGTGTTCTTTTTGAGAAATACAAAAAGTTATTATATTAAAAAAAAATACAAAAAATTTAAATATATCCTTTCGTAAAATGGCCATAAAATAATATACACAACTCACATGGCAAACGTGAAACGTGGCTAGACTCCGTAAGAATCTGCTCACGCAGGAAGCTCTACTTGACTGCTGACTGCTCGGAGCATGTTTCCAGCTAATTTGGTGGCAATCTCCATCTCTCTCACATTTCTGTCGCAGTGCTGCGGGTGGCCGACTGGCAATTGAGTACGGGATGCTGCAAAATGTCTGCTGTCTTCACACGGTGGGGAGAAGGAGAAAGCACATGGCTGATGTCTGATGTGAATTTGCAAAGTTTGCTATCTTTGATACTTAGCATCGCGCTCAGCTCTCTGCCACCGGTGAGAGTAGCATATGAACTTTCAAGGACACTGGTACAGTGATAAAAGCGAATAAATATTTCATAGGACAATAAAATTCAAATCTCTATTATAATATCATTCGAACAGAACAGTCTTAAAACTTAAAATCAAAATACGATTTTCATATTAATCGTCGTTCAAAAATAATACGATTACGAAATTCGAATTGAACCATAAAAAATTATAATATTTTTTTAATTTATCTTTGATAACCGATGGAGATTACTTAGACTTCAATCTTATCGAACTCGACTGTTGACGAGATATTTCAAAAACCCATAATACCCTGATGTCTATAAAAAAAAAAAGAACGTATGAAACATAACAGAGCAAAAAATAATTAAAAAAAAAAAAGGTCATGAAGGAAGGTGAAAATTTTCAATTTTAGAATGAAACTACCTGAAATATTGTTTCATCCACCATTTTAAGCCTTGGTATGAACAAATGTAGTCTGCATTGCGACTAAAGATTGTGAAACGAAGCTTACAATTTCATAGCCCTTGGTGTTGCCAACAAAAGCACTTCTTTTCTTATAGTTAAAACTGTGCTGTTTCCAGCACAATCCAATACAACCTTTGGACACAGCCACCAACACAACAAAAAGACAAACTTTCAAAACGATGGACCCTAAAATTTATGGCACCGCGCACCTAAAGCTAACACAGCTAGAATTATTTTCCCTACGCAGTTATTTTCTGGACTAAATCTTCACTGGAAGCAGAATGGCTGTCTTTGCTTCTAGTATCCACATCTTTCATTAGATATTTGTCTACCTGCGCCGCAGCTTGTCGGCCCTCATTGATGGCCCAAACGACCAGCGATTGGCCTCGCCGGCAGTCCCCGGCGGCAAAAACCCCATCTACACTGGTTGCAAAGTGGCCGTACTCTGCCTTGAAGTTGGACCTGTTGTCTAGCTCTAAACCCAGTTCAGCAGCAATTGTCTGCAAGGTTTGGATGATGATAGCACGTGTCAGTGAATCGACACATATCGATCATGAAATGGACAGAAGAACTATGCCGAACATATTGTAGTAGGATAAACTCACCGATTCTGGACCAAGAAAGCCCATAGCTAACAGAACCAGATCAGCTTCTATAGTCTCCTCAGAGCCCTTGATTTCCTCGAACTGGAATTTTCCACTACTATCCTTTGCCCAATGGACACGGACCACCTCGAGGCCCTTCACAACTCCATTTTCATCTCCCACAAATCGCTTGGTCAGAACCTCATATGTCCGTGGGTCTTTTCCAAACTTGGATGTTGCTTCTTCGTGACCATAATCAACACGGAAAATCCGAGGCCACTGTAAAGAAAAACAGTTAGGCAACTGTATTTGGTGATATTTGAAGAAATTAAATAGGAAAATGACAACAAATGGAACTCATCTTGAGTTGCCAAAAAAAAAGAGTGCTAAGTTGAAACACGGTGAGATTGACACAATATTGCAAAATAAAATTCATTCTTGAGGCTTTTCTATAAAGATCGCAAGTTGAAAGATAATGAGATTACTGCATAGCCAACAATTTTAGGCAAGGGGCAAGAAGTTATGTTTCCTCAAAGTTGCAGAATAAATAATGGAATCAAAGGGAAGAGAAGAACCTGTGGCCATGGATTTCCTGGTGCTCTTTTCTTAGGTGGTTCAGGAAGTAGTTCTAGATTTACAAGGTTTGTACAGCCATGTCGGATAGATGTTCCAATACAATCAGTTCCTGTATCTCCTCCACCTATTACAACTACTTTCTTCCCCTGTGCAGACAAATATTTATCATCCCATAGATTGCTATCAAGCAGGCTTTTAGTGTTTGCATGGAGAAATTCCATTGCAAAATGGACTCCAGAGAGTTCTCGTCCAGGAACAGGAAGATCCCTAAACAAGAAATTGAAGGAACATGATTCAGTATCATGGATAAGATGCCACAAAACTAAAATAGAAACAATAAAACAAAGACCAGAATGTTTGATAAAAATATTAAACCGGCTTAATGTGGACTAGCATTCATAACCAATATTCATCGCTTCATGAATCATGACTCAAGAAAAGAGCATCAACATCTATCCATGGATGAACAAGACACACAGCATGAGTTTATCATGGCAGTGTTTAGTTTATGATGCTATCTCAAAACATGTCAACCATTGATTTAAGCAAAGATGCATAAATGTCTATAAAGGTGATGTATTAGTTGAAAATGGTAGCATGAGTTCAAAGACAATAAGAAATTTTATTACTCCAAGAGGACGTTACCTTGGTCTAGTAGCTCCACAAGCCAAGACGATTGCATGATTCTGGGAACGGAGATTGTCAAGGGAGAACTTGGGATCTGTTCCAACATGAGCGTTTACCACAAAATTAACGCCTTCTTTGGTCATTAGATCCACACGGCGTTGAACGATCTCAACTTTATCAGCCTTCATGTTTGGAACACCATACATCATAAGCCCTCCAATTCGGTCAGCACGCTCATAAACAGTAACTAAATGGCCCATCTTATTTAACTGATCAGCAGCCGCAAGCCCAGCCGGACCACTACCAACAATGGCAACTCTCTTCCTGTATTAGTCATACAAAAGTTGTCAATGCCTTGAGCATCTACACTTTGCTACACAAGTCAGGATTGCATTGGCAAAAAAATTGCATCCATCCGCAAAAAGTTGATAAGCAACAGTTTCATTAGCATACAATAGTATCAATCACAACAAAGCAAAGATTACAAAAATCAATTGTTAGTGTAGTAACTTGAGACGACAGCCACATTTCTATCCTGTGCGTAAGAATGTAACAACTTCCGTGAACAAAAAGAATTTTATAACCGCCATTAGTGTAGTAACTTAGACCATAGTCACAAATTGGCATAAGAATTACTACATACAAGGAGATTATAAGATGACATTGAGATCCATTTCAGAACATGAATGTTTATAATTTAACCTGTCAACGTCACAGATATTAGCCCAAAAGTATCAAGCAGATGGTAGTAAGAAAAAACTCAATCCCTATTGATTGGGTAATTTGGAAACAGAACCTTACTGATAGATTCCAACATATAAATGCAGATAACTCAACCAAGGAATACTGATTCTTTGGCTTCTATTGAACCATTAGTTAGGTTGGCCACGATCTATCATGAAAAGAGTAGATTGCTTGGAACAGTTCCTTACCCAGTTCTTTTCTGTGGAGGACGAGGTATCATCCATCCTTCTTCAAATGCCTTGTCTATGATCGCACACTCTATACTTTTAATAGAAACAGGGTTCTCAATGATGCCAAGAACACATGATCCTTCACAAGGAGCAGGGCAGACTCGGCCAGTAAATTCTGGGAAGTTATTTGTCTCGAGAAGCCGATCCAATGCTTCATGCCACCTATTTTGATGAACCAGTTCATTAAATTCAGGTATTTTATTTCCAAGTGGGCATCCAGAGTTTTCCTGTAAGAAAAAGCAAGAAAAATTTAGAAAAGGATATAATTGCCATGTAAAATCATTGATGGTTCATGTTCCAGGAAAGGTAAATAAGATGTAAATGGACTAAACAAACTTTGGTATTGCAAAAAAGAAATTAAAAAACATAATGTAACAAGAAAAACATTCAGAAAATATGGCAGAGTTCATATTGAACCTAAAAAGATCTAATTGACTGTTTTGGTCTGACCAGGAAAATATTAGGTTACAAAGTGTGGGGACAAAGTGGCTCTTCTGGTTAATGATCTTTGAGCATTGAATTAACTACTATGCTTGATAGGAAACGGCTTAACAAAAAAAAAAAAGAAGAAGAAGAAGAAGACAAACTTTTCAGCGGTGAAGGTAAAATAAACTGGAACAGAATGTAACCAGGTAAAACATCCAGCAGACATCTGATTCTAAGCATGGTGTATCACAACTGACAGCGATCGACACTCTGGATATCAATCATTAAGATAGCTGGTTCAGGAAACAGCAAAGGATTCTGAAAAGGATCTGTTTTGAAGGACTAGAAGTGCCACATGGTGAAAAAAAAGGGTCCCACAGTGTGATGCCCAAAATATTGTACTCTGCATGCTTTTCACCAGGCCCAATATTGGGTTATCAACTGCGGTTTATGTTCTTTATGCTTTAGGTTCAAGCAAACCTTAATAACCATGACTTTGAACACTTGAAAGATCAATGCCCTCTTGTACAAATAATACAAAATTCTAGAAGCCAACACCAAAATGATAGAGAGACCTCACAATATTTTATTCACCTGTAAGAAAAGTGATACAAATTTCAACTTCCTAAACTTCAATAATAACTATATTATTAGCATTTGGAATGGCACCTATTTATATATTAAAGTACATAACCTGTTAATTATAGGCTATTGAATGGAAGGTACAAACCGAATTACTAAACTGAAACGTAACAGTATGTCATCTTTTAGCTTGTTTCCCCCATCAAATCTTGGAAGGTCATCCAAGCCATATCATCAGGAGTCAAGAGTATTTTAAAATGAAATATAACAAGAAAATAGACAAACACTTTTTGTAACATAAAAATTGGAGAAACAAAGTTGTCAAAAAATAAGGCAATCTTCTCGTAAAGATGAGAACATCACCTGATGACAAAAAGGAGTCCCACAATCCATGCAGCGAGCAGATTGTGTTTTCATCAGTGGCCCTGGCTTACACTCGTTAGCAACTTCTTTCCAATCTTTGATTCGATCATTAGGATCCCTATATGAAATACTTTGTCGCTCATAAGCAATAAAACCTCTATGCTTGACAGCATTGTCAACCTGTGTTGGCCTTTTTGCAGTAGCCAAGTCTTCTTCTTTCTGTAAAGTTTAAATAGTATTTTTATCCCTCAAGTCCATGAGAGTTGAGACACTATGCTACTCTGAAAATCAAAAATAAAGATATTTGGCATAAACAATAAACATTCTTTTATCAAAATGGGTTTTCATAGAATTATTTCGGTTGGATAAAGAACATTGAAGGAATTCCTAATACAGTAAATACTATCAAACTTGAATGTCAGAATAAATCTAACCAAATCAAATGACAAAAAGTCCTTCACACTTACCTTAGCAAACGAAGATGCTACGGCCAGTTTCTTTAGTTCTTCGAATGCATCCTTTTCCATTAGCTCTTTTTCTTCTTGCTCCTCAGATTCTTTAACATTTTCTTCTGCTTTAATTTTCTGAAGAACCATCCTATAATCCCTCGGAAACACTTTGAAAAACTTGGGCAGCAGAGATTCAAAATCAGAAAGGACTTCCCTTGCTAGAACACTGCTTGTATGACGTTGGTGTTGTTGAATCATCATTCTCAATGTTGTGATGTCTTCCTCATCCTCAACCTTTTCAAGATCAACCAATTCAGGATTGCATCGTGTCTGAAACATCCCATCTACATCGAAAACGTAGGCAATTCCACCACTCATACCAGCAGCGAAGTTTCTCCCAGTTTTACCTAGAATAACAACAGTACCACCTGTCATATACTCACAACCATGATCACCAACACCTTCAACAACTGCTCTAGCACCTGAGTTACGGACACAAAATCTTTCTGCAGCCATTCCATTAAAATATGCCTCCCCATTTGTGGCGCCATATAATGCAACATTACCAACAACAATATTTTCTTTTGGATCAAATTGGCTCTCTCTTGGTGGATAAACTACAATTTTGCCTCCAGATAATCCTTTCCCAACATAGTCATTGCTGTCACCTTCAAGCTCAAGGGTAATTCCAGGACAGAGAAAAGCTCCCAGGCTCTGACCAGCACTTCCAACTAGCTTAATATGGATTGAATCTGTAGGCAATCCTTTCAACTTGTAACGTTTAGTTACCTCATGGCTAAGCATGGTACCAACAGCACGGTTTACATTGCGAACTGGCGTCTCAATATAAACAGGCAAGCCTTTTTCAAGAGCAGCTTTTGATGAGGAAATAAGATTCTGATCCAATGCCACATCCAGTCCATGATCCTGCCTTTGAATGCAATATTGAGCCACTCCAGGCCGAATATCAGATGCAGGTCTAAGAAGCAATGAAAGATCAATATTCCACAATTTCTCATTACTACTAGTCACTTCCTTATCGATCTCAAGCATGTCTGCACGACCAACCATCTCAGTCATGGTACGAAAGCCCAATTTAGACATTATTTCACGAACCTCCTCTGCCAGCATAAAGAAAAAGTTTATAACGTGTTCAGGTTCCCCAGCAAATTTTTCACGAAGAATAGGATCTTGAGTGGCAATTCCAACAGGGCAAGTATTCTTGTGACACTTTCGCATCATGATGCAGCCAAGAGTTATTAAAGGTGCAGTGCTGAAACCAAACTCTTCTGCCCCAAGTAACGCTGCAATTGCAACATCTCTTCCTGTTTTTAACTGCCCATCTGTCTGCACTACTGTTCGCCCACGCAGGTTATTTGCAACTAGAGTCTGATGTGTCTCAGCTAATCCAAGCTCCCAGGGCAGACCAGCATTTTTTATGCCAGTCCAACGAGAAGCTCCTGTGCCTCCATCATGCCCAGATATCAAAACATGGTCGGCATGCCCTTTTACAACCCCACTGGCAACTACCCCAACACCAGCCTCGGAGACTAGCTTAACACTAATTCTGGCGCCAGGATTTGAGTTCTATAAAAGAAAATAACAATGCAATTACAATGGGAAACTCTTCCCACTAGTGAACATAGATCGAAAGTCTCAATTACAATGCTTATTTTGTTATTTTACTAACAATAGGTTCTCATTGAAAAGGAACTACAAAATACCAGTTGTCAAGATTAAATACCTTAAGGTCATAAATAAGCTGCGCAAGATCTTCAATGGAATATATATCATGGTGTGGTGGAGGACTAATAAGACCAACACCAGCAGTGGAATTTCTCGTGACAGCGATATCACCGATAACTTTATGGCCTGGAAGTTCACCGCCCTCGCCCGGTTTGGCCCCCTACAACAAAAGAAAGTCACAAAAACAAAAGGTATTGATTGATAAGAAAAATAGACAAACGAAAATAAGACCTCACCAAATTGCAAAGGTATTCATCATTATATATACAAAGACAAAATTAGTACTCAGTAGCTCAGCATCATCTGTCCATGAACACAGATTCATAAACAGTAGGAACTTACATTCCAATAGATGGAAAGGAGGTAGAAAGTTCCCATTGTTTAAATATTGGAGAGAGAAAACTACTGGCTAGAGAAAACAAAGCCTGTAATTATTACCTGAGCCATCTTTATCTGGAGTTCATCAGCATTGCTCAGGTAGTAGCTTGTTACTCCAAACCTACCACTTGCTACTTGTTTAATGGCGCTTCTCTTTGGATTCCTTGAACCATCTGGCAAAGGCTCCATACGAGAAGGTGGCTCGCCTCCCTCACCTTTAAAAGAATAAAATATAAGCTGCAGAACAATATAAAGTGCAAACCATCCATCTCTCACCTCCAAATGTTGTCCAATCATCAAAAACAAAGAGCATAAGATCCAAAAGAGAAGTATATAATTGTCATGGAAAAAATTTCAAGTGTTACTAGCAATCTATTGTAAAATAAAAAGAAGAAAAAAGACCATGCATGTCCATGCATGCTTCAGATTCAAAAGAAAGGATTGAGTGGACTCAATCTTGAAAGGCCAAGAGGATTTTTGCTGCTCAATAAGCAAAACATATGAAAGAAACCATAACACACCACAAAGAGACATGTCATGAGTGGCGAATGCTTACATTCCCTATCAGATTAAAATGATTTACCAAAAACAGTGGATCTAGTAATTTGTTAATAAAAGATTTTGGTCATTATAAGATCATACCAGTATTAGATTTGCCTCCAATTTTGTTCATTGCAATTGCTAGAGTGGTATGTGCTTCCAATGATATTGAACCATAACTCATAGCTCCAGTGCAAAAGCGCTTAACAATCTCACTAGCAGGTTCGACCTCGTCCAAAGGAAGTTTCTCAGTGACATCTTTAAACTTCAGTATTCCACGAAGGTTGCAATTCTTGTTCAGCTCCTGTATACGCTTAGAATATTCTTTGTATGCTGCAACACTGTTAGCTTTGGCTGCCTCTTGCAACTTAGCAATTGCAAGGGGATCATTAAGGTGAATTTCACCTCCTTTTCTCCAATGGTAATCCCCAGGATTAGGTAATGCTTCTGCATTACTGTGTGGTGGTGCTCTGGTTGGAAATGCCAACTCATGAAGACGGAGTGCATCTCCAGCAAGCATTTCAAATGTTGCACCTTCAACCCTACTTGGTGTTCCTTTGAAGCATTTCTGAATAACCTCAGAAGAGAGTCCTAGAGCTTCAAAAATCTGCGCACCCTTGTAAGATGCTAGGGTAGATATCCCCATTTTAGCAAGAACCTTCATCATTCCATAGTTGCTGGCTTTGAAGTATTTTTTAACAAGATCCTCCCTTGATTGTAATTTTCCATCTGCTTTAGGAGGGATCTTTCCATCAATTTGCAATCGCCAAATTGCTTCTATGGCCAAGTATGGGCAGATAGCATCTGCTCCAAACCCAACAAGAGTACAAAAGTGATGCACTTCACGGGGCTCAGCAGATTCAACCAGCAATCCTACCTGTGTCCTCTCAAGTGTCGAGACTAAATGTTGATGGACAGCACCAACTGCCAAGAGAGAGCTTACAGCAACACGATTCGATGAAAAACCTACATCATTCCCAAATTCAGTCTCTTTTTACAATAAAAAAATATACACATTGTTATGACAGAATGTAGAATCAGTAAGTCAAAAGCAACATAGAAACTGAAACAGATGAAGAGATTATATATGTCTAAATATGACAAATAAAACAAATGATAGTTACTATAGATGAACAAAATCATTAAAAGACAATCCATAGCAATCATGTTAACATGACTTGAGCAGTTAAAAAAACAAGTACCCTAAGTTTTGAAATCCTCACCTCTGTCAGACAGTACAAGTGTTGTATAACCTTCATGGATAGCAGAACGAGCTTCTGAACAAATCCTATCCAAGGTTTCCTCCAAACCCTTTCGGCCTTGCTCCTTTGGATATGTGATATCAAGTACTTTGCTGCGCCAACTTCTGTAGTTCATCTTTTTTATAGCTTCCATTTCATCAATGGATAGAAGAGGCCCCTTCAATGACAGACGATGGCACTGTTCCTCAGTGGTTTCAGTAAGATCCCCTTCAGGACCAATCATACACTCCATGGATGTAACTATTTTCTCCCGAATCGGATCAATTGGCGGATTTGTAACTTGAGCAAACATCTGCTTGAAGTATTCAAAGCTAAGTTTCTCTCTATTTGACATCACAGCCAAGGGAGCATCATTGCCCATTGAACCTAGAGCTTCAGTGGCATCTTTTGCCATTGGCAGCAACAGCATTTCCAATGCTTCAACAGTATAGCTGAAAGAATAGTTCAGCGGGATAAATTTTCCAGTGACAATAAATTTTAAAAAAGACACAAGCAACTATCCTAACTGGGAATTACCCAAAGGCTTTCAGTGGTGCCAGAAGACCATGAAGCCCCATGCTTTCCATGTCCTCATCATGAGTTTGAGACTAAGAACAATAAGCAACCAATCATCAATCTCCCGTATGCATAGCCAAACACAAACATAGTCCTCCTCCAATAACATATAAACATACCTGTACAGTTCCAAAGATGCTTGGAGGAATTCTTTTGCTTTCAGGGACGGAATTGATAACGTCTTCAAGGCAAATCTTCTGTCTCCTAAGCCATTCTCTATATGGTCTAGCCTGTGAAAATTGCTGCTTAAGTGTCTCATCATCAACAACAACATGATTTTCAAAATCCACCAACAACATCATCCCAGGGTTGAGCCTTCCTTTCCTTGCCACTTCAGCAGGAGGAATGTCAACAACACCTACTTCACTAGCCATAATAACACGTCCGTTATGAGTGATATAAAAGCGGCCAGGTCTCAGACCATTACGATCCAATGTTGCTCCAAGATAGCGACCATCCGTAACTGTAAAAAAGATCAGCATGTATCTTCAGATAAATATTCTGCTACAGCAGTTCAGTAAGCATTGCCATAGAATCTCACAAGAGATGAGGGCAGGGAATCTCACAAGAGATGAGGGCAGGTCCATCCCAGGGCTCCATAAGAGCTGAGAAATATTCATAGAGAGCCTTCCTATCAGTATCCATGTTCTTATCGTTCTGCCATGCTTCAGGTATCATCATCATAACAGCTTCAGGAAGGCTTCTTCCAGCACGGACCAGAAGCTCAAGGACACCATCAAATGCCCCTGAAAATATGAATTACTAGAGATCAAGCTCACATAGATTTCAGGGGGGAACTCAATATGTTACCTCTGTTCATACAAAAATGGATCACTTAAAATACACAACTACAATAACAACAATCAAATCTTATCCCACTAAGTGGAATCGGTTATATGAATTCTCCTATGTCATTGGATTCTATCATCTACTATATCTATCATTTATATTTAAATAAATTTTATCTTATTTTATCGTTGCTAATTAAGTCTTCTTTAATCTCTCTTCCTCATTTAATGTGCATATTTATTATAGTTTCATTTAATTGGAGTATTTATTGGTCCATATAAGTACATGTCCATACCATATTAAATGAGCTATTAAATAATAAAGCTATCATAAATGCTCAAACCTACCAGAATCAGATGAGCTAACATCAACAATTGGCAAAAGTTTCTTCATTTCATTCTTTGACAAACCTAGTTCCTTGCACTTCAACAATCCTTCACGTGCCTTCATCCTTTAGAGAAAACAATAACAAAGGAGTCAAGTTATTTTGGCATTTTATTAACATGATATAGGGACTACAGCCACTTAGCTTACAACATACCAATTCACATTGCCCCGCAATGTGTTGATTTCTCCATTGTGACCCAAAATTCGCATAGGTTGTGCACGATCCCAACTAGGAAAAGTGTTCGTAGAAAATCGAGAATGAACCTGCACATGAACATATTTCTCAGGGATCTAAATTTATCTGAATTTGCACTTGGGATCTCTTCTAAGAATGCCAACATCAATCTGCACTCAAAAGCACTATGAGTTCTATTTATCGTCATAGTCAATACAAAATAACACGGGAACCTAAGCTACCTTCACCAACAATTCTTTTCACCTTCAAATTGGAACTTTTATCCCACTGACCATGGGGAGCAGTGCATCATGATTCTGCAACATGGTTTACTAAGTTATCGACCACAAAGATCTCACCAACCCACCCAAGTTATTCAGTACTCAAATTTAAGCAGTACCAAATACAGAAGAGTGCAAGATATAATTCAAAGTATAAAGCCTCAAAACCTTATTTAACCTTAAGAGAGTTCCGTTACCAGTCTTCTCTTGTAGTCTGCTGCAATCAGAGTTCATAAGTAAAGAAAGAGGTCAGATAGGTTTGTATTTACCAGGGCCATATAACTTGTAAACCTTTCATCTCCAAGATCTGCATAATAGTACTCCTTTAGTTGATCAGGCTTCAATTGACCTTTATAAACAACAGTCCTGCCAAAATCAGATAAATAAGAGATATTTCTACCATAAACATAATAAATAAATTAAATGAATTGATTCATTAGAAAGCTTATATTATATTTTGAACATGAGTAATAATTTCACATATAAGACAAAACAAAAATGCTTGCAACAAAGGATGATACCAGGTTTTGAAAAAACTAACCTAGAAGAAAGTGAGCATATATAGAAGTCCTTAGCTCCACCATGCTGCAGATTGAGAGCCGCACGGATAGCTACCATTGAAATCCTTCGTAATATATACATCTACATGTATTCAGATATCAAAGTTAAAATTCAATATAACAAATAAAGACAGACTGTTACTATAATGAGTCTGCATTAGGACCAACACAAAACTAGAGATTAACCTGTTGCTCGAGATCAGCACTTGACCGTGGACTTGGAGTGAGAAAAACTTGCTCAATGATTGGCTCAGTTTGACGAGCAGATTCACCCAGATCATTATTATCTGTTGGTACTGAGCGCCAGCCAAGCACAGCATGTCCCAGAGATTCTGCAACCTGCAAGCACGATCAATTATCAGAGGAATATTGTTCAGATATAAAACATTATAGGAGATTCTGATGTGATTCGTACAGAAAGGAAAAGATATCAGACATGCAATAAAAGAAAAGAAAGGGAAAAAACTTATACTCCAAGTGGCTATCACATATCCACACACAATATAATTAACCTTAGCATCCAGTAGAAATTATTCTTGTCATCAAGCCATTGGTCTCCACAATTTAGCATCAGCTACATTGATTTTATCCACTCTTGGACACTTCAAATCACTTTTTGTTACTTTAACAGTTTAATTAGATATGTATCTGATTTCACTCAATCTCTTATGCATTCAACTCCATCAATTCAACTCATCTAACTATAAAATCTATTGATGGTGCCTAATGTTAGAAGAGTTGAATGATTAAGAATAGGTGTAAGAAATAAATGGAGACCAATGCTGCATGATTAAAAATACATTAAATTTTGAATATTAGTAAAGCTATAACATTGCATAGAGCTCAATGAAGTGAAGGGATGAGACCATAGAGCTTAATGAAGTGAAGGGATAAGATACATATGGCTGCTCCCAAATAGTTGAGATCAAATGAACAGCTAAAGATTCAATATTAGTAATTGATTTCTGTCCAAATCCTAATACTTCCATGTATTTCAGAATGTTCAATGTAAGTGCTCATAGTTCTTAAGTCGGTCATTCTTAGTTGGTACCTTAGTGAAAACAACTTTGCTTTCTTCCCTGCGACTATCATCCTGTGGCAAGTAAAACATACCCACTGCATACTGACCAGGAGATGGAAGTTGCATGCCATCATCCCTCGTGACCTGAAAAAACATACACCAGAATCAGAACAAAGACATAAAAAAAGGAAAAATAATAATAATAATTAGTATTGCATACGCTCAGCATTTTGATTGACTAAGCTAAACTAGCAAGCTTTATTAATTAGCAAAAGCTACAAATTAAACAACACAGTTTTTACAATAAACATAGCGAGAAGCGTAGATACATGCCTCCGCGAAAAAACCATGAGGGAGTGCAACTAGTATGCCAGCTCCATCACCGGTATTAGTTTCACAGCCACATGCTCCACGATGGGCCATTCGAACAAGCATCTCCAGAGAATCAGCAACCTGCAAAGTTCATCAAACAAACAAAAAAAAAAGTCAAATAATATAAATGTGCACTGCATGATGATTGTTTTCCTATTAGACATTTGGATAGAATCCAGAATTGATTGATATGGATAGAAACATACTGTTTTCCGGCTATACTCTCCTGATAGCTCAGCAATGAAACCAACACCACAAGAATCTTTATCAAAGGATGGATCGTAGAGACCAAGGGGCTTCTCTGGCACTTGTGACAGGGACATGGATGGAGCAACGATTCTTAGCTTAGGTGAACGTCCTGGACCATCCATCCTCCAAAGTTGAACGCGTTCACAAGCTCGGAGCTTTGCTCCAACAAACTGGCTATGCAAGGATACCCTTTGAGAGCGCCTAAGGCATGAAAATCGTGCAGCACTACCACCAGAGACGTTGTTCTTATGGTTGACAATGGCTGAGAGCGCGACCGATTCATTCCGGAGCTTAAAGGCTGACCCGGGTACTGAAGCCATCGCCGACAACGATTTCAAGCTTATAAACAGAGGAACAACGCCAAAAAAAGTTTCTTTCTGAAGATTACAATGAAAGTTTGTGTCTGTGCAAAGCTTTGCAGTCTCAAACGGATTCAGCAGAAAGAAAAACGATCTATCTTCAGAAAGTGTCAAATTGATTAACTTGAAAACGAAGAAAGAGGATTCAAGGACCCGGCTTAATTACTGATCGTCAGAGAGTAATTTTTCCCAGACGGTGGATTTCCCTGCAAAACAAAAGGAGCAGGAAAAATTAACCTCGATAAAACACAGATACCATAGAACAGTGCCAGCTAGATCTGCAAACCCAGAATCTACAACTCCAAATTACGAAAGCAATAAAAAAAAAACACAAATGAATCTCTGTTTCCTGAATATCAACAACCAGACCAAAATGTTTCCAGACAGACAACACACGGAGAAAATGGACATCACATGAATCTCACAGAGATGCTGCGTTTTTAAAATCAAAATCCACGTTTTTTTTTTTACCTCTAAATGACTAGGTAGGCAAGTAGGTCGATAGATCTCTCCTCGCCACCAACCGCAGAGGACTCCAGCCTACCCACAGAGCACTGCGGGAAAGAAGCGATGCGAACTCACTCCTACTCCTCCCCCTTCGGATCTGCCACCCTCGCAGACTCCGCCGGGGCGACCGTTTCTCCTCGATCGCAGAAAGAGCAATGGAACGAGGCACCAGAGACAAGAACGGGCGCAGCTCCGCAGACCAGGCAACAATCCGATCTCCTCCCCCTCTTGAATCTCTCTACGCACTCTCCCCCCGCAACTCCCCCGGATCATTTATAACGAAGGCGTCGGCTTCCACGCACCGTCTCAATCCCCATCACCCATCTACCCCCTCTAATTTCCTTTTTTTCATTCCATTTTATCCTAATCATTTTTATTTATTTATCCATAACAATTCGATTAAACTCATCTATCTTATTTTTATAATTAATTTTATAATATATAAAAAGAAAAAATAATCCCTTTGCGGTTTGTTGCGCTTCTCGTCGTCGCATTGGGGAAAGCTTCCGTCGACCTTGTTACTCTAACAGAGCGGTGGGCCCGTGTGGGACAGCGAGGACTCCTCGGTCGGGACACGTGGGATGCGCATGTGCGGCGCCTGGCTCGGTTCCGGGCCTCCGCGGCATCGCTTTCCTTATTTTAACTTCCGTAACTGACATGGTTTCCCAAATAAATTAATCGAGACGCCACCGGCCCCGCTTGCGCTCACCAACTCACCGCGCCCATCGACTCACCGGCCAACAGACTTCGGCCAAAAGTAACTTTACGATGCAAATATCAAAATGTACATTAAAAATAAATTAATTTGGAAAATAATATCCTTTCTTTCTAGAATTTGGAAAATAATATCGATCAGTACGTATCGCGTTAATTCGAACCGCCCGGTTCGGTGGAGTCTTTTGTTACCATTAAAAAAAAACGAACCCGATTTGGGATTGATAGCTGGATAATTATAGATACTAACATTGTTCTTATCTGCTTAATTATTATTGATGGACAATTAATCTGGAAGCCGGCTGTTTGAGCGGCTTAATCCAAGAACAATGCGGCAATGGGTTTTGGATAGACTTGATTAATTACATATTTGCATGCTCGTGAACAAATTAATTAGCAACACAAAACATTTTTGCATAATAATTTAACATCTTTGAAGGGAAAAATACTTAGGTTGCTGTTTGATACGGGGTAAATAGTGGTGGATTATTTTATTTATTATAATTTTAAAATTATAATGTAATATAATTCAGATTACAACAAATAATGAAATATTATAATTAGATTGTAAAGTAAAACCGATATAATTCGATTAGATTCCAAAGTCAAAATTTTAAATGTCAAATTAAATACATCCTACTTTTATCTCTCGTTCTTTCGATCAAATCAGCAATCGACAATCGATAATCGACGATCGATAACTAATGACCGTGGACGATCGACGATTGTCGACGGCCTAGAGCCAACAGTCAGCAACCGTCAATCGTCGACGACCGACAACTGGAAATCGATGATGACGATGACGGTCATGAAGTATCAACTAAAATTTTAATTATATTCAGACGAAATTATAAATAAATTTTATCATTTTATAATAATATGAATCATATTACTTATAAAAATAATGTACAATAAATAAAAGAATGTAATAATCTTTGTAATAAAAAATTACACATTGATCGTCGGTCAAATACAGTAATGTAATATAAATTGATTACATTACCTCGTACCAAATATAACCTTAATTCGAAGATAATCTTTTTAAATAACTAATCTAGATAAATTACTGGGTGACTAACAATGACTTCCAAGTTCGTTGTGCTTAGGTTTCTTTTGAATTCATGTTCGTGTGAGAAAAAAATATTAATATTGATATCGTCTCAGGAAGGTTCTGAAAACACATGTGATATGGTGAAAATAAGCAATGTCATATAATCAAATCGAATCAATAGTCATGCTACGGTGTTAGATAAGAAATCAAAATTAGAATATAAATATAGTCAAATTGAATTCGAGTCACTTCAAATTCAATTTAGTCATATCTGAATTCATTCTAATCGAATTCGATTTTGGCTTGTTAGTCGATCTAATCTATGATCAAACGAAAACACTCAACGCTTAAGAGAGTGTATCTCTTTAGCAAAAGGACTCGATGCTTATAAAATAACAAGAAGAAGAAGAAGAAAGGAATCAATCCTTCTAAGTCTAAAGTATTTAACGTTCATATGACTGATCTGAAGAAGGTCAACCTTTTAAAGGTCGACCTAGGCACCTCCAATCTCCTAAGCTCCCAATGACCCCCGATCTCTTGAGACCCAATTGATGTCCAATCTCCTGAAACTCAGTTGACGCTCAACTTGCCAATACTCTAACAAGATCGATTCATTAATAAATGATCCGATTTATATCTAACCGGTCAAAAATACTCGATCGTTGATACTCTACTAAATTATCTCCTCCACAGAGCTTGAACTGGATCATGAGAAATCATAACAGTAGAGGAAGAGGATGAGACCCATGGGGGCTAAGGTAGCGAGGGGTTTAGGTACTCGAGACCTCCTATACAAACTTTGAGTACAAGACAAACATAACTTAGGGATTTCTTAGAAAATTGAAAACTTGCATGAAATAGCTACGACAATAACTCAAATAGAGCTAACAGAATTATAAATTTAAAAAAAAAAACATAACAAATTACTAGAAAACATGAGTCTCCACTACTTCAGTATCGAATACTATTTTTCGGTTCTATAAATTAGTTGTAGTTTTATTTATTTATTTATTTATTATTAGTTATTAATTTTGGCAGTGAATAAGATGGGAGGGGTTGGGTGAGAAAAAGGGTAGGTGAGGGGTAGTTGACCTTGAATTTAATTTACAATTTAAATGGTATCAAAATAATAATTAGCGACCTTGTCATCGAATACGATGCCACAACAAACTAAGAAAATAATAATATAAGTTTTTGACACTTAAATTTATATAAATTTAAGAAAAACGAGATGAAAATATTTTCCATTTGACGGCGTGAAAATTAAGATAAATACTTGTAAATACACTTTCATTAGTATTAATATCGTGGTCTATAAAACTGAACGAGTATATCAGACTGAGTTGCTTGACTTGGACTAATCAATTAGATATTATCCTTTTGCCCACTCAGTAATTAAACGTATGAACTCACCTGAAATTAATTCGATTCGGTCAAAAAGTTAATTACTTTTATAATGAATTGAAATTTTTTAATGTTAATGGGGGCTCTGTAATATTTAAAGTTGAGATTTGATTTATTTTTTTTTTAAAAAACACACTTAAGTGCTTTATTAATACCTTTATTCCTTTATGACTTGTGAAGTCTTTTTTTTTTTGCTGTTGTTATTATTAATTCCCTTTAAGAACTGATCTTGCATTGATTAATTAAGTTGTCTTTACTCAAAAGAATCCCTCTAATTTTAAGATGAATCTGCTGATGGCTTTTGATAATGATAAGGCACTCCACCAACAAATTAAAAATGATTTTCAGCTGTAGAATTTTGACGAAGATCTTGGAGATGATGCGATTCCAACAACCACAAAATTTGTAAGTTTCTGATGGAATTTATATACATGAAAAAATATACGATTTGAGAAATTTTTAAAAATCCAACTACTACCTCTATTTCTACATCGACATTTGATAATTTACAAATGAATTTATTTACATATTTTTAAAATATATATATAATGATGCTGCTGACTTTTGGTCTCTTTCGCCGAAAATAAATTCAATCCGGCCGCAACTGTCAAGTCTCAAAAAAAAAAAAAAAAAAAAAAAAAAAAAATCTTAAAACTCATTTAACCGACCGAACCCTTTTTATTTTCCTTTTAATTTTCTTTTTCCCTTCTTTTTCGTTCGCACGACCCATCTTCCGCTCGCGAGCCGCCGCAGACGACGAAAAGGGGCGATCGTCGAACCCCTTCCGCCGGAGACGACGCCAAGCTGCCGGAGCTACACCGACCCTCCTCCTTCCTCTTCACGGTGAGTAGTCTTTGGCTAGGGTTGGCGAGGGCGGTGAGTTCCGTAGATTTTCGTGTGGGACTGTTGCGGCGAGATTGAGTTGGGGTTTTGAGGATTGAATCATGCCGGTGAACTTGGGTTTCCAGATGAAGTTCTAGCAGGGTCATAGGGGGGATTTCGGTAGGTTTGGAATGGACGGAGCTGGAGAAACCGGTGGAGCTTGGATCCCGTCGGCTTGAAGGAGGTGAGGAGCAGGGATGTCGGGATTTAATCGGGTCTGGGCATTTGGGTTCCAGATTGTGTTCTAGCAGGGTTCATGGGGGGATTTTCGGTAGTTTGGGATGGACTGAGCTATGGAAACCGGTGGAGTTGGGTTTTCCGTCGGCTTGAAGGAGGTGAGGAGCAGAGAGATTCCGAGAGGTGGCTAGAGATTTAAATCCTTGGGCTGTAGTGGGAATTCTAGATGGAGGTGATCGTACCCGGGGGATTAGGGTTATCGACAGGTGAAGGGCAGGGGAAAGGGAATGGGTAAACAGATTTGTGTTGTTGGGAGGGAAGGGGATCGGTTTAGGATTTTAGGATTGTTTTTACGAATTTAAGCGTGGATTGGTATTGTGGGTTTCATCCGGTAGGGTGATAATAACGGAGTATACACATGTTGGGGTCATTATGAATTGGGTGTGCCGAGTGATGTATATGAGGGTTAAATCTTCAGTTAATAACCAGATAAATGTTTAATAGATGTAAAGAGTAGTTTGTTTGAAAGGAATCAGCATGCTAGGGTGGATATAAAAATTTGTATATACATGAGCTTTATGTCTGTAGATTATTCCTGCTATATTTGTTCTCAGTCAGCATGTTTAGTTAATCCTTTATGAGATTTTTCTTAATGTTGTAAATGATATATAATATATGATAAATATTGTCTACCTGTGTATGAGGTTAGATGCTATATGTATATGTGTGTAATTACCATCTACCTGTGTATGAGGTTAGATGCTATATATATATGTGTGTAATTATCATCTACCTGTGTATGAGGTTAGATGCTATATATAGATATATAGATATTTGTTTACCTATGATGTTTAATGTTATCATTTTTAGCTAAATGTTCATCAGATCTTTCTTGTGCTTCGATGTTATGTGAATAAGTTATATTATCGTCTACCTGTGTGTAAGGTTAGATGTTATATGTACATGTGTATAATTATCATCTACCTGTGTATGAGGTTAGATGTTATATATATATGTGGGTGTAATTAACATCTATCTGTGTATGAGGTTAGATGCTATATATAGATATATACTCGTTCACTCATGATGTTCTATGTTATCCTTCTGTGACTGAGTATGATAGAAAATGACAGAAATTCTTATTTAGCTAACTGTATGTACATGAGCATTAGTGGTGCCTGGACGAGTTGGGCTCCCCGGGTTGAGCTCCGGGGAGGGCCCACCCAAATTGACAGATTGACTGATAACTGATGACTGACCCCCTTAGTTTCTTTCTAGAGGTACCTCAGGATTACACAAGAAAATAAGGTATTTGACTGGCTCAACATTGTAAATGCATAATGTGAGGTACCACGAGGGTTTATGTTTAGGTACAGTTAGCAGAACAGAAAGGCATGATTGAGTTCGCAGTACTTGTTATAATGGCATGTTGTTAAAAGTATTGGTTCATGCGACTTACTGAAAAGTGTAACGAGAAAATGTATGTTGAGCTCTGATGAGTTTACATTTACAGTTGTAGAGATATATGTTTCCTGTTGAATTTTCCTCCCTGTGTTATCTCCCTATCATTGATCTACTTACTGGGCTGTGAACTCATGATTTTACATAATATTTTCAGGTAGGGAACAGGATTCCCATATTGAGATGCAGGAAGCGGAGGTGGTGTAACTGAGGAGATGACGATGAGCATAGCACACATTGTCCGGGACATCTATGATACAGGGTTTCCAGTTTGAGGGGAGTTGATTTGATGTTCTAATTTTCTTCAGACGGAGAGGGTAAAGTGTGTAGTTGAGACTGCTAAACGGAATGGAATAAAATAATCTTTGTGCCGGGTGTTCCGATCTTGTGTATCATGGGTAAGATTGATGTGTGACTGGGCAATTAAGTATATGCATACTGGGTTAGGTCTTTTCAGTTGGTATCAGAGCGAACGATCCTAAAGGACAGTGTGTGCATGCAATATCATCAAGGACTCAGATACATCCATCTCCGCGTTTGTAAGCTTTAAATTTATTTTTCAAGTAGTAGTCTTAATGTAATCATGTTTAGGTTTATATATAAATTGGAGATAACGATGCAAGTATCAGGTTTTATAGGAGAATGGCGGGCCGAAGAAACAATGGTGAAGTGGGGCAGAGTAGTCAGTTTCTCGCTGAGCTTGCCGCAATTATGCGGGAACAGAGTCGGATTGTAACACCCCAAATTTTAATTTCTATATTTTTATTAGAGGAAAATAGAAATAAGAATAAAAATAGAAATAATAAAAATAGGAATAGAATAATAATAATAATAATAATAATAATAATAATAATAATAATAAAATAGAAATAATTAAGAATAGGAAAAAAAATGGTTCGTTAGCCGAGGCTCGAATCATGAACCGTTGGTTTGGGGGAATAGGCTTCCCACCACTAAGTCATAAGATTATCAATGGATAGGATATAACAAAATATATCTATAGGCAAAAAAAAAGGAAAGATTGGTTAATTTGACTAATTATTTAAAGTGGTAATTAGGTTAAGAAAAATTCTAATTTTTATATATATATATTTTTCTTATCTCTCTATAAAATCTCACGTTTTTCTCTCTCCCTCACGCCACTTCTCTCTCTCTCCCTCACGCCGCCCCTCTCTCTCTCATCCCTCTTTCTCTCTCTCGATCTCTCTCTCGTACTCCAGCCGTCGGAGCAAGGAAGAAGGTTATCTTTTCTTTGGATAATTCAAGAGGAGATTTTCAAGAGGGATCTTCGCAAGGACTTGATAGAGTATCACGCTAAAGCAAAGGAACACATAGGAGGTCTTCTCTTTACGAAATCTAACAATATAAATTGGTGAAAAGCGTAGGAGGTAAGTATTGCTCACCTGCAGTATAAGTAGTTATCGTATGTCATTGATATGTTTTTCCTGTGCTTGTTATTTCCAGTTACATGGTTGAACAGTTTATATGCATGTTATTTCCAGTTATGCATGATGTTTTCAGTTATGCGATTTTACCGTTATATTATGGGTAATTCAGCATCATGTTGAGATCCAAGATAAGAATGTGATTTATGATCATGCATGTTGTAGATGAGTTGTAGCTTACAATTATATGCATGATGTAGAGTAAGATGTAAAAATATTTCCTTTATAAAGAAAATTTAAAGATGCTCCCCGTTCGAATTGGGGATTAAGAGCACAACGATCTTCAGTATGCTCCCCATTTCAGTTTTGGGGGTCAAGAGCATAATGATCTTTATGGTGCTCCCCATTTGTGATTTAGGGGATTAAGAGCATTTCCTTCGGTATGTATAAAAATATAAGTATAAAGGAAGTATTTTACTTTTTGTGAGGCATGTCGCATCGATTTATGGTCGAGACCCTCAGTTTCAGTTACCCTAGTAGGTTCGATGGTTGGCCACCCCGGCCTATTAGGAATGCACGCATTGGTACTATACCGGGCCCATATCCAGGATGATTATTATTTTGAAGTATCAGTATAAGTAAAAGTTTTCAAAGTTAATCATTTCAGTTCAGATACACTGTTTATAAGTTTTAAAATACTCAAGAGCATGGTTTATACAAGAGACATGTATTCAGAATTATGATTTCCAGTTGTGCTTGCATGTGTAACAATGTATCAAGGGTAAGAGAACTAGTTGCATGATTTCATACAGTGCATGTTTTTGTGAGCATAGAAAGTACTTACTAAGCGTTATTGCTTATAGTTTGTATTTCCTTATACTGCAGATAAAGGTAAAGAAAAGCTTCAGTAAGGTGGCATGGCGGATGAAGTCTTTGGGTGTGTGGCGCGGAAGGTGGAAGTAAAAGATCCTAAGTGAAGATGTCTAAATCAGATTTTTAGTTTCTTATGTCATGTTTGATATTGTCTAAGTGATGTAAAGGTCCTTATGATTATTTTAGTTGTTAGCATATTGCATTAGTATATTGCATGAATTAAAAATAAAGATAGACAGTAAAGTAGTGACATCTCTCCTGGTAGAGAGTGGAAAGACTAGGAGGGATGTTACAAGATGGTATCAGAGCGGGTTCCGCCCTTCCGTCACACACACATCGAGCATCAGTCCTGTCGCCTCCAAGTAAGCAAGTATTTATCGACTTTATTTATTTTATGAGTAGTAAGGAATGCTTCTTTTAAGTTAAACATGCTCACCTAGAATGTTCTCTTTGAGTTAAACATGTTTGCATATATATATATATATATGAAGATGATAGACAGTAAGTAATAGAACATATCTAGATATGTATGTGAAGATGATAAAAAGTAGTGATAATAGTCTTATAGTGGTTTCACTTTATCATTTTATGAAGAGCAAGAAATGCCTCGAGGAAGACTCCGTAGAGGACAAGGAATGAATGAAGAAGTACCACCACCTGCCTGGATGCAGATAGTCACTCAGCTCCAACAGCAAGTGGCAGAGCAGCAGCAGATCATCAATACCTTAATGACGAATCAGCGAGAAAATCCTGTTACTCAGCCAGGGACTCAGAATACTATTCCAACTACATCTTCCGCCCCACCAGTCCCACCAACAGCTCCAGTGGGAGGGGTGAGGCAAGAGGCCTATCTGATTCAATGGAAAAAGCTGAAGCCAGAGAGTTTTGCCGGTGCCAGTGAACCATGGGATGCTCAGGCATGGTTCAAGACAGTAGAGAGCATAGTGGAACTGCTGGACTGGCCCGAGAATGAGAAAGTCAAGTGCGCCTCGTTCTGTCTGATCGGAGATGTCAGAATGTGGTGGGAGCGAGTAAAGACTAAGAGGGTGGTGAACCAAATGTCATGGACGGACTTTGAGACGGAGTTCTTCGAGGAGTTCTTTCATATGCGAGTCACCAATAAGCATTATGATGAGTTCACGGAGTTTCGACAAGGGGATTTATCAGTAGATGAAGCGGTTAAGAAGTTCAATATGTTGGCTCGTCTATGCCCGGAACTAGTTAGTACTGAGAAGGAAAGAGTTAGGTTGATGCTAAAGATATTGAGACCGGAGATAACTCTGAATGTGGCTGGTGGAATTAATAGACCACAGACTACTGAAGAGCTAATCAACAGTGCGCTAATCACGGAGCATTACATGAATAGTATCAAGAACCAAAAGCTAGCCTCAGTAGAAAGCAAAAGCCGAGGAAATGCAGAGGTCGAAACCTCGAGCGGTAATTGAGCTAGGCGAAACAACAATGGCAAGAGGAAGCAATAGAATAATGCAAAGGAGGTTCAACAAGATGGCGACCTCGTATCCTACATGTTCTAAGTGTGGAAGGAAGCATCCAGAGTTTCTTTGCGGGCGTGAGCAGGTGTTATATATGTGGTGTCGAGGACCCTTGATGCCCCACTAAGACCAATGTCTCGCCACCGCGTCTATTGATATGGAGGTAGACCCGGCCCGGCTATCGGATGCAGGGAGCACTGGAGGGTCCTTACATCAGCCAAGGAAGATTAGAGGCTCCATCAGTTACACCTAATGACCGGATCTTCTCCCTTACCAAGGAAGAGGTAGCAAATGCTTCTACGGTGGTTACAGGTCAGATACCTATCCTTAGTCAGCATGCTACCGTACTGTTTGATACTGGGGCAACCCATTCTTTCATGTCTATGACATTTGCTAAGAAGATAGATATAACTCCGGATACCTTAGATATTCAGTTTTTAACGACCCTACATTCGGGTGAAATAATGACATCTACACACTGGTTGCGTGTCGTGCCGGTCAGAATTTCAGACAGAGAGCTTTATAATGATTTAATCTTGTTAGACATGCATGACTATGATGTCATCTTTGGAATGAACTTTCATAGCAAGTACGGTGCTTCCATTGAGTGTCGTAAGCGAAGGATAGTATTCCAACCCGAGACCGAGGCCAAATTTGAGTTTATTGGAGAACCAAGGAAGAAGACTAAGAAGTTCTTGCCCGCCATAGAAGCTCAGAAGATGCTAGCTAGTGGATGCACTGGGTATTTAGCACATCTAATTGATACTAAGCAAGAAAGAAGACAAAAGTTGGAAGAAGTCCCAATCGTATGTGACTACCCGAAAGTATTTCCTGACGAGCTACCAGGACTAGCACCTAGAAGAGAAGTTGAGTTTGAGATTGAACTTATTCCTGGTACCAACCCAATCTCAAAAGCACCCTATCGTATGACTCCAGCTGAATTGAAAGAGCTTCAGGAACAATTACGGGAGTTATTGGGCAAGGGATTCATCCGCCCTAGTCATTCCCCATAGGGAGCTCCGGTGTTGTTCGTGAAAAAGAAGGATGGATCTATGAGAATGTGCATAGACTACCGAGCCTTGAATCAAGTGACGATCAAGAACAGATATCCTCTGCCAAGGATAGAGGATTTATTTGATCAATTGAGGGGAGCCACAGTTTTCTCCAAGATTGACTTGAGGTCAGGTTATCATCAAGTAAGAGTTAAAGAGGATGATATACCGAAAACAGCCTTCCGAACGAGGTATGAACACTATGAGTTCGTGGTCATGCCCTTCGGAGTGACAAATGCACCCGCTATGTTTATGGACTTGATGAATCGGATATTTAAGGAGTACCTTGACAAGTTTGTGGTCATTTTCATTGACGACGTCCTTATCTACTCGAGAACCCAGGAAGAACATATCGAACACTTGAAGACAGTCTTGCAAACCCTTCAAAGAAAGACAAGTTCTCCAAGTGTGAGTTTTGGCTTGATCGAATATCGTTTCTGGGTCATGTTATTTCAAAAGATGGAGTTATGGTAGACCCGACAAAGATAGAAGCGCTCAGTAATTGGGGTCAACCAAAGAATGCCAGTGAAGTCAGAAGTTTCCTCGGATTGGCAGGGTACTATCGAAAGTTTGTGGAAAACTTCTCAAGGATAGCTTCACCGTTGACAGTTCTTACCAGAAAGAACAAGAAGTTCGAATGGACCGAAGATTGTGAAAAGAGCTTCATTGAATTAAAGAGGAGGCTCACAAGTGCTCCAGTGCTTACCCTTCCAGAAAGTAATGAGGGATTTGACCTGTATAGTGATGCATCCAAGATGGGACTCGGAGCAAGATCTTATCTGAAGGGTAAAGTCATTGCTTATGCATCTAGACAACTCAAGGACTATGAAAAGAATTACCCCACTCATGACTTTGAGTTGGCGTGATGGTCTTTGCTCAAAGTTTGGAGACATTACTTATATGGAGTCCAATGCAAGATTTACACAGATCACAGTCAGTACTTCTTCACTCGAAGGATTTGAATATCGGCAGCGTAGATGGCTTGAGCTAGTAAAGGTGTGTGAAATCCGCTACCATCCTGGAAAGACAAACAAAGTAGCAGAGCCTCATGCGCCACTTTGATGTCCCTAGCAACACTATCCCAACCACTGAAAAAAGAGATAATGAATTTTGGAGTTGAGATCATTTCTGGACAGCTCTCCGCCTTGACCATAGTACCTACACTGTTTGAGGATATATTAGCGAGACAGGACAAAGATCCTAACATCCAAAGGATCAAGCAGGAGATCCAAGAAGGGAAGGATGAAGGATTTCATGTCTCTGATAGTGGGGTATTATATTTGGGTGAACGCCTATGTATCTCCAACGACCCAGACTTAAGAAAGAAGATCCTAGAAGAAGCTCATGGGACCCCATATTCGATGCATCATGGATCCACCAAGATGTATCAAGATATGAAAGGGAAATTCTGGTGGCTTGGTATGAAGAGGGACGTGACTAAGTATGTTAGCACTTTCCTGACATGTCAGAGAGTGAAAGCCGAACACCAGAGACCAGGAGGAGTTCTACAACCTATCCAGATTCCAGAATGGAAGTGGGAGGAATTAGCCATGGATTTCATAGTAGAATTGCCCAAAACAACCAATGGCTACGATTCTATTTGGGTAGTTGTCGATAGATTGACAAAGTCTGCTCACTTCATGCCTATCAAAATATCATACTCCATGGAGCAGTTAGCCCAGTTATACGTCAAGGAAGTGATTAGACTGCATGGAGTACCTAAGACCATTATCTCAGATAGAGCGATGCTTCACTTCACACTTCTGGGAGTGTGTTCAGAAAGCCCTCGGCACTAAGTTACGATTCAGCACTGCATTTCATCCTTAGACAGATGGGCAAACAGAAAGAGTGAATCAGATTTTGGAGGACATGCTCAGAGCTTGTGCCTTGGATTTTAAAGGAAGCTGGTGCAAATATTTGTGTTTGGCAGAGTTTACCTATAATAACAGTTATCAAACCACAATTGGAATGACATCTTATGAAGCCTTGTATGGAAGGAGATGCAGATCGCCTACCTGTTGGTATGAGGGTGGCGAGAAGAAAGAAATGGGACTCAAGACTGATTTTATAGATGACGCCACCAAAGCAATAAAGAACATACGTCAAAGGATAGAGACTGCCCAAAGTCGGCAGAAGAGTTATGTCGATGTCCGACGTAGACCCCTAGAGTTCCAAGTCGGAGATTCAATGTTCATTAAGGTAGCTCCTATGAAAGGGGTAATGAGATTTGGGAAGAAAGGCAAGTTAAGTCCCAAATATGTTGGCCCCTACCTGATCACCAAGAGAGTTGGTAAGGTAGCTTATGAGCTAGAGCTACCACAGGAAATGTCAGCTATCCACAATGTATTTCATGTTTCAATGCTTAAGAAGCACATCCCAGACACCAACCAAGTGGTTGAGTCACAGACGGTACAGATTCAGACAGATCTAAGTTATGAAAGTCGACCTATTCAGATAATAGATCGAGCAGTCAGGAAACTAAGAAATAAAGAAATACCGTTAGTAAAAGTCATATGACAAAGTCAAAGGGTTGAAGAAGCAACCTGGGAACGTGAGGATGACATGAAACAAAAGTACCCCGAGCTTTTTTAAGTTTCGAGGACGAAACTTTTATAAGGTATAAGAGATTGTAACACCCCAAATTTTAATTTCTATATTTTTATTAGAGGAAAGTAGAAATAAGAATAAGAATAGGAATAATAAAAATAGGAATAGAATAATAATAATAATAAAATAGAAATAATTAAGAATAGGAAAAAAAATGGTTCGTTAGCCGAGGCTCGAACCATGAACCGTTGGTTTGGGGGAATAAGCTTCCCACCACTAAGTCATAAGATTGCCAATGGATAAGATATAACAAAATATATCTATAGGCGAAAAAAAGGAAAGATTGGTTAATTTGACTAATTATTTAAAGGGGTAATTAGGTTGAGAAAAATTCTAATTTTTATATATATATTTTTTTCTTATCTCTCTATAAAATCTCACGTTTCTCTCTCTCTCCCTCACGCCGCCTCTCTCTCTCTCGATCTCTCTCTCGTACTTCAGCCGTCGGAGCAAGGAAGAAGGTTATCTTTTCTTTGGATAATTCAAGAGGAGATTTTCAAGAGGGATCTTCACAAGGACTTGATAGAGTATCACGCTAAAGCAAAGGAACACATAGGAGGTCTTCTCTTTACGAAATCTAACAATATAAATTGGTGAAAAGCGTAGGAGGTAAGTATTGCTCACCTGCAGTATAAGTAGTTATCGTATGTCATTGATATATTTTTCCTGTGCTTGTTATTTCCAGTTACATGGTTGAGCAGTTTATATGCATGTTATTTCCAGTTATGCATGATGTTTTCAGTTACACGATTTTACCGTTATATTATGGGTAATTCAGCATCATGTTGAGATCCAAGATAAGAATGTGATTTATGATCATGCATGTTGTAGATGAGTTGTAGCTTACAATTATATGCATGATGTAGAGTAAGATGTAAAAATATTTCCTTTATAAAGAAAATTTAAAGATGCTCCCCGTTCGAATTGGAGATTAAGAGCACAACGATCTTCAGTATGCTCCCTATTTCAGTTTTGGGGGTCAAGAGCATAATAATCTTTATGATGCTCCCCATTTATGATTTAGGGGATTAAGAGCATTTCCTTCGGTATGTATAAAAATATAAGTATAAAGGAAGTATTTTACTTTTTGACAGGGCATGTACCGGGCATCGATCGACATGCCGAGGCCCTGAGCCTGATTACCCTAGTAGGTTCGGTGGTTGGCCACCCCGGCCTATTAGGAATGCACGCATTAGTACTATGTCGGGCCCATATCCAGGATGAT
The DNA here is from genome assembly GCA_025175895.1 of Wurfbainia villosa. NCBI lineage: Eukaryota > Viridiplantae > Streptophyta > Magnoliopsida > Zingiberales > Zingiberaceae > Wurfbainia > Wurfbainia villosa. The sequence continues at coordinate 5,925,513 of JAKLTH010000042.1, forward strand.
TATTATTTTGAAGTATAAGTATAAGTAAAAGTTTTCAAAGTTAATCATTTCAGTTCAGATACACTGTTTATAAGTTTTAAAATACTTAAGAGCATGGTTTATACAAGAGATATGTATTCAGAATTATGATTTCCAGTTGTGCTTGCATGTGTATCAATGTATCAAGGGTAAGAGAACTAGTTGTATGATTTCATACAGTGCATGTTTTTGTGAGCATAGAAAGTACTTACTAAGCGTTATTGCTTATAGTTTGCATTTCCTTATACTGCAGATAAAGGTAAAGAAAAGCTTCAGTAAGGTGGCATGGCGGATGAAGTGCTGGGTGTGTGTGGCGACGGAACAGTGGAAGTAAAAGATCCTAAGTGAAGATGTCTAAATCAGATTTTTAGTTTCTTATGTCATGTTTGATATTGTCTAAGTGATGTAAATGTCCTTATGATTATTTTAGTTGTTATCATATTGCATTAGTATATTGCATGAATTAAAAATAAAGATAGACAGTAAAGTAGTGACATCTCCGCTGGTAGAGAGTGGAAAGACTAGGGGGGTGTTACACGGATTCAGGGAGAACAGATCCAACAGCTGTTGAGAGCCAGGGAGCATGGAAACACCCACAGTGGTCCCACAACCAGTGTGAACCCAGTTTACAAGCAGTTCAGGGATCTTGGACCAACAGAGTTTAAGGGAAGTACAGACCCGATTGTGGCAGAAGGATGGATTCGATCATTGGAGATGATATATGACTTCATGCAGCTTACGGATGCTGACAAGGTGAGGTGCGCCATATTCATGTTGCGGGGCGATGCTCGGATATGGTGGGAGGGTGCACGTTCAGCGGTGGATTTAGCTTCTGATTAGGGTTGAATTCAAGGAGGTATTTTATGGTAAATACTTTACTGCTGACACTAGAACCCGAATGGCCAGGGAATTCCTAGAGCTTCGCCAAGGGGACCGGACAGTGGCTGAGTATGTCAAGAAGGGACGGTATTTTGTACCTATGATTGCCAGTCAACCAGTAGAGGAGATGAAACATTTCACTGAGGGATTGAGGGCAGCCATTCGCCATGATGTCAGGGTGAGTCGAGTTACCACCTTCAGAGAGGTTGTGGATCAGGCTCTGATGGCAGAGAGGGACATGAATGACATGATAAAGGAAGTACAGACTAAGAGGTCTAGTTACTAGGGAAGGGAACCTCCTGCGTTGAGTCAGAAGAAGTTTGCACCGAGCCAGTTTCGAGGCAAACAACCACAGTTTCAGACGCAGCCACGACAGTGACCCCAGGAACCCCGACCAGTCGACCATACTATCTTCAAGGGCGAAAGCAAAATTCAGTGTTCCAAGTGCGATAAGACTCATGCAGGTCAGTGTTTGGTGGGTACAGATGTGTGCTACAAGTGCAAGAAGTCTGGACACTTTGCTATGAACTGCCCTCAGCTCAAAGAGCCAACTAGAGGAAGGGTGTATGCTATGACACAGGAGCAGGTGGATCCGGATTCTGCCATCATCACAAGTAGAATTTCTATTGTCAACCTACCTGCTCATGCCTTAATTGATTCTGGAGCTACACACTCTTTCATATCGGTGGCCTACATTGCAAAACTAGGTATTTCATGTGATTGGATGGCTACCGGCTATAACGTGTCCTTGCCTTCGGGGGAAGAACTGACTAGCAATAGAATAGTGAGGAACTGTCTGATAAGGATGCAGAACTATACTATTAGAGATGGTGGACTTTGATGTAATTCAGGTATGGATTGGTTGACTGATGCGAGACCATTATCGACTATAAACAAAGGACGGTTAAAGCCCAAAAAATGATGGATTTGTCATCTTCAATGCAACCTCCACATTGAGTCATCTACCTGTTATATCAGCATGTAAAGCTCAGAAAATGTTAAGGGGTGTAACGGATTTCTAGTCAACATAATGGGTAGTTCTGAGACTTTCAAACCAAGTATGGAGGAAGTAGAGGTAGTCCGGGATTTTCCTGATGTATTTCCAGAGGATATTGCAGGATTACCCCCTGTCAGGGAGGTTGAGTTTGGAATAGAATTAATATCGGGAACCACCCCTGTGTCTAAAGCACCGTACCGCCTGGCACCCACCGAAATGAAGGAACTGAAGGAGCAACTACAAGAACTACTGGATAAGGGTTTCATCCGACCCAGTGTGTCACCCTGGGGAGCGCCAGTGTTGTTCGTCCGTAAGAAGGACGGTTCAATGCGGTTGTGCATTGACTACCGGGAGTTGAGCAAGATTCTGATCGAGAATAAGTACCCGTTGCCTAGAATCGATGATCTGTTTGATCAACTACAGGGAGCAACGGTGTTCTCAAAAATTGACTTGAGGTCGGGGTACCACCAATTGAGGGTGAAAGGAGAAGATGTTCATAAAACTGCATTCAGAACTCGATATGGTCATTATGAGTTTCTAGTTATGTCGTTTGGGCTTACTAATGCCCCCGCAGCCTTTATGGATTTGATGAACCGGATTTTCCAGCCATACCTGGATCAGTTTGTGATTGTCTTCATCGATGATATACTAATTTACTCTCAGAGTCGCGAAGAGCACCGACAACATCTGACGCTGGTGCTGCAGACTCTGAAGGATAAGCGATTATATGCTAAGTTCAGCAAATGTGATTTTTGGCTGAGACAAATAGCATTTCTAGGACATATAGTCTTGGAGAGGGGAATAGAGGTGGATCCAGTCAAAGTGGAGGCAATTCAGAGTTGGGCTACTCCGAGGAATGTTACAAAAATTCGAAGTTTCCTGGGACTAGCGGGGTATTATCGCAGATTTATTCAGAATTTTCACAGTGCGCTACCACGACCGTTGACCAAGAAGGGGTGAGGTATGAATGGACTACTCGGTCGAAGAGTTTTATGGAGTTAAAGGAAAGGTGATGATAGTGCACAGTGCTTGCAATTCCAGATATTACAGGCAGGTTTACACGATGCCTCCAAACCGGTCTAGGGGTCAGATTGATGCAGAAGGGGAGGATCATTGCCTATGCATCACGTCAGTTGAAGGTGCATGAGCAGAATTATCCTACACATGATCTGGAACTAGCAGCGGTCATCTTCGCTTTGAAGATCTGGCGACACTATCTTTACGGAGAACGTTGCGAGATCTACACAGATCATAAAAGTTTGAAATATTTCTTTACTCAAAAGGAACTGAATATGCGGCAGATACGATGGTTGGAGTTGGTAAAAGATTATGACTGCAATATTAACTATCACCCGGGTAAGGCAAATGTGGTGGCGGATGCGCTGAGTCGCAAGACGGCGACACTATTACAGTTGACCACCCAGCAAAGATTGATATCAGAATTTTAACAGATAAGAGTGGAGGTGATAGCACCAGGTGAGCAGGTTAGGTTGGCGGCACTGACGGTTACATCGAACTTACGGGATCAGATTCGGGCAGAACAAGCCTCGGATCAACAGTTAATGGAATGGAAACGCAAAGATGGAGCAAAGGGTAGCACCACATACTCAGTGATCGATGGGATGATGCGATACAAGGGCCGCATCTGGGTGCCTAAGGGTGGATCCCTGAGGGAGAATCTCATGAGGGAAGCTCACACTACCCCGTACTCTATCCACCCTGGCAGCACAAAGATGTATAAGGATATGCGGCTATTATATTGGTGGTCGGGCATGAAGAGAGACATAAGCAAGATGGTCCATGAGTGCCTTACATCAGCGGTGAAAGTTGAGCACCAAAGGCCCGCGGGATTGCTCGAACCGCTTCCGATACCTGTCTGGAAGTGGGAAAATGTTGCCATGGATTTTGTGGTAGGATTACCGATCTCGACTAAGGGATCAAATGCAGTGTGGGTTATTGTGGATCGATTGACGAAGTCAGCACACTTCTTGCCAGTGAAAACCACTTTCACTATGATACAATATGCAGATTTGTATATACGGGAAATAGTAAGGTTACATGGAATTCGGATCAGATTGTCGAGATAGAGATCCAAAATTTACATCCGGGTTGGAAGAGTTTGCATCGGGATTGGGTACAAAACTTGCTTTCAGATCGCTTTCCATCCCAGATGACAGTCAATCTCGCGAGTAATTGATTTTGGAAGATATGCTCTGAGCTTGCATTATAGATTTGAAAGGAGTGAGTCCAAACTGCCCTTGGTAGAGTTCACCTATAATAATAGTTATCAATCCACCATCGGTATGGCTCCCTATGAAGCTCTATACGGAAGAAGGTGTAGAACCCCACTACATTGGGAAGAGGTAGGAGAAAGGGCAGTTCTGGGTCCAGAGATTGTGACACAAACTGTGAAACTAGTAGCAAACATCCAGGACAGAATGCAGTCGACACAAAGTCGCCAAAAGAGTTATGCTGATTGTCGAAGGAGGGACCTAGAGTTCACAGTGGGAGACCATGTATTTCTCAAAGTGTCACCCATGAAGAAGTCTTGAGGTTGGAAGGAAGGGCAAACTCAGTCCGAGGTATATTGGGCCTTTTGAGATCCTCGACCGGATTGGAACACGAGCATACCGTGTTGCTCTACCACCAAACCTGGCGGGAGTTCACAATGTGTTTCACGTATCCATGCTCAGGAGGTACCTTTCCAACCCTGCACAAGTGATTGGGTATGAAGTCATACAATGGACACCAGATCTATCCTACGAGGTAATACCAGAACAAATATTAGATCGTCAAGTGCGGAAGCTGAGAAATAAAGAAATCAGAATGGTGAAAGTTTTATGGGGAAATCAGCAGATAGAGGAAGCTACTTGGGAGACCGAGCGGGATATGCATGACCGTTACCCTGAACTATTTGGTAAGTCAAATTTCGAGGATGAAATTTTTTTTAAGGGGGGAAGAGTTGTCAAGTCTCAAAAAAAAAAAAGAAAAAAAAAACCCTAAAACCCATTTAACCGGCCGAACCCTATTTATTTTCCTTTTCTTTTTCTTTTTCCCTTCTTTTCGTTCGCGCGACCCATCTTCCGCCATGAGCCGCGAGCAGCGAAAAGGGCGTCGTCGAACCCCTTCACGGAGATGACGCTTAAGTCGCCGAGCTACACCGACCCTCCTCCTTCCTCTTCACGGTGAGTAGTCTTTGGCTAGGGTTGGCGAGGGCGGTGAGTTCCTCAGATTTTCGTGTGGGACTGTTGCGGCGAGATTGAGTTGGGGTTTTGGGGATTGAATCGTGCCGGTGAACTTGGGTTTCCAGATGGAGTTCTAGCAGGGTCATAGGGGGGATTTCGGTAGGTTTGGAATGGACGGAGCTGGAGAAACCGGTGGAGCTTGGATCCCGTCGGCTTGAAGGAGGTGAGGAGCAGGGATGTCGGGATTTAATCAGTGCAGGCATTTGGGTTCCAGATTGTGTTCTAGCAGGGTTCATGGGGGGATTTTCGGTAGTTTGGGATGGACTGAGCTATGGAAACTGGTGGAGCTGGGTTTTCCGTCGGCTTGAAGGAGGTGAGGAGCAGAGAGATTACGGGAGGTGGCTAGAGATTTAAATCCTTGGGCCGTAGTGGGAATTCTAGATGGAGGTGATCGTACCCGGGGGATTAGGGTTCTCGGCAGGTGAAGGGCAGGGGAAAGGGAATGGGTAAACAGATTTGTGTTGTTGGGAGGGAAGGGGATCGGTTTAGGATTTTAGGATCGTTTTTACGAATTTAAGCGTGGATTGGTATTGTGGGTTTCATCCGGTAGGGTGATAATAACGGAGTATACACATGTTGGGGTCATTATGAATTGGGTGTGCCGAGTGATGTATATGAGGGTTAAATCTTCAGTTAATAACCAGATAAATGTTTAATAGATGTAAGGAGTAGTTTGTTTGAAAGGAATCAGCATGCTAGGGTGGATATAAATATTTGTATGTACATGAGCTTTATGTCTGTAGATTATTCCTGCTATATTTGTTCTCAGTCAGCATGTTTAGTTAATCCTTTATGAGATTTTTCTTAATGCTGTAAATGATATATAATATGTGATAAATATTGTCTACCTGTGTATGAGGTTAGATGCTATATGTATATGTGTGTAATTACCATCTACCTGTATATGAGGTTAGATGCTATATATAGATATATATATTTGTTCACCTATGATGTTTAATGTTATTATTTTTAGCTAAATGTTCATCAGATCTTTCTTGTGCTTCGATGTTATGTGAATAAGTTATATTATCATCTACCTGTGTGTAAGGTTAGATGTTATATGTACATGTGTATAATTATCATCTACCTGTGTATGAGGTTAGATACTATATATATATATGTGGGTGTAATTAACATCTACCTGTGTATGAGGTTAAATGTTATATATAGATATATACTCGTTCACTCATGATGTTCTATGTTATCCTTCTGTGACTGAGTATGATAGAAAATGACAGAAATTCTTATTTAGCTAACTGTATGTACATGAGCATTAGTGGTGCCTAGACGGGTTGGGCTCCCCGGGTTGAGCTCCGGGGAGGGCCCACCCAAATTAATGTGATGATGGTGATGGTGACTTAGTTTCTTTCTAGAGGTACCTCAAGATTGCACAAGAAAATAAGGTATTTGACTGGCTCAACATTGTAAATGCATAATGTGAGGTACCACGAGAGTTTATGTTTAGGTACAGTTAGCAGAACAGAAAGGCATGATTGAGTTTGCAGTACTTGTTATAATGACATGTTGTTAAAAGTATTGGTTATGTTTCATACTGACTTACAGAAAGTGTAACAGAAAATGTATGTTGAGCTACAGTAGTTTACATTTACAGTTGTAGAGATATATGTTTCCTGTTGAATTTTCCTCCCTGTGTTATCTCCCTATCATTAATCTACTTACTGGGCTGTGAACTCATGATTTCACATAATATTTTCAGGTAGGGAATAGGATTCCCATATTGAGATGCAGGAAGCAGAGGTGGTGTAACTGAGGAGATGACGATGAGCATAGCACACATTGTCCGGGACATCTATGATACAGGGTTTCCAGTTTGAGGGGAGTTGATTTGATGTTCTAGTTTTCTTCAGACGAGAGGGTAAAGTGTGTAGTTGAGACTGCTAAACGGAATGGAATAAAATAATCTGTGTCGGGTTTTCCGATCTTGTGTATCATGGGTAAGATTGATGTGTGACTGGGCAATTAAGTATATGCATACTGGGTTAGGTCTTTTCAGCAACAGTATCTTATCACACATAACACATATTAGAGGGTATTGGTATTCTGACGATGTCCCTATGATGTTTAACTCAAATAGAAAAAGATGAAAAGTAAAATATAGAATGTAGCTAGTATAATAAAAATATAATATGAGTTTTATTTATCTTAATCTGTTTTTATATGGTACCTCTGAAACTTTTTATTAACCAATATTATCTCTTAGTAGTGTCCTTTGATGGGTTATTAAAGGATAACCGTTATAGAAAATCTTCATCTGAGATGTCACGTATTCAAGAGTTATCATTGGAAAAAACTGTTGGAGGATTAGGTGTAACAACAGTTAAGAGGAATCCCCTAAGTGATTTTCTATTTTTCGATTCTTCATATTCCTAAATCCTAAGTTCTCTATTTTTCATGCTGATTCATTCAACTCTCAATATTTCAAATCGTCATGCTCCTTCAACTCTCAACTTTTTGAATCGTCGAGCTCTCGATTCTCATACTCTTAATTCCCGAGTGGTTGAGCTCCCGCCTTCCAATTCTCATACTTTTAACTTTTGAGTGATTGAGCTTTCGAGTACGAGCTCTTGCATCCTTGAGCCCCTCCTAGATTCTACAGATTTTTTTTTTCTTCTTTTGCCATCTCTATTTTCTCAAAGTTCTTATGAGGCATTTGGTTCGTAGAGAATTTTTTATTTTTTATTTTCATTCTCTTTTTTTTTTCAGAAAATAGAAAACAAGTTTTTTTTGTTTTCCAATTTTTCAAAAAACGTTGTTTTATTTTTTGGAAAACGAAAATGGAAATAGAAAACGATTATTTCTAGTTTTTTAAAAAATGCTCCTTTATTTTCTGAAAAATAAAGATGAAAAATACGAATCAAATACATTTTTTTATTTTCGTAAAAAATAAAAATGAAAAATGGAGAAGAAAACAAATACTAAACGCCCCAACGTTTGCATATAATTAATTTAGTTTAGTCGAGAATTGGTCGACTGTTTATACTTTCTAAAAAAATTAATTTATTGATATTTTATCTTTTTACCAATAAAAATAATTTAATTCTTAAAAATTTAGCGCACCAAACTATAAACTATTTCACTGAACAGTGTCCTAGCTCATTTTTTTTAGTATATTAAAAAAACATTAAATATTTTCTTATATTATATATTTTTAATTCGTATCAAATGTCCTCGTCTTCGACTCGATCAATCTTCGGAAATGATCTGCATTAACTACTTAGATACATTAGAGGAGATTTCGCAATTTGACGGTTCAATTCGAATTCTACGATTACGTCATTTCTAAAAGACCGTTCAATATCGAAGTCTTATTTTATCCATCGAATAAATTTTTATGAAAAAATTATCCTATATATATTTTAATTTATTATCGAATATTATCTCAATAAAAAATTATATTATATTCTGATGTGAAATATATTTTTGTTTTGACAGCTGCACCAGGTAATATTTTCTGATATTTGGATATTTCAAAGTGCTATTTTCCTTCGAAATCAACGTCGACATCCACTTTATCGTCACAGGTACTGTTGTTCGCCATCCAGCGAGCAACTGCTGTGATTCTTGACACGCACACCAAATTGACCTTGCCTATTAATCTTATACGTCTTCCGCGCTATAATAATAAATAAACGAATAACATCACCGCCTTCGCTTTCACTCATTTAAAAAGATTAAATAATTTGATCACGACCTTCCATTCACATTTATTTATTTTCTAGGTGGAATTTGAAATTCTACCGGAATGCCAATCAAATTTATTGTATCATTAAAATAATATTAGAAATTATTCATTGATATGACCTTAACTTTGCGCGCAATTTTGGAGTTGCTAAATTATTGATATTTTTTTTATTATTTAAAATATATTAGACTTAATTAATGTATTAAAATGACACGTAAATGGCCTTAAAGGAGGTTTTAGCAAAAAGGTAGATTAGGAACATTGCTAATCAAAGAAGAGAATTACAAGATAGGCTCTTTCTTACTTCATAAGAATAAAAAAATATCGAATTGCTTTAAAAACCTGATTGAGATAGTAATTATGATTATAATTAATTTGCTTCTTTGCAATTAATTAATTAATTAATTGATCCTGGTGAGATACTTGCTTGCGTATGGAATGACTTATGAATGACAATAATGTCTATATTTTGGCGACGTTAAATTACTCTTAAAATGCAGTTTTTTAAATTAGATTTAGTGCAATATAATTCGGTTGGGTTTGAAATCGAAGTGAACAAGCTTCCCAAATATTTCTAAATTCAAAATCACAATTATTTTTATTATTATTATTTTTAAAAAAAGAAAAAAAAAAAAAAGAGAAGTCGCTCATGGACCTTGATTTGCGTACGTGTCAATCGAATGTTGCGTTGTCGTTGGTTGGTCGTCCCGACGTAGCCTTATCTTCTTCCAACTGATTTCTAACGAACAGCGGTGGAATGGACCTTGCTATCTATAAAATAAGGACGTCCGGAGGCTGCAGGAAGCCGATACGACTACTCCCTTGTGAGCGTGAAATCTAATTCAATACGAAAGACATCAGTCCGGTTGGTACTGTCGACGCCATGTCGGGGGCGCGTGGAGCTCAGCCGCCGGGGACGCTGACGCCGACGGCGTACGAATCGGTGGCCGAGGAGCGCAACAGGACACGGCTGGATCCGCGTTCCAAGGAAGACGAAGGCATGATCAGGGTCGACAAGTTGCAGGACAAGGTTAGCTACGACCCCATCGGCGAGGGCAGTGTCGGCCCTGCCTTCGCCGTCATCGACGACGTCAACCAGGCGCAGGAGAAGAAGCTTGATACCGCCGTCACCGGTACAGGCGAAGCGCAGTTATGTAAACTTGCAAGAGTAATAATAAAGCATCGAACTGCGATCGATCCTGATACAGTTAGAAATTATGCTCCATGGTTTAAAAATTATAAACTTTTTAATCGGCTAGTTTAAACACTCTTTAGACAAGAAAGAAACACTGAAATCTCCAATCCTGGCGACACGATGCTGGCTCCTTTAAACTGGAACCGACAGTACAAGTCACGAAACGCACCCGAGCGCACCGAAGTGGAAATTCATTGCCTCGATTGCTTCTCGGGTGACTGTACAAGGCATTTGGAAGAATAACTACGCTAAACAACATCACTCGTAGTTGTAGTTATTAGGCATGCAGCAGGCCACTCGCTTCCATTTCCAATTCCATTAGCATGGAGTTTCCCATTGGGGAGGCTCTTCGCAGGTTTCTTCGCCCTCCCGTTTTGATAAAATTTAGGAGTGAAGAAGCTGTTGCTTGCTGGAGAATGAGGGACGAGGTTGTTCTCTTGGCCGGAGGCTTGCAGCCAAGCATCCAGTTGGCCGCATGACGCTGCTATAAGTCCTGTTGAGTAAATCTTGATTGAGTTTTATCCCAGGGTGGCTAATTCAGCAAGACTTGATGAGTCGAGAGAACAAACATTTGGATAAGAACAAGTAATGGAAGTAAAGTGCTATCACTGCCTTGTGCATTTGGATCAGCATATTGAGATGCAAGGGTGTAACTGGATGTTTTCCCATTCTCTTAGAAAAGGAGCTCGATGATAAGTAGGAAATTTTGAAAACAGTCAACATACGACTACCATAAGGATGCTTCTACGGTGAAGGACTCGGGTGTCATATAATTCAGTTCTAGAGTTCGGGCAATGTTGGATCTAGTTATTTGCGTGAATTTGCACGTTAGGAATTACCTAAGAAAACAGCAGAGGGCTTCCCGGGTCTTGACTTGAATTCTGGATGAAATTGAACACCAAGGAAATAAGGATGCGAAGGCAGCTCGATGATCTGCATTGTCCACTCGAAGAAATTGTAGCAAAATCCAAAAGGAACCGTAAAACAAAAAAGAAATGGAACAATTTTCAGGTTTCTACTACCTCCATGCGTTGCCCCGTCTCGTCTTTTCCGACGAAAGCAAGACCAGCCTTTTCGAATTCCAGGACAATACTAGGATTCACCTGTAAGAAACTAATGATCAGGGAATAAAATACTTAATTTTGACACTGAGAAACAGCACTCGGTGAAAAACCTCGTATCTGTGTCGATGTCGCTCGTCCACAAAGCTAATGTTGCCGTACCTTGAGAGATCAGATAGTTAAAGTTTAAGAACTACTATACGAGATTAACAAAGAACTGTATCATCAAAGAGACGTCTACTGTGCAAGACCAGAAGAAAATAGAGAGAGAGGGAGAGACATGTGTGCTTACAACTTTGCAGATTTGCAATCCGCAACCTGGAAATAAGTCCTCCTTGATCCAAGCCTCATTGTGCCTCCCATGTGAGTCTTGGAGCCCTTGATTTGTATTGAATAGATATAAGGCAGACCCAAGTTTTTTTTTATTAAAAAAAAATCTTATAAAAAAAATGATAAGCAGTTAGCTGAGAGTAACAGGTGTGAATTACCTCCGGCATAAAAATGACAACAGGAGTAGATGTATCTGGATCAAATTCCGTGCTATTTGCCTCCTTCAAGTTCATGACGGAACGAGCAAATTCAATGACCGCAATCTGCATGCCGAGACAAATACCAAGAAATGGAACTTTGTTTTCGCGGGCATATTTAGCAGCTAGGATCTTTCCTTGCACACCTCTGTCTCCAAATCCTCCTGGTACCAGTATGCCATCGGCACCCTGTAAAATATAAGACTGTCGACTTAAGAGAAGAATGTTTTATGAAATCAACCATATGGAAGCAGACCGTTTTACACCGGCATTGAAACCTGGAAGAGAAAAAAAATTACTCACCATCAATAGCGCCCATGCCGCTTCATGAGCATCGGGTGCCTGTTCAAAACAAATCCTTTCCTGAAGAGTTCCAAGAATATTTCTAGAGAAGTGTTTATCATGTCAAATGAATGGACCTCTAATGCAGTGGCTTCTTCAAGATCAGATGAAGGGACCCAATCAATAACAAGTTTTCTTCGACAAGCGACAGAAGCATGCAAAAGAGCCTGAAGGTTGACATAGTACAGCAGTTAGAGCACCGGAAAGAAAGGGCTGAAGCATCATTTATGTTATGTTTGCATGAAAATCAAGAAAATAAAAAATAAAACATTGAGTAACATGTCCTGGCTTCCAAAACCATTGTAGTTCATGTACATAGTGAGAAGTATAACATAACTAAAGCATATCTAGCAACTATTCATTTGTCTTCTAAACAAAAACAAGCAGAAACAGAGACCAAATTAACAACAGTTGCTTCAGATAGATTGTGACAGAAATGAGGGAAGTCTACTTAAACTTCTAGCACTTTCGGGTTCTCTTTGTCATCCTAATCTAGTAATCCTGGTCTCCTATGGGTGGATGCCAACGGATTTTTATGAACTTGTTTGTTAAAGAATGAGGTATGAAGAAACTTGCTCGTAAAACTGCTAGAGAGTTAATTTAAAGAAAGGTAGAGAAAAGGACAACGAAGATGCTTATTCATATGCCAGAGAAGTTAGCAATTTGATAAACAGATAAGAGGCCAATGGAAATACAAAACCATAAGAAAATATATACAGCAAAAATTGACAAGAAATACAGTAAGCATCAGGTGTTAAACATTTGTCCAGGAAAATAATCTTCAAATATATTTCTGGTAGCGACAGATTTCACTTGCGACCTAGTCAATTACAAACAATTTTCTATTTTCTAGCAATCATTCGGTAGTAGCAGGGATGCAAAAACTAGACAAGTGTGATGGATTCACAGTCCATAGATTCTTCACAAGAGTATTGTTCTTGAGAATTTAAATAAATCATTTCATGCGGCATGATGGCATGGACAAAAATTCAATTTACAAGCACAGGGAAATGAAGGATAGAAAAGATCTTCCATTCTAAGCATCATTATAGTAGTAAAAGTGATATAAAAGCAACTACATCATAAACCAACAAAACGTGAAGTAAGGGCATAAATCAGGTAATATGAGAATTAAGGGCATAAAATTGTAACTTTAGTATAAATTCACCTTCAATACAGATAGGTAAGAATCAGAAAGACCAGTATATTTTCCAACCATAGCAATCCTGACCTGAACATTTAATGATAGTTCAATTATTAAGGTTTGGAAATTTTCATGGGAAAAGCAGAATAGCATAAAGTAGAGCTTCGCACAGGATCATGCAATGTATCACAAAGTTTCGCTCTACCCATCCATTCTTGCAACATGGGCTCCCGGGCACATCTGTACAAAGTAAGCACTCATATCAGCTTATGATCTGGAAAAAAACAACTGTGGGACTATAAAGAGATACAAAAGCAAGCCAGTTACAGACAGACCCTTGAAGATTCAACAGTTTCAGAAGCGCTTTATGTGTTTTTTGCTCCTATGGGTGAAGTACGTTAGTGATCAGTTGAAACAACATTAAAAAGTGATTGATTCCACACTGTTGTCAAAGTAGTATATATTACCTTCAACATCAGAGGAATGTGCCAAATGTTTGCAACGTCATGAAGAGTGACTATATTTGCTACCTGCAAAAGAAAATGGTCAAACATAAACTTCAAACCTACTCACCTGCTTTGCAGAAAGAATAACAGGGCAAGAGACTGAAAAACTTACAGGAACATGGCAAAACTGTGAAAGTTTTTCTTTAACATTCACATCCAAAGGCTGTCAATTAACCAAATGGGAGCATACGCATATCAACACAATGCGAAGAAATACAATTTTCAAATGAAAGATATGTAGCAAAGTCATCATAAGAGATTTTGGCAGTGACCTTTTCACAACGGCATGCTAAAATATTTGGTGTAAGCCCAAGTCCTCGTAGTCCCCTAACACTATGTTGAGTTGGCTTAGTTTTCTAGAACAAAATAAGGAATTATTTTTTAGGTTAAACAAGTTCAGTAAAAGATTTGCTAGGGAAAGACTCCAACATAGAATCATATGTTATCTGGTCTATAGTCTTTACCTGCTCGCCAACAGCTTTAAGAACTGGTACAAGACTAACGTGAACCAGACAGAAATTCCCTGGTCCTGACCAAAGCATAGGCAGAAATCACATTATAGAGAAGGATCAGAACACAAGCTCTAAAAGCCACTGTACATTGACTGCTTTTGCCAACCTTCTTACCTACACGATAAGAAAATTGTCCCAAAGCTTCTATAAATGGCATTGATTCGATATCGCCTGCATGAACACAGAATCTCAGTGTCAATATTAAGTCAAGGGATCTGCCTATGCTAGCGAATATGAACAAATAAGCAAAGATAATGTTAATCATAATTCTCTCAACCTGAGATTAGTCAAATGATTTTTTTTATTAGTCCTTTGATTTGATATAAGAAAGCCATTATGGAACGATTACCTATAGTTCCACCCAATTCTATGACGCAGACGTCAGCTGGTCCTTCTTTATCATCCACAGGTATCATTGCTACGCGTTCAAGCCACTCTTGTATGGCATCTGTGATATGTGGCACAACCTTTAAAAGAGAACAATGGTAAGTAATACAAAGAGGATGCTGAAGAGAAAACATCCAGCCGGTTTAATGGTATAGAGTAGACATACTTGGACTGTTTTCCCCAGATAGTCACCCCTCCTCTCCTTGTCAATGACAAACTAACAATGACACAAGGTTGAAGACAAAATCAGTCTATTGGAAAACAATCACTATTCCAACATCACCAGATGCCAAGATCACAAGCCTGATATCGCGAGTGGCACCTGATAGATTTTTCCGGTAGTTATATTGTTATCACGAGTTAATTTTATATCAAGGAAGCGTTCATAGTTCCCTAGATCCAAGTCCACCTATTAAACAAGGGAAACCATCAAATAAGTGAAATAAATACAAACGACTAATCTTCCACAAACGTTGCAAGGTGAAAATTAGATAGCAGTGAATTAGAGTTAGAAATATACTGGCGTTTAGATTTTTGCAGTAAATTCAAATGTGCTTTACCTCGCCACCATCATCTAAGACAAAGACTTCACCATGCTCAAAAGGAGACATAGTCCCAGCATCGGTGTTCAGGTAAGGATCTGGGAAAGTCCACAAAGCGAAACAATAAATCATTTGGATCAAAGACAAGACATTTGGATAGATGACGACATGAAACGATGATTTATCTTTTTCCCTTTACTTTGGAGAAAACTAAGAAAAAACAAGCGAAGACGAGATTCATGGCATTTGACTGAAGACAACGACAGAAAGTCCATTTTGGATCACAGTGTACGCAAACATACATTATCGTAGACAAAAAGAAGATAAAGGAGAATTCAGAGGATGACTGATCAGCATTCCTGCGATAAAAGCCGGATGCATATTTCCCCTTGCCCAATTTTCTCTCAGCTTTTCTTTCCAAGAGATAGGAATCTTATCAAACATGAGTGAACATTCTTAATCACTCACTCGTCGATGGAAAGTGCTACCAAACTAATCGCAAAAACAGCATCACTTCGAAAATAAAAATGGAGGAAGTTACTGAAAAATCTAAAGGAAAAAAAAAATCCGACTTTTAACGGAGAACAGAGTAAGAAACCCCCAGGCACGGTGTGTTTCTTCTCGAACATGCCACGCAAATCAACCTCGCGGGAAGCCATGACCGTACCATTCCGGAGAAGAACAAAGGGGAAATAACAAAGGGCTTTCAGAAAAAAAAAACAACAAAGAGGAGGGACAAGAGGCAATATCGACCGAAAGGTGTGAGACTGGCGCCACGCCGCAGTTCTACACCATGAGAGCGAAGCAATGACCATTTTTCTTCAAAAAGAAAAAAAAAAGTGAAAGAACAGCAGCTTGGAATGTAAAGATGGAAGGAATCGAAGCGAGCACCGATTTTTATGGAGGTGACGCGCAGTCCGCACGCCTTGAGGAGGACGCCGATGCTGCTTGCGGTCACACCTTTCCCCAGCCCGCTCACCACTCCCCCTGTCACCAACACGTACTTCATCTCCTCCCCCGAACGACAGCTCCTCCAGCAGCAATGCCCTCTCGACGACGAACGAAGGAACTGAAGATTTGAAGCGGAGAGGGGATTATTTATAAATCCATTTATTTCTAAAAATATCTTTTTAACAAAAAAAAAAAGAGATAAAAAATTATTTATTCAATTTTTTTCCGCTCTTTATCCACCCTCGCCCAGGCTCCTCTCCAATAGTTGCCGAATATTGTAGAATCCTAACCAATTCCCGCCCGCACAGTTTCAGTGGAGCCCAGGACGCGCGCTTCGACGGATGACGTAGATGTATTGCAAGAAATAAGGGTTGGACTAATCTGGATCGATTGAAGTCCAGACAAAAGTACGATTATTTTTTCACGATTATATAAAAGAAAATTTTTAATTGTGTTTTCCTTAAAAATGTAAAATTTGGTCCAAACTAACTCTAAAAACAATATGACATCTTTTTTATTTCATATAAATAATTTGAATTATCAACGTGCTTAATTTATTTTTAAATCATCCGGAAATTAGGAAAATTAAAGCATTATTAATTTCGTAGTTGATAGAAAAATTAGCGGTGATTAATGTTTCGAAATCTGGTCGATTACCGTCAAATCTAAACTACGGTGACCGTTAATTAATGGAGCGTTAAACTATTGCCATTGTTCCATATTGATTGCTACATGGTTCTGACAAATCTGAAGGTACACAAAATTAATTGATTAAGGTTTTTATTTTGATATTTAGCTTTCCTAATTTGTCCTTTCTTCAAAAAAAAAATGTTTCATTGTCTGGTAGAATGTAACACTGTAAACGAATAAAATATAATATTTATAATTAAGACTATTTTTTTAATAAACAATAAATTATATTTTAAAGTATTTTTTGATTTTTTTTTTCTCAATTTTTACATTTATAATAGTTTCACACATAAGCAGAGCCAAAAATTATAATAGAGTTAATGAAGTGCCCGAGACTAATGATGAAATAAATTATAAACATAGTCAACTTTTTATCTGATCTAACAATGTAAAAAACAAATTATACAGGCTAAAGCCCGGGTAAAATTACATGTGAGACGTGGTTTCTTATCGTCTAATTGAAGTATTTATTGATCATCTAAATATATATTCGTATCATCTTAAATATATATCTTGATATTTTTTCTTAATAGGTACAATCTCAATTTTTATTGTAATGTTCTCATTTCTTATTTTATCCATCGTTGTATATCCACATATCCATTTTAATATTTTCATCTTTATAATTCTCATTTTTTCTCATGTGTTAGAATCATTATCCAACATTTAACTTCATATAATATAACAAATTTAATTGTCATTTTATAATATTTTTTTTAAATTTTAAAGATACTTCAAAATCATAAAAAACACTCAATATTTTCATATATTTCAACTGTTATACTTGCATTTTATATGAAACATCTCATTCAATCCTCAATCTTTTTTATAAAATTGATTATAAATATTTAAAAATTATATTTACAGATAAACTCTTATCTCCTAATTTAATAATGATTTTATTGTATCTAATATTATTAAATTTAAATTTTATATATTCTATTTTTATTTAACATTGCTTCTAGCTAGTATTTCTCTTTCAATTTCAATTTTAACATATACTCTCTTATTAATCAAAATAATATTATCTATAAATAATAGATATTAGATATTATATCTTGAATATGTCTTAGCGAATTTTTCTATAATTAATATAAAAAAATATAAATTGAAAGAAATAACTGTTTCACTGCACTAGTAGTCTAGTACAATTTATTAAAGTAAATATCGTAATATTTTTAATTTTTAATATAATATAATCAAAATACTACATGTCAATCATTTTATTTAAAAAGTATTTATGATTCAATAATTAAATCCGACGAAACGATTATATCGTTTTTGTAAAATAGATCCGACGAAAAAAATATACTCTGTTCGAAAAAATAAATTCTCGATCTATACTCATCTATCTAAATTTTTTTAAAATTCATAATTGAATTTGTCTCATTAAAAAAACCTATATTACTATGTGAAAAATCATTTCACTCCCTCTGGTATAATCTCTTAGATTCATATTTCCTAATCTGAATCATGCTATTGTTCTCGTTATGTGGATTCGTATTTATAGTCCATTCAGGACGGACCGTTAGTTAGAATAGCTCAAATACTATTACATATGAACATGGAGCAATTTTCGACGTGAAATTTAAAATTTTTATTCATAATCAAAAAAAAAAATTTATAGTTTTAATCAATAGATCAAAGGATATAATTTTTTCTTGATTTATATATTTTCATTATTATCTAAGAATTAATAATAAAAAATATTAAAAACGAGCATAATCATTTTTCTACGTATGTTTCTTTCTCAGTTATAGATTAAATATAATGATTAAGAAAAATAGAATATTCCACGTGAGCGAAGGGATTCGGACGCCTTTGGTTGTACGCCTTCCACTTTTCCATACCTACTTCTTTGAACAAACACATTCATTATTCACGTCGTTGGCTATCGTGTATTCAATTACAATATTCACTTTGTGTATAAATTTTAATTGCGTTGGAAATTTGATCGTATCTTTTAAAACGCTTTGACTCATATTTCCCCTCGTGCGTATATTTAGATTTAATTGTCATATACTTGCGATTGCGATCCTTCCCGAGGCATATCTAAATATACTTAGATATAAATATTTAATTATTTCAGATAAAATAAGGTGTGTTTATTTGGAGGGACTAATATATTTTTTTTTTAAAGGTCGATTAAAATTAGGCGCGTTTGGACCTGGCGAATTGCACGGGAATCTAAGAAACTTCGGCAATTTATCAAATAATTTTTCTGAAATTTAAAATTATTTAAAAAATACTATATATTTTCATATTTACTAAATAATATACTTAATTCTTTTTTTACTCTTCAGAAATAACACACTTAATTTTTGAATGTGGTACTAGAAATTCAAATTCCAGCACCACAGTAATGATGTTGATGTTGAAATTTGAATTTTCAGTATCACGTTCGAAAATTAAGTGTGTTATTTTTGAAAGATAAAAAGGAAATTAAGTATGTTATTTGATAAATATAAAAATATAAGATATTTTTTAAACAATTTCAAACTTCAAAAGCGTTGTTTGATAATTCGCCAAATGAACTTTCTTCCTCCATTAAAATTTAGCTGATTATTTTTATCACTCGAAATCAAACAGAAAAATATTTCTTTTCCACGTGAGCATTCTCTCTGTAGTCTATTGTATATCTAATTGCTGTGACTTCCTCATTCTTTCTTTTATATATATATATATATATAATAAAAATTTTTATGGAGAGTTAAATAACAATTTACGGTTATATCTGCTCCCTCTCCGTTTCCTTACCGGGTCTCGTGTTCTGCTCCCTCGCTCTGGCCACGACAGCACATGCACGTGGTCGGCGCGTGGCATCGGACAAATACTCGCCATGTTCATTCTGACACAAGTCGGTGGACCGGCCCATTCCATCTCTAAATAAACCGTTTTTTACTGTCGCATTACGTACTGCATACCCGATTTTATGCGCCCCGCCCTTAATTGAAGGTGTTTCCTGAACAGTTGTTTTTATTAATATGATATTTGGAAGATGATCGATTTAGAAAAAATATTCGCAATTATAAAATATATTCGATATCAAATATATATTTTGATCGAAAAAATAAACTCACGGTCGTATCGAGTAGAGATGGATTTCTCCCTGGCCAAACGATTAATACGCGAAATTCTTTTACGTAATTAAAAAAAAATATTTATTTAACCAAATCAAATTTTTTGTTTTAAAAATATTCGTGTTATTTTGTTTTTCCCATCGTCAAAAGCATTTACTTTGCACGGAAAAAAAAATTCTGGGTCGGATCTCCGAATCAGTCCGTATGCAAGCCCAGGGCCCCACGTCCTCGCGATGGCCCCCCCACTCGACTGACGAAATGACAAGGCGTGGACCATGTGCGTCATCGCCACGTTGGATCAGCGAAATCCAAAAAAAATAATGAATCAAATTTGACGCCCAGCGGGCCAGCACGCGAAATTCGAACACGCCCAAACTAATTATTTTACGTCGCAGGTCAAGTCATGCTCTCTGGTCTAAAATTGCAGACGTCATTAAAGGTGTGACTCAGCTCCACGTGCACGTACTCGATTTCGGCACGTGAAAGGCGGTGCTAGGTTATTGTTTGCACGTGCAGGCGGCAGAGGAGGCCTCTTTCGGCTGGGATGAAAGGAAAGTTAATCATCTCACTGATACTGTGCACGATCCGATAAAATAGAGATATTTTATAAAAAAATATAGTTTGATTTTCTATATTTTTTTAAAATTTAAAAATTTATTCAATAAATGGAATACGATTTAGACGTTTAAATATCATTCCAAAATGATATAATTGTGAAGTCCGAATTGAATTATAAAAAATTATAAATATTTTTTGATTTATCTTTAATGATCGATGAAAACTATTTGGATTTCAATTTTATTTCGTTCAACTATTGGTGAGGCATTCTGAGAATCCGTGAAACAGGATCGTCATTCTTAAGAATTAATTGAATCGAAAATTCGAATATTCTGATACCAAATAAAAAAAAAATTAATTAAAGGAAGGAAAAGAAAAAGAATATAAAATATTTATATATATGTTTTTTTAAAAGAGAGGAATATTTTATTAATTTAACATGTGTTATTGTGTTCGAGAGAAAAAAAGGAAGAGAAATAAAATTGTTAAATATATAAAGCTATGAAAATATTTTCACATTTTAAATTAGATTTTTTTATAATATTAATTTATAAATATAAATTAAATATTTTAAATAAAAAATTTATTATTTTTATATTACCATTTAAAAATAGTTATTATAATTATTTTTTAAAATAGATTAACAGAAATTTCAACAGAGACATTTCCATCGAAAATAACAATAAAAAAAACAGAGATAGAAGAAAATAATGAAAAAAATAATACTCTAGGAGAAATTGAAAAAAAAAATTAGATTAAATAATTTTGATAAATTTAATTTTCTCTTTTCTACTTCTAAATTTGAGCGTAAAAAATTCTTACTTATCACTAATAGAAAAAATAAAATTTATCCTTTCTTATCTTTCTCTCTTCTTCTTTCATTATTTTTTTAAATAAAATTCAAAAAAGTCAAAGAGGGCCGCTAATCCTCCATCAATCAATAGAGACAGTCGAAGCGGATCACTAATATAGTAGTTTTATATTTTTTAAACAAAATTAAAAAAATTCCGAGAACTATCTCAATTGATAATTACAAATGGATAATTTTAATTGGACATAGATTAATTCTCGAGAATTTTATTATTTTAGACTAATAATCGACTTTTTTTTTTATGTTTGTCATTTGAAATCTTGATTTGTCTTCTCTATCGATAGAGATAGTCAGAGGGGCTATTAATGTGACGATTGAATATTTTTTAAAAATCAAAATTCAAAAAAATCCTTTATTTATCCTTTTCTTTTCTTTTTCTTTCACTTGTAAAGGCATTTTAGTGCATCCGGCGTTGACTTGATCTGCCTCAGCGGTCTAGCAATTGTCGTGTGCGTACGAACGTGGCGTCGGCGCGTCGCCATGCATGCGGTGGACTGCATGGCTGCGTCAATAATTCGGGAGGTGGAGGCTCATGTGTTTTGTCTGACAGCCTCGTGTATCTGACGGGGATTGCTTGTTATGCTAGCCAACAACTTCTGCAAAGTCCAATTGGTCAATTAATTTGTTGACATTTTATGACAATAAAATAGTGAATTATCCAACCTCTTAGTCACGCTTTAGTCGAGTTTTGATGATATCCAATATGAATATCTTATTTTTATATATTTTTTAAAATGTATAAATATTCAATGATAAAAATGGAAAGATATTCTATAAAAAAATAGAATTCAATCCTTTGTTGCGATATCGTTCGACAACGAATTAAAAAAAATTTATTCAAACGGGCCTAGATCTAGGAGTTTGAATGGTGGACAGAGTACGACTTCGATATTGAATCGTCGTTCAGGGATGACTCAAATGTAGAGTTCAGACTGAATCGTAAAAAAACTTCGATATATGATTACATGTATTTAACATGATGTAAATAGCATAATGAATTTGGTTTGGAGTTTTTCTGAGATCCCTAAATTTATCAATGAATTTTAATTGATGACTTGAGAAAGTTTGAAATCACATCAAATTAATACTGATGGTATCTGGATCCTCCAACGGTATTCCTGAATACCCTTCTTCATCGAACACTATCAGCTCGCCCTAATATTGATATTCTCGGGTATTGCAGTTCCACTGCATTCCTAAATAATGGTATTCTCAGGCATTACAGTTCTATCGCATTCCTAATTAAGAAATGATTTTCCTAAGGAAGACTATAAACGAGCCAAGCCAAGCCAAACTTTACAGTGTTCAGACTTGTTTGATAAGATAACTAAGTCAAGCCAAACCAAGTTTAAAATTAACTAAGCTATTGAAAAACCTATTCAAGTTTGACTTGGTTTCTTTTTTTAAAGATTGAGTTAGCTTGTTTATTGGGTATCAAGCTTCTAATCAAGCTCGAATCAAGCTTGATTCAAACTTGTTTAAGTTCAGTTTATTTAAACGTTATCAAACTCTTAAGTTAAGCTTATTTGTTTATTTTAAACTTTTAATATTTTAATCCTTATTTATAAAAATGGGTATAAATAAGCTCATAAATAATTTTTAAATGAGTTTGTTCACGAACACTGTTCATAAACATTGTTCATGAATACTGTTTACGAATATTAACAAGTCGAACGCATATGCATTCAAACTTGTTAATTTAATTTATCAAGTTGTTCAAGCTTATTTATTAATTGACTTTGGTACATATTGAACGAACATAAACAAGCTCTTATCGAGTCGAATACCAAGCTTGTTTATGAACGCTTGGTTCGTTTACAACTCTATTCATGAGCACTGTAGTTCGATCGAGCACTGTTGACATTCCCGAGCATTACAATTATGCCAAGCCTTACTAGCATTCTCGAGCATCGTGTGTTTTTCTAAATGTTATCAGTGCTCTTGGGCAAAGTCAAAAACAGTCCGTCTCAGACACCCAAGCTAGTTATAGTCCATCCACATCCCCTCATGGTCAACCACATGTCATTCCTGTCTCCATGTCGCATGACAAATAAGGAATGGGAGCATAACAGATAAATATTTCTTATGACATTTATCCCTTAACATCCCCAACGGTTGCCCACTAACAACCTTATAAGAGATATTAATGTCAAATAGGCTCGATGAATAAGGTGATTTCGATCCACTATATAAAGTATGTGAGAGGTAAAGGGAGGGGATGATTTTTTCTCTATTATGGTACTCGGAGACCACTCTTCTTTTCTAAGTTTTCTTCATTTATTATTTTTTCTCTTCTACCTCTCTTCTCCCTGAAGGATATTGACTTGAGCGTCGAAGGGGTTGCACCGATAAAATCGACCCTCCTCTAACGTTCTTTGTGCATGTAAATCGAAGACTATGACGACTTCCTTGAAGAGTGATTACTTAGCTGACCTAAGACAGGGAAAGGGGAGGAGTCCGAGCGTGCCAGAAAAGATGACACCATGCATCAAATGGCACTGTATGTGGGAACTCAAGCGAAAAGTCACAATGGGTCAAACTAGGCTAGCTACGGCGAAGTATCAAAGTGAGAAGAGGGCAACCTCTAGTACATCATAGGAAAATTTCGAAAGGGGCACTGAAGGTTCCCTTACTAAAAAAGATCTTACTCGATTGGTAGCCACAATTGTGGATGTGGTCCTCAAGCGAAGTACACCCAAGATGGCGGGCAAAGATAAAACTTCACATGGGGTTCCATACGAGGCGTAAAGCTCGAGAAGAGACAACTCTGCTTCTCACTCTGGACAACGACCAATAAAGGAGAAATCTATGGTCTATCGTCCGGGCAAACAACCCCTGAGATAAATTAGATAAGCTTACTAGTGTTCGAAAGGTGGCAGTGCGACGAAGACCTTTCATGGAGGACATTTTAATGGAGGAGTTGCCTCAACACTTTAGACCTTCTTATATCCCTGAATATAATGGTTCTGCTGACCCGAAGACCACCTATGTAGATTTGAAAATATTGCCTTGCTACACCAATATTCAGAGGGTATTAAATGTCGAATTTTTCTCACTACTTTGATCGGACCTGCTCAGCAGTAGTTTAACACATTTAAACCAGAATCTATGACATCCTTCCATGATTTTTGCATCCTTGTTCCTATGCCGTTTCACCAGTTTCAAGTGATACCCACTCACTCCCCTCAGTTTATTCAACCTTAAACAAAAAACTCAAGAAATTTTGCGACAATATATCCAAAGGTTCACACATGTCGTGCAGGAGATTCCTTCAATTGTATCAAAAATATTGATGGGTGCTTTCACTTAAGGATTGTGAAAGGAGGATTTCTTCCGTTTTATATCAAAGAAACCTCCTATGGACTATGATACTCTCCTGGTCCGAGTTGAAAAATACATGAATATAGAGGAACCCAAAGAGCTCGTAAAGAATCAAGAGGGTCTAAATTAACAGAGATATCTGAGTGTCGAGCTGAGTCATTACCTCTAACACGACCTGTTTCAACACGGTACTTTGCTCATGCTCCTCTGTGACAATTTTTTAAAGAGAAGGCAATGCAGATATATGTATTGGTGTAGGAGCACCAGATAATCGAACCTAGATTTTGATGATGATAAAGATTCAAAGTTAAGTCATTCTTGATATCTCATATGTTGTGTTGAGTATGCAGGTAATGTATTAGGCTTTGCTAAGGTCAACGACATTAGGAGAATCTCAGGATGAGAAACCTCGATGGTCGGGTGACACTAGGAGAACCTTGGGGAGTCGAGGAATCGGTGGTGATCGGAAGCTAAGTGACAGGTCATAAGTACCAAAGGTAAGCTCCGAGTGTGGAGTGATGGTAAGGACATGCCCTCTGTACGGGGATAATCATAGGCGGCGATCCAACTAGGACTTCCGGAGGAAGGTCAAAGTCGAGATCGGACGGTACAACATTGTCGGATTTGTTGTCGATAAAGATTCTTGTGCTAACCATGTGTTGCAGGTGAGTTATCAAGCTATCAGTCGACTGCTGTATAACATCAGTCGACTGCTAGTCAAGCTGATCACTTCGAGAATAGTAAAGATAAGATCCACCAAAGGAGGGGTGATGTGGATGTTTGACCTAGATCTGGATCTCAATGAGATAGGATTCAAAAGGCTATAAAAGGAGAAGCAAATCACTCATTTTCATCAACTTGAAAGGCTTCCAAAAGTACTCCATCGATCCAAGTGCTCTTCGTCACTCAACGACGCCATTACGCCGATCGTGCTTCAAACTCATCCACTTAAGTCATTAGTGTTTGTTTAGTTAATATTGTTTTTATTCTTTGTGTTTTTTCATTGCTAAGAGGAGGGTAGGAGTGGTACCTCATCCTCTACATTCTATGTACCTTTCGTTTGTCTCTTACCTCCAACAAGGAACAAACTTTTTAGTGAATTGCTCATCAAAAGCAATCAAGGATGGGGGCCTTGGACGAGCAACCGATTGGTTGTGAACCAAGTAAAAATAAAATGTGTCTTTGTTCTTAATTATTCCGTTGCATACTTTGTTGTTAATCGAAGAAAAGAAAGTTTTTCGAACGTTATTTACCCTCCTCTAGCGTTTCTCGATCCTACATTTGGTATCAGAGCGGGGGCGCTCAGATTCGGTGCAACCACCGATCGAGCAATTTTTTTCCTTTCTTTTCTTCTTGTTTATTAAGTTTTTACTTCCTGCACTACTAATCCAAGACCAAGTCTTGGTACATTATTTTTTGTTTGTGTATTTGCAAGTATCTAAAGTTCTACAACCGAACCAATGGCTTCTGGAGTAGCTGATGGTAAAACGGACATAACTTTTGATACAAGTGGACCCACAAAATGTGCTATCCACCAAATTGAAGCTCTCTTGAAGATCTACACGTCTTATAGATTATACCCTTTAACAAGCTATTTTTTACCAAAAAAACATCGTTTAATACCTTTTCGGGGACATCGAAGGTCGTAAGTGTTTAGTTTTTATTTAACTTTTTCTTTCTCATATTTTTTATTGTTATTTCCTGCATTACTAATCTAAGACCAAGTCTTAGAATTTCTTTTTGATTTGTATTTTTATTTTGCAAGATAATTAATGACCCATCTTAAGAGGTACAACACCGTCTGACCTCCGTTCTTCAACGGAGATGACTTCCATTATTGGAAGGGTCAGATGGAGTGTTTCTTGAAAACACAAGTCGAGATGTGGATCATAATCCAAATCGGCTTTGCTCTACCCACCAATGATCAAGGGGAACCTTTGGACTTCGACAAATGGACCAATGCCACGAAGAGCCAAATTGAAGCTGATGCAAAGGCGACCCAAATCTTGCAATGCGGCTTGTCCAAGGAGAAGCTGAACCGAATTGGACCTTTTATCAGTGCCAAGAACCTCTGGAACAAGCTAACCAAACTTCATGAAGGGGCGCCCAATGCAAAGGTATATAAAAAAGATTTGTTAGTTAATAAGTTGTACAATCTAAAGATGCAGGAAAATAAGACTGCTAGCTAGCTGCACGCACACATTCAAGATATATTAAACGAGCTTCATGCCATCGGACAAAAGGTGGAGAACCATGATGTGATAAGGTACGCTTTAAGAGCTTTTTTTGGATGACTTTGTGGGCATCCATGGTTGATGTATACAAAGTTTCTAGGGACTTGTCTAAAATTAGATTAGATGAGTTGTTTTCCGAATTCGAACTACATGAGCAATCTAATTCAGCCCCGGCCGAGAAGGGTATTGCTTTGTATACAAGTAGAAGAAAGGCAAAAAGCAAGCCTCCTCCCGAAGAAGACGAGTCCGACTTAGAATTAGATGAAGAGGAGATTGAACTAGTTAATCTAGTTCAGAAAATGGTCAAGTGTAGAAGGCGACCCGGCCCAAGTCAAAATTACAAATGCTACGAGTACAATAGGAAGGGTCACTTCGAGTCTGAGTCTCTGAGGCTAAAGAACAAGCAACTGCAAATCAAGAAGGCACTCAACGCAACTTGGGAAGAAGAAGAAGACCAAGTCAATTGTTGGATCGATTTGAGCGCTAGAGGGGGGTGAATAGTGCAAGGAAAACTTTTCTTATTCGTAAAGATAAAACACGAGTGCACAGTGGAAAGTAAGTAAAGACAATTTATTTTTACTTGGTTCACAACCTTTGACTGCTAATCTAAGGCCCTAACGGTCCTAGGCTGTGTACAGAGGGCAAAACACTAAAAACACTCCTCTTCGTTAAAGGTAGGAGTAAGCGAGTACAATCAATAAAAAACTCAAGGTAGAGGGACACTCCCCCTCTTCTTGTTACGATTAAAGCTCGATAAGATTTAAAGATGACAAAACAAAATATATCAACGATTATTAAAAAAAATAACTTGAACTCTTGTCGTCGGAGATGCGGTAGCACTTCATCATCATAAGAATGTCGGAGAGTCACAACGTATTGGAAGCACTTAGAGGCTCTTGGAATGATGGAAAAGGGGTGGAGAACCCATACTTTTATAGCCTTGTGAAACCCTAATCGTTGAGATTAGGTTTCATGAGGTGATGCCACCTAGCCCTTAAGAAATGGTGATAAGCTTTGACTCTCCTCGAGGCTGATCCTTGACCATCAGTCGACTGATCAACCCTATCAGTCGACTGCTGGAGGCATCAGTCGACTGATGGTAGGGTTTCCAGCTGCAATGAAGAGTTAACTCGAAAATGTAGTTAATGTAAGTAAGTTCGATGGTCGTTTATCATTCGATCTCGACTTAGACCTTCCAAGGGAAGTCTTGGTCGGATCGACGCCTAAGGATGTCCCCGTACGGAGGACACGACCTTACTTACACTCACTCACACGAGCTTACCTTAGCCTTTACCTTTGAAGCTTCGCTTCCGGTCTTCACCTGAGTTCTTCGGCTCCTTCCGAAGTCCTCCCAGTGTCGCCCGACCACCACGGTTCCCTCCGGGTGTCGCTGACCTTCGACTTAGCTTAGCAATTCTGCACACTTGTTTTAGCTCGTGAGATAACAAAATAACCATGACTTTGTGTCTTTGCCATAATCAAAATATAGGTTCGATTATCTGGTGCCCCTGCACCAACAGTCAACAACTTGGCATTCATGGCAAGACCGACCGAGTCTGAGTCCGAGCCCGAAACTGACAACGAGTCCGAGTCCGAGTTTGATTCCAGATCCGACACCGAGCTCCAATTCAAGACAAGCCACGGATCCATATCCGGTTCAAAAGAATCAGTCAAAGTAAGTCGGTCTTTAATTAATACCTTATATAATGCCATTAAATTTTTAGATAAGAAATTAGCTAAGTCCGAGTCTAAAGTCGAGTCATTGCTTAAGGAGATTAAACTCCTCAAGCATGAGGCTACCCTAACTTCTCTAACTAGTCAAGTTCAAGAGGGAAACTCAACTCAAGTCGAAAAACTTGAGGAAGAGAATTCTTTCTTGAAAGGACAAGTTCAAGAGCTTAGGAAATCGTTGGAAAGGTTCACATTGGAATCCAAGGGTCTTGATCTACTTCTTGCAACGCAAAGAGATGTGTACAATAAGGTCGAATAGATCTTACATATCAATTGTAAATCGTAATAATAGAAGAGTCTAAGCATGAGTCTCTAAGACCATTTTAAACTCACAACTAGGTTCAATCAAGTATTGGGTCTCCAATGACCAAATCCACTATTTGGATAGACCATATCGTTTCAATGATCTAGGGGGAGCCAATACTAAAATTGTGTGCTCAATTTCTTGATTAATCTAGCTTTGCATGCTTAGTTTTTTTTTTAATTTAGAACGGTTAGATAGGCCTAATGTTTAATTAACCTTGACAACATAGTATCAGGATGCGGTGAGATGATAGTACATTAGGGAAATAAAGTATCGTGTATCTGGGTTAGATAAGGAGTATCTAGCTTGGTGTACTTGACTAAATGGAACTAGCTGAAGCTACTTTCACTCAAGGACCTAGACTTAAGAAAGAAGATCCTAGAAGAAGCTCATGAGACCCCATATTCGATGCATCCTGGATCCACCAAGATGTATCAAGATATGAAAGGGAAATTCTGGTGGCTTGGCATGAAGAGGGACGTGACTAAGTATGTTAGCACCTGTCTGACATGTCAGAGAGTGAAAACAGAACACCAGAGACCAAGAGGAGTTCTACAGCCTATCCAGATTCTAGAATGGAAGTGGGAGGAAATAACCATGGATTTCATAGTAGGACTGTCCAAAACAACCAATGGCTACGATTATATTTGGGTAGTTGTCGATAGATTGACAAAGCCTGCTCACTTCATGTCTATCAGAATATCATACTCCATGGAATAGTTAGCCCAGTTATATGTCAAGGAAGTGATTGACTGCAGGAGTACCTAAGACCATTATCTCTGATAGAGACAGTCGCTTCACTTTACACTTCTAGGAGTGTGTTCAGACAACCCTCGACACTAAGCTACGATTCAACACTGCATTTCATCCTAAGACATATGGGCAAACAGAAAGAGTGAATCAGATTTTTGAGGACATGCTAAGAGCTTGTGCCTTAGAATTTAAAGGAAGTTGATGCAAGTATTTGTGTTTGGCAGAGTTTTCCTATAATAATAGTTATCAAACCACAATTGGAATGACACCTTATGAAGTCTTATATGAAAGGAGATGCAGATCATCTATCTGTTGGTATGAGGGCGGCGAGAAGAAATAAATGGGACTCATGACTGATTTTATAGATGACACCACCAAAGCTATAAAGAACATACGCCAAAGGATAGACTGCCTTGAGTCGATGTAAGAGTTCTGTAGATGTCAAGCCGAGACCTCTAGAGTTCCAAGTCGGAGATTCAGTGTTCATTAAGGTAGCTCCTATGAAAGGGGTAATGAGATTTGGGAAGAAAGACAAGTTAAGTCCCAGATATGTAGGTCCTTACCTGATCACCAAGAGAGTTGGTAAAGTAGCTTATGAGCTAGAGCTACCACAGGAGATGTCAGCTATCCACAATGTATTTCATATTTCAATGCTTAAGAAGCACGTCCAAGATACCAACCAAGTGATTGAGCCACAGACGGTACAAATTTAGATAGACTAAGTTATGAAAGTCGACCTATTCAGATAATAGATCGAGCAGTCAAGAAATTAAGAAAAAAAGAAGTACCGTTAGTAAAAGTCTTATGACAGTCAAAAGTTTGAAGAAGCAACTTGGGAACGTGAGGATGACATGAAGCAAAAGTACCCCGAGTTATTCTAAGTTTTGAGGACGAAACTTTTATAAGGTATAAGGGATTGTAACAACCCACATTTTTTGTTCTTATACTTTTATTTTATTTATAATTTTAGTTCTTATACTTTCTATTTAGAGGAAAATAGAAATAAGAAAAAGAAAAAAAATGGTTCGTTAGCCGGGGCTTGAACCATGAACCCTTGGTTTGGAGGAATAGACTTCCTACCACTAAGTCATAAGATTATCAATGAGTAGGATTTAACAGAATATATCTATAAGCAGGAAAAATGAAGAAGTTGGTTAATTTGGATAATCATTTAAAGGGGGTAATTAAGTTAAGGAAAATCCTAGTTTATATTTATTTTTTTCCTATTTTCCTTTCCCTAAAACCCTTGCGTCGAAACCAACCCACATCTTCTCCTCCTCTTCACTCCAACCGTCGACCAACCCACCTCTCCTCCTCTCCTCTCCAAACGCCGATCCTCTCTCCACCGAGGAAAAAAAAGAAAAAAAAAAGAGAGCCTCTATAATTTCTCCACCGTGGGATAATTCAAGAGGGGATTTTCAAGAGGGATCTCCTCAAGGACTTGGTAGAGGATTACGCTAAAGCAAAAGAACACGTAGGAGGTCTTCTCTTTACGAAATCTAACAGTATAAATTGGTGAAAAAATATAAGAAGTAAGTATTATTCACCTACAGTATAAGTAGTTATTGTTGGAACGTTGGTGGCCGGCTAGAGGGAGGTGAATAGCCCTCAATCGTCATATGGTGGAATTCGTTCGTTGATTGCTTACAAGTATAATTAGCGTAAGCGGAAATGTAAAGACAATACAAAGGCAATGCTAATAAATCGATATAATGTGGTTCACAGTCTCGCCGCTAATCCACAGTCCGATTCGTCTCCGGTGAATCACTCTGAAACCAATCCAATATGGTCTCTTCCTTTAGCCAAAGCAAGGTGGAGGTAAACCTTCTTACAACACAACACACTCCTTCTTACAATAAGATTAAAGTAAGAACAAGAAGAAGGAGTTTAACACTTGTGGAGCACTTGGATGATCAATTGGAGCATAAGCATTAGTCATCCAAAAGCCTACACCTTCTCTATAAATAGAGAAGGTTGTTTTCTTCCCATTGGACACTGGCAGTCGACTGATGCCCCGATCAATCGACTGCTCCTGTAGTCGTTGCCCAATAACAGCTTCTTCCATGTTGGATTTCATCCAACGACTCCCACATCAGTCGACTGATCATCCCATCAGTTGACTGATGGAGCTATCGGTCGAGTGCCGGAAGCGAGCACTCGACTGCTTAACATTCTGTGCCCGAAACCCTCGTGACCAGTCGACTGATGGTCTCGACAGTCAACTGATGGCACAGAAATCAGACTCGAACACTAGTCGAGTCACAGTCAACTTGGAGCAGTCGACTGCCATGACATGGCAGTCGACTAATGCCGAGTAAACCTCAAACTTTACATCTGTTTGAGCGTCCAGCGGTCGGGTAAACCTCAACCCTCTTGG
Source organism: Wurfbainia villosa (assembly GCA_025175895.1). Lineage (NCBI taxonomy): Eukaryota > Viridiplantae > Streptophyta > Magnoliopsida > Zingiberales > Zingiberaceae > Wurfbainia > Wurfbainia villosa. The sequence goes on from JAKLTH010000042.1 coordinate 5,957,441, forward strand.
TCGAGCCTTCGACACAGTCATTCGGCCAAGTTCACCTAATGAGCTACTTACATTTCACTCTTTCTCTCATTTCACTTGAAGTCCCTCGCTGAAGCTCTCTTCGTTCGCGACCACGTCCCTCGGTAGCACCAAACGCCCGACTTCGCAATGCTCATTCGCGTCTCTTGCCCTCGAAGTCTGCTTCCTTAGCTTCGCTTCAAGTCATCTCGTCCCACAGTCCCTCGGATGTATCAAACGCACGACTTTGCAATGCTCCTTCACCATCTCAAGCACGAGGTTGTGAGTTGGTGAAACTTGCCAAAGCTCCACGTGCGAATTACTAAGTCCTGCAAGACTCCAACGCACATATCAAAACAATAACAACCTAACTTAAACTTTTTGTCACACACATCAAAACCATATATCGGGTTGATTGCCCTAACAATCTCCCCTTTTTTGATGTGTGACAATCCGTTTAAGTTAGGTAAAACAAATAACAATAACAACATAAGAAAGGAAAGCATGTAAATAATATGAGCATTAAAACTCCCCCTTAAACATGCAATTCCCCCTTAAGACATGCTAAATTTTCCCTTTTAGCATGATTAACTTAAACCTTATCATTTCTCCCCCTTTGACACCATCAAAAATATTTTCAAAATGTTATACACGCATGACATCAACTCTAAGGAGGAAAAATGCCCAAAAACCCATCAAAAACCTGATAAAACAGGTTACTGTGCTCGTGCACAGTACATCAGTTGACTGGTTCAGACTACCAGTCAATTGACACACAAATTTTAGGTTTTCTGATTTTCGAAATTCAATTTCAGAAATGCGTTAAAAATTCTAGGAAATTCGAAAAATCATAAAATTTGAAATACATATTTCTTGTGAGTTCCTTTATCGGTGAAAAATTATTTTTCATGAAAATTCATTTTATTTTTGAAAGTTAGGCAAAAACTCAAAAGTTGCAAAATATCTAAAGTTTTGTATCAACTTTAAAACCTAATTTTGTCTTGAAACTTTTTAAAACATGAACTCACTATTTGCAAAGTATAAAATGGTTTTAAAATCATTTGAAATATCCAACCATGATCTTTGGACAATATGTCTATGAATTAAACATATGTTTTCCCCATGATTGGTCTATTATTGCTCTATTGATACACTTAATGACCCATCTAAATGTCATAAGCATTAGTGAACCATTAGTATCATCCTATTATCTCACTCATGCTAAGTTTTCAATCAAGGTTATACTTATGGTGAATGTGAGATGTTCCTAAAGGTATTTATATACTTAACCTTCAAATTCATGCATTTCTACCCATGGTTTAAGTATCACCCTAACATACCACATGATCATAAAAACATATATACATTGATTTCTCATTATGATCATTAAACAAGTGTATCAATCATGCATTAGGTATAAAATTATGATGATAAGTCAAGTATCACCCAAAGCATGATTTAAATTATTTATGGGTGCATTATCATCACCCAATACTATTTCAAAAATTAAGTCTACACAATCCTAAGTCAACCAAATAATATGATATAAGTAAAATCCTTTTGGTTGACTAACCAAGGGTTTTCCTAACCCTTAAGGATGGATTTAGAAACCCAATACAAGTTCTTTCCTATGGGGTTCACTAAATATTCTTTAGGGATCCATTTTCTAGCAATTATTTTGTTCTTGGCTTGACCCCTAGCAATCAAATATTTATAGGTCTTTTCATTTGTCTTTCCCTTATATCCTAAGCCTTTCCACTACAAGAAAAATGCTAAAAGACAACACCATAAAGACAACGGTTTTAGGAGAAACCGTTGTGATTTTGATAAAAGACAACGATTTTTGACAAAACCGTTGTCTTTGAGCGCCCATATAACACAAAAGACAACGGTTTTACACTATCCGTTGTCGTTGAGCTTATTTTTTTTTAATCAACAACACATTTTATAACGGTTTTCCAGAACTGTTGTCTTTAAGTTTTTTTTTATCTTAATAACAGTTGGGACAACGGTGCAATCAACCGTTGTCAATGAGAATATTTTTGTAACGTTTAGCACAACGGTCAAAAATTGTTATCGTTGTGATAATATTACAACGAGTTTAAACCATTGTCAATGAAATTTTAAAAGTTTATAATACTATTTTTTTAATTATTTTTACTATTTTTTAAAAATTATTGGAAATAATACAACGGTGAATTTTTTTAATACTATTAATACTATTTTTTTATTATAATACAACGGTGAAATTATTTTTTTAATTATTAATACTATTTTTTTAAAATTATTGGAAATAAGTTTTTTTAAAAAAAAATTATAAATATATACGCTTACAACAATATATTTAACAGTTTATATATATATTTTAAACAATATATTACAACAATAAATTTTTTAAAAGTTTATATAGATTTAAAAAATTTTTAGGTTAAATAATTTCTGCCCTAAATCTCTCCGTCGTTCCTACTTCCCAAAAACCTCCGTCGTTCTCCGTTGCACGCTCGTCCGTCCCTTCTTCTTCCGTGTCGCCTTCTCACGGTTGCTCGCCCTCCGTTAGTTCTCTTCCTTTCACTACTAGAAAAGCTACCTTTAACGACGGTATAAAAATACCGTCGTTATTAGTGGTTCAATAGCGACCAAATTTAATTTCCGTTGTTAATGTATATGCATTAACGACGATATTTTGTCCTGTCGTTGATATTTTATTATCAACTACGATTTTTTTTGTTTCGGTCGTTAATGTTGTATTTTTAACGATGGTATTTTCTCCCGTCGTTATTGTAAGACCTTTAACGATAGATTTTTTCTTCCGTTGTTATTATTTTTTAAATTTTTTATAAAATCGAGACTCCAAACCGATTTTTTTACTGGATAGATTTTTTTTAATATAAAAAAACATCTTTAAATAAATTATGAAAATTTAATTTTATTTATATCCGTTTTCATTTTTTTCCTATTTTTATTTCATTAAAAAATATCTTAATTTTATTTATATTTTTTATTTCTTTTCTTATATTTTTTCCCTTATTTTTTTTCCCAAACTCCATATTAAGGTAAACTAGGCTTTAATTACTTTCTCCATCTTCCCTTTCCGTCACGCTCCTTTTTCTCTCAATATTCTGTCGCCGCTCCATCTTCTCTTTTTTCCATCGCTGTCGTCGCTGCTCCAGCCTTCCGTCATTGAAGTTGCCGCTCCTGCCTTCCGTAGCCGCTCAAGCATCCGCCGGCAATGGGAGAACTGTGACTCTTCGCTTCCACTGGTTCGCTCCGAAAACCCTAGTTTGATCGCGATGCATCTTTTCGAGCCTGTCGGCTTTCTTTGTTCTTGACTTGGGATTTTGGATCGATTTGCATTTCTGATAGATCGATCTCACAAAACTGAAGAGGGATTGTGATGGATGGCGTGTTTGGTAGGAAACTTCAATCTTTTGTTCTTGTTCTTGTTTCTGTAGATTTCGTGTTTGCTTTCACATCCTTGATTTCTGCATAACCATGATCTAAGAAGTTGGAATTCAAGTTGCTTTTTAAAAATGATGTTAGGCGTGAGGGGCATGTACTATATTTATAATGATGGTTAGGCCTAAGGGGGCATATTAACGGGAGTGAAACTAGGCTTTGTCCCGTCATGATCTGAGACGAATTTGATGTGCTATGTTTCTTAAATATTTTGCATTAATGACAACATTAAGATTTAACTTTCCATATCACAGCCTTACTTTGAACTGACACCTCCATTTATCACGTTTTATCATAATTTAACTTAATTCAAGTAATTAGTCTTTCTATTTATTTGTGCAATGTGTGGCTGCAACTTGTAAAAAATAAAGTTAGGATCTATCCTCACGGGTTGATTTATACATTATTATGGTTACTATCAAGATCTATTGCAACCCTTTACCATTTACGTACCAAGGGAGAATACAAGTCAAGTTTTCTTCTTTATAGTTTATAGTAGGGACAGAAACGTCACGAAGGGCATTACCACAAATTCTATATCTCTTCCAGAAATAAAGATTTTCAGGACTTCACTAATGAAAGACAAAAAGGATTCTAAAATTTCTAATTCCTCTCTCCATAGTTGATGCACTATGTCAATTCAATTTACAAACAAGGTGTTTTCATTTGTTTGTAGCCTCATGTTTTTTATTACGTGCATACCTTTTATGTTTGTGCTCAAAATAATTAATTTTTCTTTCATTGAATTAGTTGATTAACTCTATCGTTGAACTAAATAAATGTTAATTTTTGCACAGGTCAAGGAATTGATATTTCTCACACTTTGTTTGAGGAACAAGTATCTGATTCAAAATTAGGTATGGAGATGCTGCCCATTAAGGATCCAAGAGCACAAGCTCGCCAAGATGAGTTGGAGATGAGACCATCAATGTTTTGTTTTCAAGAGCACAAGCTCGCCAAGATTTTGGTTTAATGGTTGTCACATTTTTTTGTCAAGCTAATTTTACAATTTTTTGTTTTCATCAATGTTGTGTTGCTATCTTTGAGACCATCAATGTTAACTGACCTTGTCTTTAAATGTATAGGGGTGGATTGAATATAACTATTTCAAGTAGTTATCATATTGAAAGTCACAGTTATTAGCCAAGAGAACATAAGGCTTCATTGTGTTTAGACAACTTTAGATACTCTAGATTGTTTTCTTTCTGTTCAGACAACTTTAGGAAGTTCAAAGAAAAAATCATAGCTCAAAATCCAGTGGCTAAAGAAGGAAAGGTTTGTCTTGCGTTCTATTATTTGCCTCTTAAACCTCATTAATAATTTATGTTGTAGCACCAATTTTCTAGTACAACAGGATTTCCTTAAGCCTCAGCTTCTTTATCACTCTAATCAGGCTGAAAAATCTGTTGCTATGAGTTCTTAAAGTTAGTCTGGCATGCAACATACACTTCACCTAAGATTTTTTTTTCTTTTATCTTAGCTGTCTGAGAATTACATGGAAGACTTATGTGCAAATATTAAAGTTATTTGTTGTTACTTATGTGCAAATATTAAAGTTATTTGTTGTTACTTTCCCGCTGTTAAGCATTTCTATTATGTACTTATTATGTTTATGTTTTATAGAGAATATGTAAATTTATTTCCATGTATGTGTTGCATATGATAGATATGCATCTCTTGTGTAGGGAACACAATGAAAACCAGATGCACAAATACTCAATCTGGGATGTGAAATATAACTTCACCTTCTAAGCTTATTACTATGCAATTACAACATCAATTCTAAGTGATTTATAAGCATGACCATATTTCTGTTGAAAATAAACTTGCTTATTTGTATATGAGTTCTGTTCATGAACTTTTATATAATTAATGATACTAAGCATGCCAACTGTAGATTATATTCATCTAACGCTGAATTTTTGGTATTAGGAGTGACTTAGTTCATTAATATATGATAACTAGAATGAACAAGTGATTGATGAATGAAATTTAAGTTAATTTTATACACTTAATTGTTATAATCTTGAATATATAGTTTCAAAAAATTATTGTTTTAAATTTTGATGTGTAATAGATTTCTTTTGACAAAAACTTGGTCATGTCATCCATGGAATCATGTAGTTATACATAATATGTATTGTTTTTCTTGAGCACAATAACCTTAAAAAAAAAAAGGTTGTTGAACCCTGGCATGTCTATGTGGCAGTGGCTTCCACGGATAAAAATTTATGTATCAAATTTCCCTTATGACATAACTTTTTTTTCCCTTATGACAACTTTTTTTTTTGTGTGTAATTTATGTATCGAATTTTACTATTAGAATAACTACTATAATTTTTCCCATCACAGGTTCCCCTTCAACCGGATGGAGCTCAATGCGGGTATTTTGTTTTACGATATATGAGAGAGATAATTGAAGGCGTCGCATCCTTTGACAAGTCTTCCCTACGACCAATAGTAATATTAGATATATTTTCAAATTTTCTTATTGATACCATAGTGTTTAATTACATTTTCATTCATTTATTCACATGCAGTTCGCAAAATCTGTGATAGCTGCAAAGGAAATTGATGAAGTGCATTCGGAGTGGGCTGAATGCATACAAGATCACATATCTGATGATTAGGAGAGATTTAAGTGTACATACCTCTTTTGGTTACATATGGTAATCTATAAGTGTTTTGCTTATTATGCATAATACTTTTGGTGTATATGATGTGTAGTTGTTTTGCCACAGTACTTTTTAATATATATCGGTAAGAGTGATCATTTAAAATGTGATGTGACCTTGTACTTTACATTGCTACAAGTGCGAGTGTATATATGTGTTTTCTATAATTTTTTTTGATGTTGTATGATTTATATTAAAAACACAACACTATAAATCTACAACGGTTTATTGTGTTCTAGAGTAAGCATTGAGAAATGACAACGGTGAAAAACTGTTGTCTATGAGCAAAAAAAATCTGTGGTAAATCGGTGGTCGGTCAAAGACAACGGTGAAAGACCGTTGTAGATTTAAGGAAAAGACAATGGTGAAAAACAGTTGTCTATTAGCAAAAACATCCGTGGTAAATCGACCCGTTGTGAAAAGTGGTTCGGTCAAAGACAACAGTTAAAAACCATTGTCTTATCCTTGAAACGACAACGGTTTTTCACCGTTGTCTTTGCCCGAACCACTTTCACAACGGGTCGATTTACCACGGATTTTTTTGCTAATAGACAATGATTTTTCACCGTTGTCTATTCGATTTTTTGTTGTAGTGTTCCTATTGAAGCTTGCCCTTTGGCTCCCAATTATCATGTTAAAGGTATTGGAGCCTATTGTAAATTTTTCTAGAGCTTTAGTCAAATAGTCTACCTTTTCTCTTAACACCTTATTTTCTTCAATACATGCATCATTTACATCAAAAGGCATATAATAATCATGTGAGCATGCATTATCAAAACTAGAAGAGGCATTATCATTAATATTTAAACATGCTTGTTCTAATTTTTCTTCTAGGACCTTAATTTGATCAAACATGCATTTGTTCTTTTTCTTAGCCCTAAATAAGTCCTTAGTAAGACTAGAAATCATGAAAACTATTTTCTTAGGAGAAAGATTCGTTACCATAGTTTCCATGTCTTCTTCCTCGGATTCCGATGAGGATGAAGCTCCCCCTTCACTAGAGCTCTCCTCACTTGTGCTTCTTTCTTCTTGCTCGGAGGAGGAGGTGGAGTCTAGGTTGTCTATTGTCATTAGGGCAAGGTTTGAGTAGACATGTTCTTCTTCCGATGATGAAGAAGAAGGATCATCCCATGTCCTTGCTTTGAGTGTTTTTGCCTTCCCTTTCTCCTTGGCTTTCTTCTCTTCTTCCTTCTTCTTGCTCCCCTTCATCTTTTCTTCTTTTCTCCTCCTTTCTTCTTTGCTTTTGTTCAAGAGGGGACAATTATCTCTTATATGCACCTCTCCTTGGCAATTGTAGCAAATGATTTTTCTTCTAGGCCTTCTCCTCCTATCATTAGATTTGTTAAATTTAAAATTCTTTAATGCACGTCTTACCTTCCTTACCATGTAGGCCTCCTCATTATTATCCATGGAGGAGGAGGATGATTCATCAGATGAAGATGCAATCTCCTTCTTCTTCTTCCCTTTCTCGGCCATGAGTGCTACTCCCCTTGTTGGCTTGATGTTTGGTTCTTCAATTGTCCCTTCAAGCCTAGTCTCGTGGAGCTCCATGGTTGAGAAGAACTCTTCTAAGGTGATAACTTCTAGGTTCTTCGAGATGTAGAAGGAGTCTACCATCGAGCTCCATTTCGATGACCGAGGAAAGACATCGATTGCTTTCATAATCATATCCCGGTTCGAAAGTTTTTCTCCTACACTTGTCAAACTGGTTAAAATTTCTTTAAACCTAGAATGCAATGAAGTTACCTTTTCTCTCTTTTCGAGTTTGATGTTGCTTAATTGGAAGTGAAGGAGATCTCTTCTTACAAGTTTGGCCTCGGAAGTGCCCTCATGGAGTTCCACCAACCTCTCCCACATTTCCTTGGCGCTTGCACATTCCCCTATCTGATTCACTTCTTGTTGAGAGAGTATGTTGTAGAGGTGGTGCTTTGCCTTTGAGTTCGCCAAGTACTCTTCCCTTTGCTTTTTAGTCCATCTAGACTTCTCGATTGGCTTCCCTTCTTCATCCCTAGGTATCTCGAAATCATTTTCCATTATTAATAAAATTTCGAAGTCAGTTTCAAAAAATACCTCCATGCGTTTCTTCCACCACGCAAATTCCCCTTCAAACTTCGGCGGATGAATATTGGAGTCGGCCATCCTTGTTGTAGTGCTTGTTGCGGTGGTTAGTCCTTGACAAGCTACCTTGGCTCTGATATCACTTGTTGGAACTTTAGTGGCCGGCTAGAGGGGGGGGTGAATAACCCTCAATCATCGTATGGTGGAATTCGTTCGTTGATTGCCTACAAGTATAATTAGCGCAAGCGGAAATGTAAAGACAATACAAAGGCAATGCTAACAAATCGATATAATGTGGTTCACAATCTTGCCGCTAATCCACAGTCCGATTGTCTCCGATGAATCACTTCGAAACCAATCCAATATGGTCTCTCCCTTTAGCCAAAGCAAGGTGGCGGTAAACCTTCTTACAACACAACACATTCCTTCTTACAATAAGATTGAAGTAAGAACAAGAAGAAGGAGTTTAACACTTGTGGAGCACTTAGATGATCAATTGGAGCATAAGCATTAACCATCCAAAAGCCCACACATTCTCTATAAATAGAGAAGGTTGTTTTCTTCCCGTTGGACACTAGCAGTTGACTGATGCTCCGATCAGTCAACTGCTCCTGTAGTCGTTGCCCAATAACTACTTCTTCCACGTTGGATTTCATCCAACGGCTCTCACATCAGTCGACTGATGGAGCTATCAGTCGAGTGCCGGAAGCAAGCACTCGACTGCTCAACATTCTGTGCCCAAAACCCTCGTGACCAATCGATCGATGTCGCCATCACCGATCGTGGTCTCGTAGTCGATCGCCAACCCGCGGCGATCGATGGCACGTAACCGTGATCGAACACCGGCCGAGTCATCGATTTGAGCCGCCGATCGCATGACATGACAATCGACTGATGTCGAGTAAACCTCAAACTTTACATCCGTTTGAGCGTCCGACGGCCAGGTAAACCTCAACCCTCTTGGTTGAGCCTCCGACACTTAGCCATTCGGCCAAGTTCACCTAATGAGCTACTTACATTTCACTCATTCTCTCATCCCACTTGAAGTCCCTCGCCGAAGATCTCTTCGTTTGCGGTCACGTCCCTCGACAATACCAAGCACACGGCTTCGCAACGCTCCTTCATGTCTCTTGCCCTCGAAGTCTGCTTTCTTGGCTTCGCTTCAAGTCATCTCGTCCGGCGGTCCCTCGGATGCATCAAGCGTACAACTTCGCAATGCTCCTTCGCCGTCTCAAGCACGAGGTTGTGAGTTGGTGAAACTTGCCAAAGCTCCATGTGCGAATTACTAAGTCTTGCAAGATTCCAACACACATATCAAAACAATAACAACCTAACTTAAACCCTTTGTCATACACATCAAAACCATATCACGGGTTGATTGCCCTAACAATTATCGTATGTCATTGATATGTTTTTATGTGCATGTTATTTCCAGTTACATGGTTGAGCAGTTTATACGCATGTATATGAACCAGTTATGCACGGTGTTTTAGTTACATGATTTTACCCGTTATGTCATGTTTGATTCAGTATCATGTTTAGATCCATAATAAGAATGTGATTTATGATCATGCATGTTGTAGATGAGTTCTAGCTTACAATTATATGCATGATGTAGAGTAATATGTAAAAATATTTCCTTTATAAAGAAAATTTAAAGATGCTCCCCGTTCGAATTGGGGATTAAGAGCACAACGATCTTCAGTGTGCTCCCCATTTCAGTTTTGGAGGTTAAGAGCATAATGATCTTTATGGTGCTCCCCATTCGTGATGTAGGGGATTAAGAGCATTCTTTTCAGTATGTATAAGAATATAAGTATAAAGGAAGTATTTTACTTTTGAAAAGGCATATATCGGGCATCAGTTTCGCCCATGAGCCAAGACCCTCAGTTCAGTTACCCTAGTAGGTTTGGTGGTTGGCCACCCCGGCCTATTAGGAAAGCGCGCATTGGTACTATGCCGGACTCATATTCAGGATGATTATTAATTTGAAGTATCAGTATAAGTATAAATAAAAGTTTTCAAAGTTAATCATTCTAGTTCAGATACACTGTTTACAAGTTTTAAAATACTTAAGAGCATGGTTTATACAAGAGATATGTATTCAGAGTTATGATTTTTCAGTTATGCTTACATGTGTATCAATGTATCAAGGGTAAGAGAACTAGTTGCATGATTTCATACGTTGCATATTTTTGTGAGCATAGAAAGTACTTACTAAGCGTTATTGCTTACAGTTTGCATTTCCTTATACTGCAGATAAAGGTAAAGAAAAGCTTCAGTAAGGTGGCATAGCAGATGAAGTGTTTGGAGTGTGTGGCGACGGAACAGTGGAAATAAAAGTTCCTAAGTGCAGATGTCTAAGCCAGATTTTTAGTTTCTAGTTATTTTTTTGATATTGTTGAAGTTCAACTGGATTGTTTATGGTTGAGACTAAAGAATGCTAGAGTCATGTTGGGTTAGTCTTAATACTTGCATGTTATGTGAAGATCTTGAAATGATTATTGTTTAAGTGATGTCAAGGTCTTTATGATCATTTTAGTTGTTAGCATATTACGTTGGTATATTGCATGAATTTTGAAATGATGGTAATATGGGGTGATGACTAAAGTATAGTGTCAGAGTAAGATAAGAAAGAATCTAAGAATAAGACAGTAAAGTAGTGACATCTCCCCTAGTAGAGAGTGGAAAGACTAGGGAGGGTGTTACAGTTGCATTCCTAAGTAATGATATTCCCGAGCGCTACAATTTTGTTGCATTCCTAAGTAATGATCTTCCCGAGCACTACGGTTCTGCCAAGCATTATTGGCAATCCGGAGCAACAGCCTTCCCGAGCACTGTAGTTCCATTGAGCCTCGCTAGCCTTCCCAAGCATCATGGGTTATTCTAAATGTTACTAGTGCCCTTGGGCAGAGTCAGAAGCAGTCCGTCTTAGGCACTCGAGCTAGTTATGCCAAGCCATCCACCTCCCCTCATGGCCATCCACGTATTATTATTGTTTCCACAATGTATGACAAATAAGGAAGGGAGCATAACAGATGAAGATTCCTTATAATATTTATCCCCTAACATTTCCATTAATGTTTGTGTTGGATTTCTTCGGCATCGACGTGAGTGTGTATTCGAACACGTTTCGTAAACATGCACACAATGGAAGCAAAAATAAGTAATAAACTAACTTATTACATCACACATACCACACGCATGCAGAATACAATAAATGTAGACATAATCGCATATTTAAATTTTTGCAATAAACGAAACTTTATATCTAGGTATACTTGACGGACCACGTGTAGCGGGAATGACATCAACCGAGTGACACTTGCAAGTTTCGCCTCTATTCATATTCACGCCGAGTATCGTCGGGATAGCTTCACAAAGCCATGAGCCTCGTCTTCTCACGAGTTACTAGCCTTGTATCGAAGACGTTGTGATCTGAGAGACGATCATAATCCGAATCAAAATTCAGATCTAAAAATGAGTTCCACGAACTCGCTTCTCAGAAGCGGTTTTTGTCAACCAATTGACGAAACATTGGTCCTCCACCAAAGGGGATTGTCGGAGATCCAATCCCCGGCAAGTAGGTCGTTGTCGGAGCGCAAAACGTTGACCAAACGACCTCTCTACGAAGAGGACAGCAAGCTGTCCAAAACTGGACAGCTTATTTTGGTGGAGGAGATGGCCGACCAAAGATTTGGTCGACTGCCCTTGATGGCCGGCAACTAAGGGAGGATGGCCGGAGGAGTTGCCGGTGACTGGTGGGTGGCCGACGGCAAGGAAGAGGAGCAGCAACTCCAATGGGCGGCGACACAAGGAGCTTGGGCAGCAACCACACCTCTCCTAGGGTTGGGCGGCAACAATAAGGGAGGAGAAGAGAAAAACGGCTAGGGTTTCCAAAACTTTGAACTGATTGATTCACAAAAACCCTTAAGTCATATTTTTATAGAGAACATATTCTCCTGATGATTATTGGTTCATGACCAAAATCCGTTAACCCGCTCCAATAACTTAAGTTAAAATAAACCAAACCGCATTGGTCTATTTTAAGTTAAAACAAACTGAATCAACTTTGATTCATTCATTTAAAACAAACTAAACTACTTTGGTTTATTTTCCACCATTGGATTAAAACTAAACCGATTTGGTTCATCCATCATGTCTTCATAAGACTCGGCTCATCTATACTTCCGATGCGACTGAAATAATTTCATACTCGCTCTTTGTTTGGTCTAACCAAACCAAGTCTCTCTCGATCTGAGAATCCTATTCTCAAGCTCGTTTTAAATCTTTCGGATTACTCTCATTGTGCGTATGACCAAATAGGTTCCCGATTTATGTTGACCATCTATAATTAACCATTAATTATAGAACGATCATGAGTAACACCTATTAGTACATCATGATCTCCAATTAACCGGAAAATCAACGATTGTTCCCAGAACCATTTCTGAAACCCTTTAGCAACTACAATGAATCGTGTCTTATTCCTTTCACTCATCTTATACTCACTTAATTCAGAACATAGTCTATTGTATCAGTCCCTACTAGGCTGACTACGTCACACCTAGCCCAAGTATTACTTCCTCGTCCTCCGAATTTTAGTTACTGCACATGTATCGAAGGACCAAGAGTATCATACTCTAAATATGTAATGCTTTGGCCAAAGACTTTAGTAATAATCCGATGAGAGACCATAAGATATACATCTCCTCTCAAGAAGCGATGAATCCTCTGTAGACTATTCAAACACCTTCGGCCACTTCGACTTATACCTAATCATTCCGGGTCTACATCTCCTCGGAAATACTTGCTTAAGATGTCAAAGCATAAGTCTTCATGATCAAGATGACTTAAATACCACAAGTCGAAGGAACTTCGCACTTAAACTGCAGTAAGAACCTCATTGACATATCCATATATATAGAGAACCATATGAAGTCTTACAGCTAGTCACTTCAATGAATTAGTTACCATAACTAGCATCCACGATCAACTCCGAACATCCCAATATCTCCAGCCAGTGAGAAACAGTTGCTTGGATAAACTAAAGAGTATACCTCGTGCTTGTCTTAACAGAATCGATGGCGTCCGAATGCATCAATTCATCGATTAGGGATAATTCTAATACATCACAATTACACATGTAGAGATACTCACTAGTTGTGATGCAATTACAAATTCTCTTATGATGTGAATCATATTACGAACATTTAGTAAATGAGTTTAAGATCCAATCAAATATATAAAAATATGTATACTTAAATAATAAATCTTCATTTATCAAATAAATGGTACAATCGTAAAGCGATTATCTTAGGACACCTCTCATATATTACTAACAGTTTGTCCCCTAATAGCCTTCAAATAGGCTCTATCAATAAGGCGGTTCTGATCCACTATATATGATACATGAGAGGCAAACAGAGAGGATGATTCTTTCTCTATTCTAATACACAGATATTACTCTTCTTTTCTAAACTTTCTTCACTTACTATTCTTCCTCTTCTACTTCTCTTCTCTCTGAAGGATATTGACTTGAGTGTTAGAGGGGTCATACCGGTAAAGCCGACCCACCTCTAATGTTTTTTGTGTACGTAGATCGAAGACCACGATGATTTTCTTGAAGTGTGATTATTTAGTCGATTAGTGACGGAGAAAGGGGATAGTTCGAGCGTGTCAAAAAAGAGGACACCATCAAATACTATTACACTTTTAAAATCCTTCTCAGTGTAATCATACTCTCAAATTTGAATTCCATGATATGGGTTAAAAAATATGGATTTGTAAATGATGTGTCAAATTATTTAAAGATTTTAAAAATTCATATTTTTTAATTTAAATGACGAAATCTAGATATATGATTAGATTCTAGAGGCTTTTTTTTTTTATTTGAAGTTATTCTAATAATTTTAAGTCCATCAGCTAATTTAAGGTTATTATTATAGTAAAAAAAGTGATACATCCATCCAAACGCCTCTATCAATTAATTTTATAATCATCGTAAAGAAAAAAGATCACCAGAGACTTCGCCCAATCGAACGCTAGTATGACAAGAGAACAAATGTCTCCAAAATGCTTTGCAATTTTAGGAATCGATTCGTGTTCATTATAATAAGTTTATCTCCGATCTTTTCTGTGATAGCTCATTTAAGGTTCATATTTTCTTAGTTTAAATGATAAAATCTAGATCCGAATATAAGATCAAATTCAAGATGTCCTTTGATTCGAAGTTATTTTAATAATTTTAAGATCATAGCTAATTTAAGGTTATTATTCTAGCAGTGGGTGGGGGGGATGGGCATTGCTAATTAAATTTTGTGATTGGGATTTTATCTTTTTTATTATTCTCGGCCCAACTTTGGAGCAATCGTGCAGGGTTGTCGAAATTTGAAGAAATTATAACGAGGAATATGGGAATGATCTGGCACTTAATTGGGTATTTTAAAAGACTTCCATTATCTGTATTTTATTTCCACAAAATCAGTAAAATTTTAAATTCTAAATGCCTCTCAAAACAGATTAGATAAAAAATTTATTTTTAACGCTCCTCAAATGCTGATTTACGACGGGAAGCACTTTTAAGCAAAGAGTTAAACGCTCTTATTTTCTAAAATACATTTATTATTTTTTAAAAATAAACTGAATTTAAAATTTTCACATTGCAACCATAAGACTACGTTGGGTACGGGATAATCAGATTTAGAATGTAATCAGGATTATATTACAAGATAATTTATTTTGTTTGGTAACATTTCAAAGATGTAATATAATGTAATTGTATTACAAAATAAGAGTCAAGATCCGTAATCTCGATTACGAAGGAAAAGCTATGTAATCCGATTACATTACAGACTCAATATTTATCATGACAAATATATCATTCTTTTATTTTTCTCATTGCTTCCCGACGCTCGTCAACAACGACCACTGGCGCGTTCCGTCGATGATGGTTGTCGTGGCCGCGACGCGGCAAGCGACCTTGGCAACAACCGGCGATAAGCGACCGGCGATGGTGACAACCGGTAACCCGGACGGCCGGCGGCGACCGATCGACTCGACGCTTTGGCCCGATCGATCGGCGCGACGATCGGCCGACGATCGGCCCGATCGCCGACGATAAACCGACCGATCGGCGGCCAGATCGAATTACCTTAAGAAAAAATTATATGGGTATTTTTATCATTTTATAATAATATGAATTATATTCCTTATAACAAATATGAATATCAAACAAACAAATAGATGTAATCACTTTTGTAATCAAATATTACACATCAATCGCTAACCAAACACAGTAATGTAATACACATTACATTACAAACTTGATGACATTACAAGGTTAATTACATTACTCCGTACCAAACGTAGCTTAAACGTGCAACCAAGACTTGTCGAGACCTTGTGGCTAAGTAGACAATCGCAAACGTGGAGCCAGACAATCAATCATAATTTTGCAGTTAGACAGTAAATTTATTATTGGTGTAAAAAATAATTCATATGTTTTCAGTGTCTTTATCAGTCGATTCCACAGTTAACACGAATAAAATAAATCATGAAGAATATATTATTCAATTCAAAACTAACACGATAAAAAAATAAATATTTTGAAAAACTTATAATCCTACAAAATTGATTCTTATTCGTTAATACGATTACATAAGATTCTTCCAGCGTCAACTAGAACCGTAAGCTCACGGTTGCTTGGCCTGTCTCAGCAGAGCTAGCGATGGTTGCAATTTTGTGGCCTCCATGGTTGAGGATGCTCGTCGTTTGGACAACGACGAGCTTCCAGAGTTTTTTTTTTAGTGAATTAGGGGGAATTCAGTTAAATTGAATATTTTAAGTATTTTTTTTAAAAAAAAATGAGTTAAATTGCCCTTGCTCTCCTCAAATGTTAAAAAAATAATCTCAGAGCAATAAAAGCAGCAGCGCTCGTGAAGATGGCGGCGACAGACTGGAGCAGAGTTCGCGTGTTCTTGCCACGTTGTGGAAGAATCGACTGACGACGATGGAGATTTCCACCAATCTGGAATTGGCATAGTAGATTTTATCTTCCTCGGTGCTTCGATTAGAGACGGCGGCAACTCGATGGCTTCCAAGGGAAATTCTAGGGCATTGACATGGGAAGAATGCGATGACCGGCTTGCTTCAGCCTGCTCTCGAGTGGGGAAATGGAGCCCTGATGTCGAGCAGCTTCACAATGTGGAGGGCCGCGGCCGAGTCGAGCATCCGGTCGTGGGCTGGTTGACGAACACCGCCCGGCGCCCGCTGATCATTGGAAGATACGATGAGAAACCCAAAAGTTGCCTGAGTTAGAATTTTTCAGAGCCCTTCGCGAACGCTTCCAGGAACGTCCGGAAAATGTGGCTCCTCAGGGCGGTATAGGGCACCGAGGTGCTGATCACGACGCCGGCCATCTACGAATCAGTCATCGACCAACTTCACGGCGTGGCCACTCACCGCGATGCCCTGCAAATCAAGATGGTACCCGGACTTCATCGAGTGTAGGTGAGCATGGAGGGCATGTCGGCAGCGTCGTGTTGAAGGGCCCGCTGCCGAAGAAAGCTACGCCGGCGTTGGGCGAATCCTGATCGGTCCGCTAACTCGACAGGCAGATGACGAACTGGCGTTTGATGGACAGCCTGGCGAAGAGTTGCGACGCCGGCAAGCAGAAACAAAACCGGGGATCCTGACGGAGGAAGTTGGGTGGGAGAAATCAGTGGCGGCGATGGTCAAGTTGGACAAGGTGAGTTCGCCCTTGGAGCACTTTCAACTCACCGGATTCTCACTAGGCTGGTGGAACGGTTGGTCGTGCAGCCCCGCACCGGTGGATGCCTGGTCAATGATGATGGTTGATACCGATAAAGTTTCAAATTATATATCCTGAGGATCAAGTTAAAAAGTTGTATCATACAAAAAAATGAGAGTCCGAGAGATGGACCCTTTTCTAAGATGGAGTAAAATAGGATGTCAGTGTTTGGGCAATACCCCTTCAATATTTAAATTAAACGGGAGAAAAATAAAATAATATATAATTATCTTTTTCATTTACCTTTTTTTTTTTTTTTACAGCCTCTCCGACATTATTGCATTCCTTTTCAACCGCCTAAAACTCACATACCCACTCCTTTATCCTGTGACTATGTCTGCACCTCCTTCTTCCTTTCATGGCCACCTCTGCAAACACCGCTTGAGCATGCTCCTATGTTCACAAGTTATCTCACTCTTTGATTGCAAACTTCTCTCTTGGGCATGTCTTCTTTGGGGAATAATATGAGCGTTGTAACAACTCTAATTTTTAATTTTTCATGGCCTCACCTTTACCTTCCTGGGTTCCCACCTCTCTGAGCTCTTGACCTTTGAATTCTTGACTTTCCGAACTTTCGACTCCACGGGTTTCAGGGGAGGATCTAAGTCATTATTATTAAAAATTTATTTATTTATTTTTTAATTAATATTATTATATTTTAGTATGATGGCCTCCCCAATATAAAATCTTGGATCCCCCTCTGACGGGTTCTCGACTCCCCATGATCTTGACTTCTTTTAGATCTCATAGGTCCCTTACTCCTTGAGCTCCCGACCTTTTGGGTCCTCGACTTCTTGAGCTCTTGACCTCTCAGGCCTCTCAATCGCCTGGGCTCTTGTCTCCTCTATGATATAACTCCTTAATTTGATCACTTGAGTATATGACCAAGACCTTATCGATATCACATTTCATAGTGTTTGATGGAATTCTATTTAAAAGGTCTTTCAGGAGGTTGTTTTGTAGTGTCTGGGAATCAAGGAGTTTGAGGGAGTTCTCAAAGAAATTCATGAAAAATTGATGTGACAACACCTAGGGGGGTGGGTCCTTGCCAAGAAGGTGATATTGGTTGATTATTTTTTATCTACCTTGAATCAAAATGCTGCTCAGCTGGTTAAGGTACATTGAGTGTGTCAATTGCAGAACAACATGTTATAACGACTAGCTAAGTTGATGAAGGCAATAATAGCATCCTGTCCTTTTGATCAATGAGATATGGATATGATCAACCCAATGTTATTATCTCCCGAACAGAGAAATTTTTTTATTATAACTGTGGATTATTTCTCCAAGCGGCTGGAAGTCGAACCTTTAGCAAGTATTACTGAAAGGGTTGTAATATAGTTCTTATGGAAGAATATCATATGTCGGTACGGGGTACCACAACTGCTTATAAGTAATAATAGGTGTCAGTTCTAGGATAATTGAATATAGGAGTGGTATCGAAATCTTAGAATTGAACATACCTTTACATCTGTGGCATATTCTCAGTCAAATGGGAAAGTAGAGTTAACCAACAAAATCATTGTATAAGGGTTGAAAATAAAGTTAGAGATTGCATGAGGGAATTGGGTGGAAGAGCTCCCGAGAGTCTTGTGGACCTACTGCACCACGACAAGGGCTCCTAAGGGGAAACCCCAATTCAATATGATTTATGAAACATAGACAATCATCCCAGCTGAGGTATTGCTTGAGAATGCCCGAGTGTAGGCTTATAATGTAGTTAATAATGAAGTATAAAGAAGAAAGGAGTTGGATTTGATAGGGGAAAAGTGGGAATGGGCTCGGATCCAGATGGAGACCTATTGACAAAGGATACGACATACATTCAATAGAAAGGTCATACCTAAATCTTTCCAAGTCGGGGATATGGTGATATGCAAATTAAATCCGGCTGGATAAATGAAAATTTTGATACTTAATTGGGAAGAACCTAACAAGGTCATCAAGCGAGTAGTTGGGGAATCACACTCCTTGCATGACACGAAGGATAAGACTCTACCAAGACCATGGAATGTAATCCACTTTGAAGCATTTATTTAGTTAAGGGAAAGAGAGAAGTGCATCCTGAGAGGAGATAGAAGCAAATGAGGGTTTGTATGATTGTATTTCTACATACTGATATGAATAACTATATCTTGAAGTGTAGTTTCAATAAAACAAGAGAGTTGTTATTGTCCAACCGAGACAATTGTAAGCTCTCGATCCGGCTAGAGTGGGAAAAAGAAGAGAAGTCTTTTCACTCTGTCTAGTCATGACACCCATAAGCCCTTGGTCCGGCCTGAGTGCCTCCATTCTGCTCAGCCAAGGCATCCATAAGCCTTTGGTCTGACCCAAATGTCTCCAATCCACCCAACCAAGGCACTTATAAGTCATTGGTCTGACCCAAGCGTTTTCATTTCGTCTAGCCAAGGCACCCATAAGCCCTTGGTCCGGCTTGAATGCTTTTACTCTGCCCATCCAAAGCCATAAATCCTTGATATGACCTAAGTTTCTTCACTCTACCTAGCCAAGGCGCACCCATAAGCCATTGGTCTGGCTCGAGATGAATAAACAATGGGAGGAATATATGTAGGTGGGATTGGTTGGTGTTGGAGGCAGAGACATGAAGTAGCAGGGAAGATGTAAGTATGCAGGTGTTGGAGGTAGAAGCTTATAAGAAATCAATAAGATGTACATCTGTGAGGTCAGGTAGTATGATTAAGATTCTAAGGGGTTCATCCTGAGTATGTCTTGGCTCGAGTATTCGATTTTCATTCTAAATTAGGTGAAGGAGCGATTAAAGTAGTTAGTATGTGGTGGGATTATATGATGTTAGTTAAATAAGGTTTGTGGCAAATTGATATTTTTTATTAAAAAAATCTTACAAAAAGTGGAGAAACATCAAAATTACATGAACCAAATCATAAGTCAAAAGCCTCCGGGGGTACACTGAAAGGGTCATCGAGCAATCTAGAAAGTTGACATCTCTCTTAGGTGTATGGTAGCCTTAGGTCGCAAATTGTTTTACGGCTCCTTTAAACCTCATTTGGAAGAAAGAAACTACACTGGGGGCTAGCCGATCTATGAGCTACTTCTCCCGAGTCTTCCATCGGTCTTCTTTAGAAGCTCGGTACATGGCAAAGGCTGCCACATTAGTTGCTCATCTTCGTGAAGCTTCCCGAAGGCCTTCGGCCAAGACCCAAATGTTGTCCGAGTGATCAACCTGATGAGATCAAAGTTGGATGATCAACGATAACTTGGGATACCACTGACGATATATAATGAGTTGAGTTGGGCTAGGTGGTCAGTAACGTGAAGATGAACCGGTGCTTAGGCAAGCGTGAAGACTCTATTGTTCCAAAACTTGAGAGACAAATTGATCTCTCTCCTTCATAGCACAGAGACTCCACTCAGTCTCCACATCCACTTTATTCCTTAGCTGATCCACCTCCAACTGAGACTTTTCTTGCCTATCCAACGATTTCCCGATAGGCAACTAGTTGGGTTTCTTGCTCGACCCTTGCCTCCTGAAGTTGAATTTGACAGACAGCTAGCTTGACGACCAAGGAGTCATCCCAATGGCATGCCTCATCTCAGCTCTCCAGCAAAGCCAAGCTTTCTCCTACAGGGTTGCACAACTCTCCTTTAAAGTCTGCTCGGCTAAATCCAGCTGAGAGAGTGTTGAGTCACCTGATTCAATTCGCCCTACAAAGTGATATTTCGGGTTGTCATTTTATTTTGATAGAACGTCATATAACGAATCAACTCGTCATAATTGGTAGTGGCCTACATGAAATAGGAGTCATTAGTAGTCAGTTAAATAAAGAAAAGGAAAAAACTATTAAAATACTTACCAAGTTTAAGCGATGACACTTGTGTTCGAGAGTCGACTAAAGTTCAGCTTTACTCAGGAGCCACAATTTTTCATGTGAATGGATCTGTAGGAGAGAATGGAATGAAGCGTTTGTGGGCATAGGGGTTAAGGGACTGAAAATCCTCTGAGCTCGGGATGTCGCGAGGGACTAGAAGGTGAAGGTTGTGAAGTAGAAGGGATGGTATAGTTAGTGGACAGGGGAGAATGGATGAGGAGGATTCGGGGGCAAGTTTGGGAGAAGTCTATTGAAGAAGGGTAAGAAATGATAAAGGAGTTGGGATGAAAGAATGAGGGGACTCGTAGAGAAGATGAGCTATGATAGGAATAGTAGATGTTGTAGAAGAGAGGAGAGGGAGGGGAAGAGGGGGAGGGGCGATCAAAGGAGTTCTGACGGTAGAGGTGATGATAATGGAGAAAAGTGGGGATATAGGGAATGATAGCAGTGATGGATGAGAGGAAGGATGGGAAGATCGGAACGAAGTATTGATTAATGTGGGATAGAGCTCAAATTCAGAGGGTGAAGGGGGGAGTTGAGGGGGAGGTGAGAGGGGAAATTAAAGGGATGGAGAAGAGATGTGTTAGGCTTCTAGGGAAGAAAGGACTATAGGGTTGGGGGTATCGATCCTTGAGGGAGAAGAGGAGAAGCTTGGTAAGCAAAGTCAGCGTTGGGGGTGGGGGAACTTTCTTTAAAGGAGGTGGGGAGAGGGGAGGGCATGGGGGTTGAGGGATTGAAGGATGGTTGTGGGGTTTCTTGTAGAGAGGATCTGAAGGGTGAGTTGGACCAGGATGGGTGCAAGGGGGAGAGAGGGAGGAAGTTCGGGCCTCTCATCCCCCGCCTTGATAGAAGATGATGTAGGCGGATGGGAGGCGGGGTTAGAGGATCCGACTTCACTTAATTTCTTTTTCTGGGACTTTTGTAGGTCATTCAGCATGGTCACCTGCATGATATCGTCTGCAAAGGGAAAGCAAGAGTGGTTAGTATCTCTCAATCAGGATATAAAATAAATGATAAGGAGACTACCTATGAGGATCAGGTCATCAATGATAAAGGGGGATAATCGAAAATGAGCAAGAAGATGGTTATTCAGAAGGGTGTGAATACGGGAGCAACACTCCTTGAGGTCAGGAAAATCAAGGAGTTTGGTGTACCATACCTCCGGCTCCGAATAAGATAGAGGAGTAGATAGGTAGGCAAAAAATATAGATTTTTTCAGCCTTTGTGAGACGAAAACATATCCTTCAAAAATTGACAGTTGAGACTCTCTGTAAAGTAGAACACCCCAGGTTTCACCATTTTTAATTGGAAAAGATAATGAAATATAATAGATGATAGAGGAATTTTTAAATGTCTAAAGACCATGATGATCCCGCCAAGATGAGGAAGGTATTTGGGACAAATTGCTTCAGTGATATTTGATAAAAAGACAATATGAAGGTAAATCACGGGGATAGGCAAGCGAAGTCCACTTTCCAATTGGTCTAAGAAGAAATAGTGACAATCCAAAGGACAATAATTAGTAGATTTAGGAAATGAGAGAGGGATGACTTCCATGACATATTTGTCATTGTGTTGCCGGAAGGGATGAGAAGGGATTAAGTGAGAAGAAAGGGTCTCAAACTAGAGAGAGTCAGAGGGAATTCTTGAGGAAGAAGTCATAGAGTAAGAAGGTTACTTACTTGAGGAGAAGAAAAAATGAGAACAAAGCAGGTGAGGACGTTGGATCGGGAGCCATTTTAAAAGAAGAAGGGACAGAGGCGCGGGTTTCGACAAGGAGTAGTAATGATGGTTGTAGGGTACGAGGTGTCGGTAAGAAAGAACGAGAACACGCGGGGTCACTGTTGGCAAATGAAGGTGTGAAGACATGTAGTCACAAAATCCTAAGATGATAGCAGTGTGGGTTGGCATTAATGAAAATAAATCGTTTATGTGCAAAACCCTTGGAGGATGGTGGTGTTGGTGCAAGCATGGTTCAAGTATTAATCTTTTGATGTTTGGATAATCATTTATAGTTAGACAATGTTTATGATCTAATATGAATTTCAAGTGACAAGTTTAAAAAAAGTCCAAGTGTGAAGACTTGACAAGGAAAGTCCAAGGGTGAATCCTTGGCAAGAAAAGTCCAAGAATATGGACTTGGCGGTATAAGTCCAAGTATGTAGTTTTGACGACATAAGTCCAAGTGGATCTTGGCAAGGATGTCGAAGAGTGAGATTTTAGTAGTATAAAGTCCTGTTAGTGCCTATAAGATTCATATATCTTCACAATGGTATGATATTATCTACTTTGAATCCAAACTCTCATGGTTTTGTTTTTGGGCTTTACCCAAAATGCCTCATGCCAATGGAGATATCCTTTCATCTTATAAGCACATGATCTTTTTCCATATCTTATCAATGTGAGACTTTGATTGTATTCCCAATATTCTCAACAATCCTACCCTCAAACGAAGGACCACATTGACCCCCCTCAAGCCTATCCGTCCTCGAAGGACATCCTTTGCTTGATGTCCGATCCTCAACCCACCAGGACTTCCTGCCAACTGTCTGGTCCTCCTGATCCAGTTGGACTTCCTGCTAATTATCCAACTCTTTTGACCCAATTGGACTTCCTGCCAGTTGTTCGGTTCTCCCGACCCAACTGGACTTCCTGTCTGATGTTTGGTTCTCTTGATACGGACATGGGAGCTCAACTTCTTTCATTCGAGGTTCATGGCTTGACATGGACCATGACTCTGATACCAATTGTTAGTGCCTATAAGATTCATATATCTCCACAATAGTATGATATTGTCCACTTTAGATCCAAGCCCTCATGATTTTGTTTTTGGACTTTACCCAAAAGGCCTCATGTCAATGGAGATATCCTTTCATCTTATAAGCACATGATCTTTTCCATGTCTTATCAATGTGGAATTTTGATTGTATTCCCAATATTCTCAACAAGTCCAAGTATGTAGTCTTAGTGGTATGAGTCCAAATGAACCTTGGGAAAGGAAGACTCTAAGCATGACAAAGTCGAAAGAAGCTTTTGAAAGGCAAGTGTAAGAATGAAGGAGTCGTGGACTCGAAGGGATCCTAAAGGTGCAAAACTGATGGAGAAGCTAGAAGGTTTAGTTTAGGTTTAGGGTGTGTTTTCAAGTATGAACTAGTCATACTTGAGGTATACCAGTTGATTTTTATCTTGGACCAATCGACTGGCTTTGGGTGCTCGACGCTCGAAGGGCCTAGAAAACTCAAGCAGTCAATTAGGATTATGACCCAGTCAATTGGTCGAGTAGTCGACTACAGATCGACTGCTGAATATAAGCTTTGTAGTCGACTAACCTTTGTCAGTCGACTGCTAGGGTCTAGTAATCGACTGGACTTAAGTGGTCAGGGCATAGATTATTTGATAGTCCACTGTCTGCTTGGAGCAGTTGATTGTTGGTATGAGCAGTCGACTGATCAAGTGTTTGTTAAGTAGTGACGATCACAATAAGACTTCATCAGAAGCCATTGGATCCGGTCAACAACATACTAACAGTCAACTGGCGTCGGGCTAAATGAGTAGAAATGCTCAAACTCAATAAAGGGAGGCTTGGGGAGCTTAGAATAGGCTAGTGCTCTCATTCTAAGTTTTCTAAGTCTTCTTCTAAGCTTTTCAAGTTCTTAATCTCTTTTTCCTAGTCTACTTTCTCCATTATTGTAAGAAGAAGAGATTGTATTGTAAAAAGGCTTCTCCATCTTGGTGTGATCATCGAAAGGAAAAATTTTACTAAAGACTTACAAGGAGTGATCCACCTTAAAAATTATCGTAGAGTAGGAGCTTCATCTCCAAACCACGTTAAACACTTTGTTAGCATTGTCTCTTGATTTCAATTTTAGTTTTGTTTTTGTTTTTGCTTTCGCTAACATTCTTGTAGAAATCAAAAGAGACTATTCATCCCCCCTCTAAGCATCACAATGATCCCCAACAAGTGGCATGGCAATGATGAGAGCATATGCATTGATATCAAATGTATCTAATTGTTTCATTTGGGGGGAGGAGGACTAGTGATATTGATAAGTTCTCAGGGTATAGTTACGGAGTTGGATCATAGGGGAGATGGGAGATTAGGGGATTGAGGGATCCGTGAGGTTAAGACACTACACCAAAAAATCGAATAGACAACGGTGAAAAACCGTTGTCTATTAGCCAAAAAATCTGTTGTTAATCGACCCGTTGTGAAAAGGGGGTCGGTCAAAGACAACGGTGAAAAACCGTTGTAGATTTAAGGAAAGACAACGGTGAAAAACCGTTGTCTATTAGAAAAAAAACCGTGGTAAATCGACCCGTTGTGAAAAGTGGTTTGGTCAAAGACAACGGTGAAAAACCGTTGTCTTTTCAAAGATAAGACAACGGTTTTTAACCGTTGTCTTTGACCAAACCACTATTTACAACGGTCGATATTTACCGGTTTTTTCTAATAGACAACGGTTTTTCACCGTTGTCTTTCCTTAAATCTACAACCGTTTTCACCGTTGTCGACCCCAATTTACCACGGTAACTTTTGCTCATAGACAACGGTTTTTCAGTTGTCACATATATACACATAATAAAGCGTTGTAGATGTTGCATTTTTAATATAAATCATACAACATCAATAAGAATTATAGAAAACACATATATACACTCCACTTGTAGCAATGTAAAATACAAGGTCACATTACATTTTAAACGATCACTTTTACCGATATATATGAAAAAGTACTGTGGCAAAACAACTACACATCATATGCACCAAAAGTATTTGCATAGCAAAACACTTATAGAATGTAACCAAAAGATGTATGTACACTGAAATCTCTCCTAATCATCAGATATGTAATCTTGTATGCAATCAGCCCACTCCGAACGTACTTCATCAATTTCCTTTGCACCTATCACAGAATTTGCGAACTGCATGTGAAAAAATGAAAATGTAATTAAACGCTATGGTATCAATAAGAAAATTTGAAAAATATCTAATATTACTATTGATCGTAGGGAAGACTTGTCAAAGGATGCGGCGCCTTCAATTATCTCTCTCATATATCGTAAAACAAAATACCCGCATTGAGCTCCATCCGGTTGAAGGGGAACCTGTGATGGAAAAAAACATCATCAATTTGATTAGTACAAATGTTTAACATGAAACGCTATGTTTAACAGGAAGAAGAAGCTAAAGCTGCATTACCAGGAAGAACAGAAAGCATGGGCTTCTAAATTGGTTCAAATCACGGGTATAGATCAATCTGTATATGCGTCTTGCTAGTATTTTTTTTTTTGCTTGTCAGTAAGGTTGTTTTTTTTACTAGTGACTTTTTGCAACTTTGCTGTAGTATTGTTGTAACATTTAGAATGAAAGAAGATTTTGGGTCTGACTTTTGATTCTTTTACTCTGTCAATAAGAAATAGGAATATTGTTCTTAGAAAAAAAGGGAAAACACTCAATATGCAAGATTGAAAAAAAGTTCAGTAGAATGCCATAAATCATACTAATGGAAGATGAATTTCATATCATGATAGTACATGCATTGCCTTATCAGTTATGCATGCTTTAAGATACGAATAAATATTTGACTTTAAATTGCTAACTTTATATCCATAGGATGATAGGAGCAAAAATCCTTTTGAGACATTCCTCACAACTATCTGCAATCTACTTCATCATCATTGGAAAATTTATGCCTGTTGGATTGCATTTTTCGTGATGTGGTTACATTTGTTTGACACATGTTATCTTTGAGCTCCAACAATTAAGAGCGATAGTGAGAAAATTGCAAATTAGAAGGGTAATACTAGATGCTCGCGAGGCAATTGAGCCTGCGTCATTTTGCTCCGAGAATCAAGATCATGACAATTGAGCACAATGTCAATTTGCTCGAGAACACAATGTCGATTGGCAAACACCTCGAGAATAGATTGGAGTAAGTAGCCCGATCGAGCACAATGTCAATTTAGCCACACCAAGTCGAAAGCGGATCAAAGGCAAAACAAACTGTCGGGGAGGAGGTCAGATTAGGTTATGCTTAACAAAAAATAAGGAATTTGTAGATCTAACTCAAACTAATTTGATACCCACCTCAGCCAATTCCAGAATAGATCTGAGTTATCTGAATATTATCAAAATGTCACTAAATAATTCACAAATAACTTGATTATATAAATGTCACTAAATAACAAATAACTTGATTATATAAATGTCACTAAATAATTCAAATTATATAAGCTTCCCACGATGTAAAACATACCTTGATTATTGCCCACAAAGGGTGTTTCTTCCGTGCTTGCCAATGTCAGTGTTGAACAATTTCAAGGCCCTTCATAAAATCAAAAAAAATTATAGACTTTTAGTGCATATAGTATATATAAAAAAATTATAATAAATATTGACAATATTTTGCTACTAAAACTTACATCTTCACAACATTCTTCCAAGTCTCATCACGATTACGCTGACTGAGAGGATCCAATAACGAAACAACCTCTTTGTGAGGATCGATGTGATCAAAATCCAATGGAAACTACATATATACACAATAGTAATGCATGTAATTAAGCAAGTGTTTATCAAAGTAAAAAATTAGCATTCCACCTCTATTTTACACACCCTATGTTAACTTTGGAACCAAAACTAGTCTGGTTTGGTGGTGTGCCATTCAACCTAGTCGCCAAACCAAGGGCCCTCTTATCAATGTGAAATGACACCAACAACATATGGATCCACAAATCTAAACCTCTCCAGCTTATCTTCCTCCTTCATCTTTTTATATAAATGCCTACCATTTAAACATACAACAAAATGCATAAGACCAAGATAAATAAAACTCATAAATCAATAGTCAAAGTGTTAGTACATGAAAACAATATACGTACCATATGTACACAACTATGCAATTGTATGAAATTGGTGCCAAGTTGCAGAAAGGAATGATGTCTTGAAGGCAAACACTGGCTTCGAACTTACCACCAAATACATCATACTCCAACATAAATTTCATAGACTGGTGATCATGAAGAGCACGCTTGCAATAACAATACAACAGCCATAGTGATCTAGGCATATCTGATGATCGCACTGTTAATGATTGCACATTTGGTGATTGCAATCGATGCTTCCTTTTGCCACAGTCAGGTTTTTTCCCCTTGACCTTCTAGTTTATGAAAACATATACTTGTTAGGCACTTGTATAGCTAAATTTAAATAGATTGTAGCATTTACCGAAGACTCTTGTGTTTGCATCAAGTGTCTGGGCCAAGCTACATGTGATCCGATAGCATCACCAATGCTTTGACACACAGGTGTTGGAATTGGCAAAGGCGGTTTCATCCAATGCTTCATCAACCATTACGAAACAATGGTTTGTATGCTTACTTGGATCACCATTAAGATGCTCATCATCTCCCCAATATTAACAATTGTACCAAAAGCTACATGGATGCGATTCCACACTCAATGCAACTAATTGACCCTTGTAAGACAAAACATAATGCTTGTATAAAAATAAATGTATTTAAATTGGACAATTTCAATGATATCATTAAAGATTAAAGATACCAGAAGGCTCGGCCTCGTTAATAAACTCCACATCGGCATCACTGCTCATGCCTTTCATTTGATAGACCATGATCATAGTTAAACTCATTTTCCTGCAAGGTTTGAGGAAACTTCACACTACAACTTCCCTTCTCATCATTCTCAATCTCGCATTTGCCATTTTGAAAACCATTGCTTCTAACTTGTTTATCCAATCCTCCTGCTCTAAAATTTTTTATGTTGCTCCAACAACATATTTTGTTGATCATTAAATACACTGAACGTGAGACCCCATTTTGACAAGCCAAAGTATGTACTTGGAGGACGTAAGCTCAACCGCCTTATACGCCCACCATGTTCCTTAGATTCAAGTGCAACTATTAGAATGTCTTGTGCCGGTTCACCAAGCATTAACTTTCCCTCCCTCTTTTGTAAGATACCATCATCTGCAATGCACAAAAACATATATTGACTAATATCCGGATGGGAACCATTAACATAACAAGCCAAAATCTAAAACATTTACTTACAATTTTTGAGGTTGTTGCCTTGATTGATCACCAACAAACTCCCTTCTTTATTGAGTGGCCTTTCTTCCAAAGGATAGCTCGGTTGATTTCATTATCGTAGATAATTCATCCTTCTAATAACAATAACAAATGAATCAATATTATTTAAATACCTGTTCGTTAAGGTATAAAATTTATTGTAAGTGATAATTAAACATTACTTACTATCTCTTGACAAATAGGCGCATATCCTTTCATGAGAAAGTCGATGGGGGTATTTGTTTTGGGCTCTCCTTTCCTGTTGTTTCTCACTTAGTTCCTTAAAAAATAAACAAGACAACAATGCATTACCAATAACAATATTCTATTAAGAGTTAATTATTTGAGACATGAGATTTAAAAATCTTACTTTAAATTCATTAGACAAACGACTTATCACGAACTTGCTCCATATGTCTACTGGAATATTTGATCCTGGAGGTGGCATATGCAACTTCTCTGGATTTTTGCAATTGGGATAAATATAGTTTTGCGTGAGACTGCTTTTCCATTGCCGCCACTTATCATTTGCCGAGGTCAAACATCCCTTTTTCCAATCAACATCAACCTTATGCACGCCAACTACAAATCCATAAAAATTTAATAAACATCAAATGTTAATAAACACAAACAAAAGTATTAGTTTATATTTGAAGAATAAAAGTATGGTCATTTATATTTACATTCACGGCTTCCCACACGCTCCTTGATGTCAATAGGAACATGCTTCCAAGTATTGTAAGTTATTGGTACTTTCTCTCGAACAATCTGCCAAGTGAACTTTGCATTTTAACCATTTTCCCAATAGGTCATCCCCGATTATTGAATTCAACTTCATATAATGCCCTTATTCCTTAGCCTTGAAATCATCCATATGTGTAGGACCTCTACTCATTTTGTTTGATTGGGTGGCGGTGGAATCTGTGCGACCAACATTTTCCTCGTATAATAAATCAGCAATTTTTCCTTACCCTTGTCAAGGTTTCTACCTCCTCGTTTGCTTTGATTTTTGTCATAGAGTTGACAACCTATTAATCACAAAATCTGCACTTTGCAAATATAAGGTAAATATCATAAATTACTTGATGGAGATAACAATAAATATTAAACTTGCAACGCATCTTGTGTGAGTTGACAACAAAAATTCACTTTAGATTAATATAATCTACAATAAGCAAGTTTTTCCAACAGAATATAATCATGTTGCGATCCACACGTAGTAGATTGCTAAAATATATGTGCAACTATTAAGAAAAACAAATAACAAGTAAGCAACATAAAGTTGAAATTCTTACAATCTCCTGTAAGGGTTGATAAATTTGGAGGTGCTGACTATCACAAAGAATAAAGCGGCATTTCATTATTGTGTTGCAAAATTATCGACATATAAAGCGATATCATTTACCAAACCAGTTTAATGCGGTGTGGTAAACCATCATCAAAATTATGGGATAAAGAGTATCATTTACGGATAACGGATAATAGATAAAGCGTTATCATCTACCAAAAGCGAAATAATCGAGTGACAAATAAAATAAAGCAATCCCATAAGATATAGCAAATTTATGGGAAAAAATATAATTCAAAGGTGACACAAAGACAAACCAAAACATTAACGTAGGATTTAAATTTAAATATAATTTCCACACTAAGGTAAAACATCATCAACCCAAGTTCCTCACACAATCTTCACGCATGCACGGTGGTTCATTGTCATCTAATTCGTCAACATCCATTATTGGGAGCCCTCGGAAAAACATTGATAGTTTGTTGCGGTTTCTTCCAAATTATCACCAATAATATTTTCAAAGTAGTCTCTACTAGGAGTTGCAAGTGCAATGCATGTGGGATCTTGAGGTCTTCAAGGTAAAAACTTGTTTCACTACCTAAGATGAATGAATCGATTTAAACCCTATCCTTTTGAGGTTTACTAATGTGAAACCATGTTCATCTACTTTAATACCACCATTGTTATCAACCCAACTACATTTAAACACCGGAATTCGATAGAGATGGTAATCGAGCTCCATATTTCATCAATAACGCCATAGAATACCATGTCGACACAATTGGATTCCTATCCGCTGCGCTAGAAAGTTGCATAGTCTTTGCAACTAAGCTTACTCAATTTTGCACTACCCGCGTCATCACGCTCTTTTGTGTGATAAGTAACCCCAAAGAATTAAATATGCGAATACTTGAATACTCGCGTGCTTGGTCCATGCGCCAACCACTTTAATTGTTCGAGAGATTTGATGTGTCGAATGGTTAATTGCATTTGCAACCTATAAATTGCACAAAAGTTGAATTATATATTAATCTTCATAAATTATAAATACCCCCATTAATTTGCATGTAACTTACGGATCACGCAACCACGGAATAAAAGTCCGATTGTGCTCATCTTGTAACCACTTTTTGACTTTGCTTTACGATGAAATGTTGCCTTCAAATGAGCCATGTGTTTCTTTTGAAAAGCGATTAGATACTATAATTTAATGTCGCATTTGAAAGTACCAATGAGTTGGAGAAATTACTCGATATATGGCTCTATCTCATCATTATTTTCTAATACATGACCATGTGCTTGCTCCCACTCCTCATGATTGGTGGAGTCGCTCGATCTCGTGATAAAGGTGCAGTAAACTCCAATTGGCGATTCCTTGTTGGGATGCCAACAGCAGTGTGCACATTAAAGCAGTAGTCCGAGCAAAATTCTAGAGCCTCCTCGGAATATAACATTCGGCTATACAACCTTGGTCGATTGCGGTTTCGCACATAACCTTTCAATGTTTTCATGAATCTTTCAAATGGGTACATCCATCTATACCAAACTGGTCCACACAATTTAACCTCACGTACGAGGTGAACAGTCAAATGGAGCATGACATCAAAAAATAAAGGAGGAAAATATTTTTCAAGTAAGCACAATGTTGTCACAATATCTCTTTGCATATCATCTAACTTCGAGACATCTATCACTTTGCTACACAACCTGTTGAAGAAAAAGCACAATCGAGTGATAGTATATCTAACATGTTTGGGTAAGACACCACGAATGGCAACTGGAAGTAACT
Source organism: Wurfbainia villosa (assembly GCA_025175895.1). Classification (NCBI taxonomy): domain Eukaryota; kingdom Viridiplantae; phylum Streptophyta; class Magnoliopsida; order Zingiberales; family Zingiberaceae; genus Wurfbainia; species Wurfbainia villosa. Next base: position 5,989,455 of record JAKLTH010000042.1, read on the forward strand.
GTTGTCAAAGTGTGACAATCGTGTGATTTCATACCAAAAAGTTGCAATTCCTTCATTGATACAAGGCTTCTAATATTGGATGAATAACCTGTAGGAACCTTCATTCCCAACAAGGAGCTACAAAATTTCCTTTTCTCATCTTTACTTAATGTATAACATGCAGCAAAAGTTTTCTTTTCCCTCCTTTGGTGCCAATTCCAACGACATTCATATCCACAAGGTCTAGGCGTCGCTAATCCATCTTTTGTTTTCCCTGGAATGCCAAGTAATGTGCCGACCAGGCTTTCACATATATTTTTCTCGATGTGCATCACATCAAGAACATGTCGGACATGTAGATGCTCCCAATACGCAAGTTCGAAGAATATTGATTTCTTCTTCCAATATGGATGACTACCATCCTCTGATGCTTGAAGTTTTCATTCATTTTTCCCCAGCGACAATTAATTTTATTAACTGTTTTGGAAATATCACGACCACTCAATGGTCTCGGTGCAATGTTAAAGTCTTGCTTTCCATCAAATGCCTTCTTTTGCCTTCGATAAGGATGGTTCTCAGGAAGAAACCTTCTATGGCCTATGAATGACATTTTTCTACTATGTTTCAATCTTTTTGCACATGTGTTTTCACCACAGATAGGACATGCATTATATCCTTTCACGCGACATCCAGAAAGGTTTCCATATCTTGAAAGTCATTAATTGTCCATAATAAGACTGCCTTAAGGGTGAATCTTTCTTGGCGATATGCATCATATGCTTGATACCTTCTTCCCATAAATGCTTTAAGTCATCAATCAAAGGTGCTAGGTAAACATCAATATCATTCCCTGTTGTTTAGGACCCGATATTAATAAAGTAAGCATCATAAATTTTCTCGTCATACACAAAAATGGAGGAAGATTGTAAGTGATCAAGCCAACAACTATCGTAGAACTCATCAATCTATGTGGATTTATTCCATCGATATGGCCAATCTCAAATTTCTTGGCTCATAAGAAAAATCTGGCCACTTATGGTCGACTACCTTCCAATTGGGTGAATCTATTTGGATGACGCAAATAACCATCACAAGTTCTACTATCAAGATGCAGTTAACACCTTAGAGGTTTCTTGGTTTCTAAACAATTTTGAAATCTTGGAATAGGTGGAAAGTACCATAGGACCTTTAGAACTCCTTCATTTACTTTTGAATTCTTGCATATCTTCCATCTTGAAAACCCACAAGTAGGACAATTGATACAATCTGCGTATTCCTTCCGATATAAGATACAATCATTAGGACATGCATGGATTTTTCATATTCCATACCCAATACTGACCAAGGATTTCTTGGCGTATACCTTGATAAAGGCAAGTCATTACATTTGGAAGCATTTCTCCCAACAAAGAAAGAATGTCAGAATCCTTTATCGCTCCAACTATATTTGGCTTTCAAGTTGTACAATTTAACAATGAGATAACTTTGTAAATTTTGTACATCCGAGGATATAAAGGTTTCTCAACATCATGGAGTAGGTTATTGAATGTAGTTGGATTCTCATCATATTCATATGTCGCATTTACCATATCTACAAGCTTCTCATCAAAGAAATTCTCACCTTGTTGGCCTTGTTCACTATCATTCATTAAGTTGGTAAATGAGGTTTTCTCCATGCCATATCCACACTACGTATGTTAAATCAATACCATTACTTCTTAAATGAGCCCTTGTGACATCAATCTCCTTCTTAGGTTACCACACATGGCACATGGACAAGATATTGCATTAGAATCGCCAGAATTTTGCACTGCAAATTGCAAGAAGGACTCTACTCCATACGCATACTCAGGTGATAATCTATCCTTGAACATCCATTCTTTGTCCATTCTAGTGCATAAAAACATTAATTGACAATTAAATAAACCTTCATAATACTTAACACCACTAGATCATTAATAAAGCAACAGTAGATGCTTCAATGTATCAAACTTATATTTCCAGGATAAGAAGGTAATATGAAGTAACTTAAATTTGTATATGATCTAGCTGTCCACCTAAGCTAAAGTTAGAAAGTACAAACAAAGCAGCTGTTCAGTGAATAAAATATAAACAGACATTTTATATTATAGAAAATACCGAGAGAATGGCTTCTAGAATAGATAAATACGATGTACAAACGATGATATAAGGTGAATAATCTTCATGAAGAATAAGGTTGGAACATAACGATTTTCTGTATGCGCAGAATCTGGGATTATCACGTGGTTCAATGGATATAAACAATCCAACTCAAACCTTCTTAAACAATAAAGGTTTGATGGCACAACATGATAACCCTAAAACAAGAGTTTATGACGCTAAACCGCTGGGGACTAATCGGGATCACGATGGAGAAGGCCGACGGACGGAGGTCGAGCAATGGCGCCGACAAAAGGAAGAGAACGAAGCAGAGGCGACCAACCGTGAGAATGCAGCAGCGGAAGAAGATGGGATGGACGAGCGCTTAGAACGGAGAACGGGAGGTTTTTGGGAAGTAGGAACCAAGATTTTTGGAAAGTAAGAACGATTTTAAGTTTAGGGAAGATTTATTTAACCTAAATATATATAACAACTTTTAAAAATAAAATTTGTTGTAATATATTGTTTAAAAAATATATATAGACTTTTAAATATATTGTTGTAAACGTATATATTTATAATTTTTTTAAAAAAAACTTATTTCCAATAATTAAAAAAAAATAGTATTAATAATTAAAAAAAGAATTTCACCGTTGTTTTATAATAATAAAATAGTATTAATAGTATTATAAACTTTTAAAATTTTATTAACAACGGTTTAAAACCGTTGTAATATTATCACAACGACAACAAAAAAACCCTCATTCACAACGGTTGATTGCACCGTTGTCCCAACTGTTGTTAATATAAAAAAAAAATCTTAAAGACAACAGTTTTGGAAAACCGTTGTAAAATGTGTTGTTGATTTAAAAAAAAATATGCTCAACGACAACGGATACTGTAAAACCGTTGTCGTTTGTGTTATGTGGCCGCTCAAAGACAACGGTTTTGTCAAAAACCGTTGTCTTTTAACAAAAAGACAACGGTTTCTCCTAAAACCGTTGTCTTTGTGGTGTTGTCTTATGTCATTTTTGTTGTAGTGAGACCCCGAGAAGTTGAAGGCATAGGGGGTTGGGAGCTTAAGGAGTCCGGGGCCATGAGATCTAAAAGGAGTTGAGATCATAGGGAGTCTGGAACCCGTGGAGTTGGGAGCTCGAGGAGTCAAGAGTTTAAAAAGTCAGGAGCCCAAAGAGGCGGGAACCTAGGGCGGTGAAGGTGGAGCCATGAAGAATTAAAAGTCAGGATTGATACAACTCTACCCCTAATATTGTAGGATCGAAATGAGTGCTAGAGGGGGGGGTGAATAGCGCAAAACAGTTTTTCTTTTGTTGTAAAAACGATAAGTGAGAGATAAACGCAGCGAAAAAGAGATGGACACAAGGAGTTTTACTTGGTTCACAACCAACCGGCTGCTAATCCAAGGCCCTAATGGTCCTAGACCACGTACGGAGGGCAATCACTAAAACACTCCTCCTCGTTGGAGGTAGGAGTTACGATTACAAAACTTTCGACAAAAACACAAGGATGAGAGACAAGCCCCTCTCTCCTTTTTGATATAAAAGCTCGAAAAACACAACTTAAATTAATCGACTAAAACGATTACCAACACTTTAACGGTGAAGCTTCGTGTTGGCAGCACTTCGTTGTAGTGGCGTCGTCGTAGAAGAGCGGCGTTGTGGAGGCGTTTGAGAGCTTTGTAATAATTGTTGTATCTAAGATGTGAAGCACCCCCCTCTATTTGAAGCCTTGTCCGCCCACTTGAGATCCGGCCACCTCACCACCAATTGAGGGATAAGTTTCCATCTTGCTTTTGACCGGCCACCTCACCAAGATTTGGAGGATAAGTTGTCACCTTGCTTTTAGTTCCTTTTGCCCATTTTCAGGATACTTTAGTTATTTAATTTTATTTCAATTCGAGTTCTAATTTTAATTCGAATTAGAGTAACTTCGAATTCAAACAAGGGTCAGCTCAAAGCAATATGTAGAAATATTAAATGTGATGGATTTAGATGGTTTCTAACCATCCGATCTCGACTTAGACTTTCATGGAAAGTTTTGGGTCGGATTGTCGCCTAAGATCAACTCCTAAACGGAGGATCCAACCTCACGCTCGTCGGACACGAGTCTTACCTTGCACTTACTGTGTCGCAGATCTCCAACTCAAGCTTAACCTGTTTCTGCACACTCAAATAGACTCATGAGATAACAAAATAGATTTAACCTTGTGTCTTTGTTATAATCAAAACACATGTTCGATTTCGGTGCCTCACTGCACCAACAAATATTCCCCGAAGAAAACATGTCCAAGAGGAAAGGTTGCAATTAAAGAGTGGGACAACTAGTGGACGTGGGAGCATGTTGAAGCGGTGTTTGCGGAGGTGGCCACGAAAGAAAGAGGAAGGTGCAGACGTGATCACAGGATAAAGGAGTGAGCTATACGAGTTTTAGGCTGCCGAAAATGCATATGATAATAGTGGTGAGTCAGAGAGACTATAAAAGACGAAGACAGGTAAATGAAAAAGGTAATTATAATTTTGCTAATTCAATGTATATTATTTTTCTATTTCCTTTTCTTTTGTATGATTTAAACATCGAAGGGATATTACGATGATGAAGAAAGTGATCACATGAAGGATTCGATCTTTTGCATCCAACTCTTTAGAAATGTCATGGAGAGAAGTGGGAGACATTTTAAGATATTAGGAATATTCAAGGCACAACCTATATAGCTTGAGTGAATATTTTAAAATAAGCATGAATAGTATATTACGAAAATAGATAAATTTTAAATTAATTATCGAAATAGGTGAGAGGATTAATTGTCGGGATTTAAATCTCGACGGTGATTTTTTTTTTTATTTTGCACTGTAGGGATTTACATCTCGGTAATGTAAAAAAAAAAAAAAACACAATTCACTATCGGGATTTAAATCCCGACGGTGTTTTTTTTTTTTTGCACTGTCGAGATTTAAATTTCGACAGTGATTTTTTTCGTTCATTCCCGAGATTTAAATCTCGACGTCCATCGGTAGACTAGTCATCGCTTGCTCGTCAGTCGGTCGTCGCTCATCGATCGACTAGCCATCGCCCGCCCGACAGTCAACCGACCACCGACCGCCCCCCTCTCATCGGGGGGTCGTCGCATGCCCGTCGGGCAGTCGTCGCTTGCCCATCGGGCAGTTGTCGACCCTTCTACCGACCGTCGCCGTCACTCGCCCGTCGATCGATCGATCTCCCGCTGCCCACCATCGCCCGCTGTTGGTCGCCGGTCACGGTCGGGCGTTAGTTAGCGGCTAGTCGCGGTCGGCCATCTGTCTCCGCACGATCTTCGGTCCCCATCAATCATCGACCGACTGTCGTCCCCATCGACCATCGTTCACCGCACGACCATCGATCCCCGTTGCCGCCATCGTTGTCAGTCGATCGCCCGTCGACAATCGCCAGTCGTCGCCATCGTTGTCAGTCGATCGACCACTGTCGATGTCAACCTACCACCACCGTCATTGATCGGCCCATCGCTGTCATCGATGGGCCACGACGATCGCCGCCACAAACTGACCAATGTCGTCGGCCCTTAGGCTATGTTTAGTAGGGTGTGATATATTCAAGTTTTTAATATAATACAATGTAATCTACTTACATTATTACATTTGGTCAAACAATTTTATGTTATTTTTTATTACAAGAGTAATTATATTCTTTTGTTTGATATACATTACAAGGATGATAGAGATGATCGACAACGTTGGTGGTCAGCGGTGGCGATCGCCGCGACCCATCAATCGATGATGGCGATGGGTCGGCCAGCGACGGTGGAGGTGGGTCGATGCCGATGACGGTTGATCTATCGATAACGACGGCGACTGGTTTGCCGACAACGATGGCGCCGATGGGCGGCGGACAACGGGCGACTTGCCGATCGGATGATGATCGGACCATGACTGAGGGATCGGCGACGGCGGCCGCCTCGGGCGACGATGACCCCGATGGGAGGGCGACGGCCGACCGACCGTCAAGTGGCGGAATTTAATGGAACGAAATCAAAATTGAAAAAAAAAATAAAATCGTGGTCGGGATTTAAATACGAGGAATTTATATTTGGAATAGGTGGGCCGATGTCAACGACGATCGGTCGACCGACAATGATGGCGGCGACGGGCAGTCGACTGACGGCGACCCACCGACGATGGTCGGTCGACGACGGTCGATTGACGATGACCGGTCGGCCGACAACGATGGCGACGACGATCAATCGACTAGCGACGGGAGGCAGCTGGTGGAGGTCAGCCTGTTGACGAGCGACGAGTGATGGACTGTGAGCGATGGGCGAGCGATTTAACGACGAGTCGATTGGAGGACGACGATCGATCGACTGGTTGACAGGCAAATGGCGGGCGACGATCTTTCAGTAGGTTGACGGGCAACCATCGCCTGCCTGACAAGCAGACGATGACCCATCGACGAGAGGGCGACGATCGACCGATTGTCAAGCGGGTGGCGACTAGTCGATCGACGAGCGACGATCGACTGGCGAGCGAGTGGCGACTAGTCGATTAACAGACGCTAGAATTTAAATCTCGAGAATGAACGAAAAAATACAGGACAAAAAAATATCACTGGAAGTGTAAAAAAAAAATATTGTTGAAATTTAAATTCCGACCATGCAAAATAAAATAATAATAAATCACTATAGGATTTAAATCGCCGCAATTAATCCTCTCATCTATTTAGATAATTAATTTAAAATTTACTTATTTTCGTATTATCTTTATTATTCACGCTTATTTTAAGAAATTCACCTATAACTTGCCCTTAGTTATTCCCGAATTTAAAATAAATTAAATCACTGAAATGGTCTATTTAGCTTATTTTTTAATGTAAATTTATTTATTCACGAGTTTTGATTTATAAGATGTGAGTTTTTTTTTTTTATGTATAGAAACTATTAGGCTAAATTAGTTATTGACGATAAAGGATGTAATTCTATTTATAAATAGAGTGTGATCCCTATAGGCTATGTCCTTTCTAATAGTTCTCTTCAGATCAAGAAGAGGATGATATTGTGATAATAATTCTGCTATAATCAGATTTCTTTTATATTATGTTATCATTTTATATTTCTTATTCGTCATATAATCTAGATAAATTATATCTGAAATATGAATCATATTGTATCTATTCGATTTTTTAAATACATATTTTAGATTCATGATTTCTATCACCATTTTAAAATTTTATTTATTTATTTAGAAGTTCGATAAAGCTTTTATTGATATACACAATTTATAATCTTTATTTATAACTATTAAAGAACTAGGTATACATATTTGTTTCTCCGAATTTATTCATTTACTTCAACGACTTGATTAAGATTATTCATACTCTTATTATTATTTCATTAGGTAGTAGGTACCATTATATATGGTCTTTGCTATTTGAACTCATATTTAATTATAAAAAATCTTTAAATTGAACATTTTAGTTTCAATATGTTATCTAAAATTACAATATGATAAATTTTAAACTATTTAATTACTTTAAATAAAAAAACTTTACAAAATGTAGATGAGCACAATTCAAATCCTTTTGTCCACCTCGATGCAACAATGGACAAGGAAGCGCACGTGTCTCTTTCTTATATTTTAATCACTTATTCAACTTTTTTTTCCCTTTTTTTTTACAAGTAAATAATATTCACATAAACTCTATCCATCTCCCCCGTCATTTTCATTTTCATTTCATTTTCAGACGTATGGATCACGAGGAGGTCAAAAAAAGAGAGCGAATAATTTGTGGGAATCGACGTGGAATCCAACTGAAGGCGTGCCTCAAATAGGCTTCCAAGTGGTTAGCGATGGATCTAAATCTCTCACCCCTTTGGTGGCTTTATAGATCCGCAAGATCTTTTCCTGTTCCAGTGTTTCGCCGCCGCCGCCGCCACTGGGTTTATGTTGGTCGATGCGGGGCCTACCCAACTTCTGAGTCGGCAAAAGCCGTCGCGCGCTCGATTTCCTCTGATGGTCAACTAATGGCTCATATTTTTTGCCATTAAAAAAATAATAATAAAAAAAAAAACTAATGGACTTATTAATTAGAAGAAAAAAAATGTTCCTTATTTTTATTGTTGCAAATGGTATCTTCTATTAAACAAAATCACTAAAAAAATAATATAAAAAATCTAATGGGCTTATAAATTTAAAATAAACAAAATATTAAAAATATATATTCTATTTTAAAATTTTCATTTAAATACGGTCATATTTTATAATACTAATCAAAATTATTCCAATAAATTGATCCATTGATAGTTAAAATTACTTCAATTTTGATTAAATTTGCTCCAGTTTAATTACTTAAGTTTATTTTAACTTGGTCGAGTAATTTAATTTCATATCAAAACTATTCCAATGCTCCACAAAATTACTCAAGTATTAATTAAAACTGCTCTAAATACTTATTAAAACTGTTCTAATATCAATTAAAATCGCTTGAAATTTAGTTAAAATTTCTTAAATATTGATTTAAACTACTTCAACACTTATCAAAATCAGTACAGGGGAGATTTTAATAGCCTTTGATAGATTAATTTTTATGCCCCTTTACTAATTTTGAAACCTCTCTACAAAAATAATTTAGATCTTTTAAAAAAGTGAGTCCAAGATGAGCATCCGTAGGCCTCACCTAGGTCCCACCTTATCAAGATGATTTTAATTTGGTAAAAAAATATTCCAAAACTATTTTAGCAATTTTTCCATTTTTTATAAAATAACTTTAAAAAAATTAGGATAATGCTAATAAAAATATTATAAAATATATAGCAAAAGATGATTACATTTACTCCTAATATTTTTTACCGTCATTCCATTGGTGATAGTGAAAAAATCATGGGAGGCACTTTTAACTCGTTGACCAGAATAATAAAGAATTTTTAAACTGAATGAAAATTTTAAATCTCACGTTGAAAATCATCTTGTCCATCAGTCCATCCTTCGATTGCAAAATGAGCGTTATAAATTAGTGCTTCGACTGATTTTTCCCATCATGAATTCCTTATCGGGCACATGAAAATGGCCGTTAACACAAGTATTCACCGCTGATCTCATCGATCAACGGCTACAAAACACCTTAACTAGCTTAACAATTAACCACGGTATCTTAAGAGAAGAATCCTCCTCAGGGCTCATGTTTCACAACGTCGAGAGGAATCATGTAGTGCGACACACGTAGGTGAGCGAGCCGCTTATAGAGTCTCCATCGCAGCTCCAATTCTTAATTGGATTCTCAGTGCGCCACCAGCCGACCACTGCCTTCCTTCTATCCTCCTCCGAGATAATTCCCTCCTGATCTATATCTGTTTGGCAAATTCCACCTAATTTCTGCACGCAAAGTCAGTGATTTGGCAGCCAGATCTATGTATGCATGTTCTAGCTACCTTCCCATCTCACTGTTTCTTAGCATGTGAGACTGCTCGATTGATCCATTCTTATTTCTCTGCTCTCTCTCTCTCTGTGCCCTTTGCCATTTCTCTATTGATAGTGGTTGACGCTGTCGACTACCGAATACGCATTGTAGATTTGATAAAGCTGCACGGATCAGAGCATGTTTGATTCCGCTCCTCCTTCCACGACAACAAGAAGCTCCGAGCTTTAACTTCCTTTTGTTCGCTGCCTGACTTGTGCTGGGGGATTGAGTGATGGAGGAGAGCGGCGGAGTGATTGCAGAACAAGTAGCGGTGGTCGATGATACAGCGGCGGCGCGGACGCGGATGGCGGTGAAGCAATTGCACTTCGGCGAGGGCGAGGAGGCGAAGCTGGCGGCGGTGGCCGAAATTAAGAAGGTGGCGGTCGGGGATACACAAGGGAAGCGGCGTATGGCGGCGCTAGGAGTCATTCCGCCGATGGTGGCGATGGTTGTGGAATTGAAGGATGAGCATCGGCGGAGGCTGGTGGTCGAAACGCTGGAGGAGTTAGCTCACGGCACATTCAAGTGAGTAGAATCCGATCCTTATTTAAGTTTTCCTTAGATTTTTTGTCATTGTGGTGGTGGTTGTTGTTGTTGTTCTATGATATAATCGAATCGTCAGTTATGGCCTAAAAGTTGCAAGATCCTGTGAAACACCCACAAAAAAGTTTTATTTTGCTCAGCGAAAAAATTCTGTGTTCAAGCTCCTCTGTTCTGCGTTGCAAATCCATGCAAGTTTGTTTCCGCTTGTGAAGCTTAAGCCATTTACGTCATTAAGTAACTCGTTAAGTTGGTACGACGCCAGAATCAGCTAATATGAGTTTGACTAGCAATCTGCAGCTCGTTGTCTTCTCCTCAGTTCGGCGTTGACCAATCTTAGTTACTTTGTTGACTTGTCGAAGTGCAATCTCGCCAAACTTGCTCTTTGATCAGCATAAGAATTGAGTACCGAAGGTTGGCAAACAACAATTTCGACTGCTTTAATTAATTTGTTTGTTCTTCTGTTTTCTCAGGAACAAGGCACTCATCGTGGAGGCCGGATTGCTGGTCAAACTGGGACAAGTCAACTCCTCTGAGGTCCAAACGAACCAATGTTTGGCTCCCCTGCTCTCCTCCCTCTCCTCCCTCGCGAAGACCAAATTCCCAATTGACGCGACGCGGATGCTGCCTTTTCTAATCCAAATCCTCGACTCTAATCAAACTACAAAGCAATCCAAGCTCGCCTGCGTAGCCGCGCTCTACAACCTCTCCACGAAGCTGGAGAACATCAAAGCCATCGTTTCCAGCGGAGCCGTTCGCGTACTCCTCGAGTTATCCCAGAACCGAGGCGGCGGCGGCGGCGGCGGCGGCGGCGGCGGCGGCGGCGGCGGCGGCGCGGAGGGCGCGTTGTCGACTCTGAGCAACTTGATGCTGAGCGAAACAGGCAAGAGAGCCATCGCGGAAGACCCAATCGCCGTAGAAGCTCTAATGGAGGCCATGGCGCGCGAGGACGAGCCCAAGTGCCAAGAGCTCGCCGCATACTTGTTAATGGTGGTGGCTCACCGGAGCAAGGGGCAGAGGATGAGGATGGCGGAGCTGGGGATAGTGCAGCTGGCGCTGGAAGTGGCGTTATTGGGATCTCCCCTGGCGCAGAAGAGGGCGCTTAAGATGCTGCAGTGGTTCAAGAACGAGGGAAGGGAGAGGATTCGGGGGCATTCCGGGCCACAGCCGGAGGAGTTGCTGAGTTCAGGGGACATGTCGACTTGCGAGCGACATCTGAGGGAGTGTAAGAAGGCGGTGAGGAGGATGGTGAAGCAGAGTCTGGACAGGAATATGGAGGTGATCACAAGGAGAGCTCATGCGTCGGAGGACTTGTCTCGTTTGAAGACTCTGGCGGCCACTTCCAGTTCCAAGAGCTTGCCTTGCTGAACGATGTCTCAGTAATGTCTGACGTTGCACAGATTTCATTAATTGGTCCGACAACCTTTGCGTGCTTTTTTGGGGCTGGCACGGCAAACTCCACCGTCGTCGCTTCACTTGTTGCGGAAATTTGGTTACCAAATGAACTCCTTCCTCGTAGAAATGGATTTTTTGTACATGGGACAAAATTCCTCCCTTCACCTGCTCCTCCTGCTATCATGACTTGGCAGAGCAAGTGGAAGTGGTGATGACGGGCGACAAGTCCATTATTATTATTATTATCATTTTTTAATTAATCCTTGCCCACTCGTGATGAAATTAATCTCGAATTGACTGCTTACGTTCGGTTAATTTTTAGAATTCCTCGTGTATCTATTTATACACATTTTACTCAAATAAATTAATAATATCATCGAAATAAAAATTATTATTATATATATATATAAGTCCCATGTGCACATCCGTTCGCATGTGCGATGGAGAAGCGAGCCCCATGTAACAGTCTTGATCGTGGATTATCACGTGGTCGCGCTCTTTAGTTGTGGAAGGGGGACGCATAGTATGATGAGCGTGACGACGTAACAGTCAACTATTGACGCTGCCGCATGCGACACGTTCACGAGTCGCACACTTGACGTGCACATGAGACTTATATACAGAAAAAAATATTATTTTATATAATTTATTAATGAATATTTTTATTATTTATTGTCCGATTATTTATACAATATAATTTTTTAAATCCCAAGAGATCAATTGATGGATAATGAAAATGCTCGCGTGTACTCATAGATGAGTTGAGTAGAATAGCACGAGATATATATATATATATATATATATATATATATATATATATATATATATATATATATATATATATATATATATATATATATATACACACTTACTTCTCCTTGTATGGTCGTACGCAACGCGCAATCCATCATTCGATTACCTTCGCAGTCGATTGTCGATCTATCGTTTGGCCCGCGCATAGTCCCTCCCACGATGCTCTCGCTATGCATCATCCGTGCTCCCATGCACATATAGCTCAATCCCTAAATTCGTCAGGGGTCACCTACGTCGTCCTCTCACTGTAATCGAGTAGTACTTGTGCCCCTCTTGCTGCGATCAGGCACAATTGCGATGATCGAGCTAAATTTCGGTCATGTCTTGATTGAGATTCAATTGTAGTCATGATATGACCGTGATCCGATCGCGTCCCATTCGCGATTCGACCATGGTCAATATCTAACCAAGGGCATGATCTGACCACCATCTAACCGCGATGTCGCGACCACGATCCAATCAAGATTCACTCGATATGACTGCAATCCGATCGCGATCAAACTGAGATCCGTCCATAATCAACGAAATGTCGAACGACGACAGAGGCGATGCGCAGGGTGCTCGAGTATGTGCTTGAGTGCGCGACACTGTGCATGGGGGGTGGGTGCTCAACCTCGCGATCGAATTCCTAACACAATCTGATCCAAGTAGGAGTAATTGATATCCTGTGTGGTGGATATCTATGCACCCATGTGCGAGCGAGCATAGTAATGAGAAATGCACAGTAACTCTACCCGACACCTATGCCCATGCCACTCGATATCGCTATCAGCGCCGATCGATTCCGACTATCCGACGAATCGATCGTGGCCTGATTGAATCCGATCATAGTCGATCAAACCGATCGTGATCCAATTGGGGTGGAGTCGGAGTTGGAGTGAGGTCGTAATCCAGTCGGAGTTCGGTTGCAATCCGATCCCATCCGACTATGATCCGATCGGAGGGACAATGACATCAATTCTGATGATTTCATAGGCTAGGTTATGGTGTTCATCGCTCTAATGATGGACAAGCGAAAACACTATACATTTTTAATTATTGTGCAAACCTATAAATCAGACTGTTCAATCCCATAAGAGAGAGAGAGAGAGAGAGAGAGAGAGAGAGATTTCAATTCTTATGTTGCACGATGCAGGATGCGCGTCGCATGCGCGACTTGATCTCGGTTGTTAATCGCATAGAGATGCACAGTAAATAAAAAATACATAATATTTTTATTTCAACGATCTCCGACCAAATTCTTCATTGTCGATCATCATCCGCACTATATCCCAACCTCTAAACTCGTCGAGATCGTTGTTGTCATTCGATCGACTAAACCATGGTCGAATTCAGGTAGAATTGGCCCAAAATATGATTGAATTACGGGCGCCAACACTGTAGTCGCGCGCTAGTGGCCAAAATCATGACTGATTCCGATAACAATTCGATCGCGGTCCATCTGGCATCGGTGTCCGATCGGATCGCGATCGAATTTTAGTTAGATCGTCGTCAGATGTCAACTAGATCACGATCGGATTACGGCCGAATCACAGCCAGATTTCGATATGAATCCGACTGCGGTCTGGTCAAACTTTGACTCCAGTTGGACCGGATCGATCAATTCGATTGATTCTGATTTATCGATCGCGTCACTGACCATCGGCGATTGCAATCGCGATCGATTTTGGCCGCGATTTGGTCAGAATCCGGTCGGACTCTGATGCCGACCGAATTTCGACCACTCGATGACGATGCTGAGCGACAATTCCAATTTAACCGTGAGCACCTCCATTATCTACCGTTTGATTGAGAGAGCATTATAGCCAATACCAGATGATAAATAATAGAGATGCTCCTGAATGAATTGGATATATATATAAAAGATTGTTATAAATGTTTTTATGTTTGCAAAATTGCGACTAATTTTACGACGAAATTTAATTTGTTACAAATATTTTTATTTTTGCAATAAAAAAAATTTTGTTGGAAATTTCGTTACTAATTTATGATGAAATTTTCACTTCATCGTAAATTTTGTTACAAATTTATAAAAAATTATTTTCGTTGTTAAATTTTATCGATATTTTGATGTATTTTTTAGTGAAATGTCATGATAATTCAAAAGGTATGCTTGAATTTTTTAGAAAAGACCTATATTGAAAAAAAAATACTCAGTCGATATGACATGTAGAATTATGCATTTATATTAAAAAAAAATACAGATTTAGTTTATAGTTATGTCTTGAACTTAAATAAAGAAGATATAGAAATTTCTTTATAGACTGACGGTAGAGAATCTCGTTATACTTAGGTATGTACGTGTTTGAATATTATCTACGTAGTAAGGATATTAGATAGATATCTAACTAAATTTGAATCAAAACATTGAAAATTTGTAAAAAGAATTATGTGATATTTACAATGAACTAAAGATGTCATGTTCACATATCCAAAATTTGATCAATTGAAGACCTGATTAGATATTTAAATTCTAATTTTTGTTGAATATTTGAATAACAGAAGAATTATTTTTGTTTCTATGATCGGTGTCGTTGATATTATTATTCAGGTCGATTATTATAAATTAGATAATCATGACTTTTAAAATTTTGTACTAATTAATGGCCTGCTCATTTTACGAGGCAAAAATAAGCAGCCGAAACCGATAAAAAGAGCTGGTACCGCATCATTTTCAAGACAAAGACATATCTTAACTTCCACTTATTCTGAGATTGCACAAGTGCAGCTAATTCAGTTCACTGCATGGCAGCTTGCAAGTCTCTGTCACAAAAAAATATATGTGAACTACGTTAGTAACAAGCGATCGGTGAGAAAATGAAAAACATTTAATATCATTATGGAATCATTGGAAGAAGAAGAGGTTTAGCAATGAGTTGCATTATTGTATACACATGGTGTGTTCGGTATAGAAAGTGATGGGAGATATGATGGTCGATGATTGAAGCATGCCATTACTCTCATTGCACACTGTAATATTTGCAGTAAGACATCTATGGGAATCGGTCGCTGCCAAGTTTGTTCGGATCGAACATTGTCGCCAGCAAAAGTACAAACTGCACACTCCAAAAGGCAGTGATTTGGTTCTCTAAAATATATATATATATATATACTGGAGAAACAGACGTAGATTTCAGTAGAAAGAATAGTATTGAATACAAAATACTGCACTGCACATGTTTTGTCCACTGGTTTTCGTCCTTTACGTCTGTTCTGACGGACACATTCTTTACTTTTGTAAAATATTAAATCAATTTTTTTTTTTTTTCGTTTTAACTGATTACATTTGCATGAGAAGAAGATATTGCCTTTTTATCGTTTTTCGTTTTGCTTCTTTCTCTCCTTTCTTTTTGTTTCTTTCCGGCAATGAAAATCATAAAGCATCGAAGGGGTTCAATTCATAGTTTCTTCCTCATAGCGGTCGCTGATTTATTTAATTTTTCCCCTTTGATTAGTTCGTTTCTCGAAATACGAAGTCAGAAAAATCGCAAATTACGCAATAAATTTGAATTATTTCACTTACCTTTAAGTTCGGTCACTAATCCACGAAAGGACCTGCCAAATCCGCCGTCCAATTTCAATTATCTCCTCTTCGAGCCTTCTCATGGCGAAATGGAGCATTATAAATATAAATCTCACCTTAGTCGCCGCCCGCAACCACCATTTTCGTACTCTCTGCTCCCATGGGGAACAGAACTCCTTCGACCAGCTTTCTTCTCTGGTTTGGTACTGTCCTCTCCCTTCTGCTCTCCGCCACTGCGTCCCTTAACCACCACCCCGACGGCGCCAATGGCTTTGCCGCCGCCATGACGGCGAGAGGGCGGTGGGCGCGTGCTACCGGCGTGAGCTGCAACCTGTTCCAGGGCAGCTGGGTCTACGACGAGTCGTACCCGGCCTACAACTCCGCCACCTGCCCCTTCATCGACCCCGAGTTCGACTGCCAGCGCTACGGCCGCCCCGACAAGGACTACCTCAAGTACCGGTGGAACCCGGACTCTTGCAGCCTCCCAAGGTTCACCATTGTACTCGTCGTCGCCGTCGTCCTCTCCTTCTTGCTGCTTCCCACGCATGAATTTCGACACTTCTATAAACGCCGGAAGGATTAATTGAATTATATTCATCCACATCTGTTAAATGACTGCTCAATTAATTGAATCGTCTCTGACTGTCATCGTGGTGATTGATTCAGGTTCAATGGGTTGGATTTTTTGACGAAGTACAGAGGGAAGAAGATCATGTTCGTGGGGGACTCTCTGAGCCAGAACCAGTGGCTCTCTCTGGCTTGCATGCTCCATGCCGCCGTGCCCAACGCCAAGACAATCTTCAGAAGCTCAGTTCCTCTCTCTTCCATTACGTTTCAGGTCTCTTCCCTCTCGCCCCCGATCAAACCTCATTCTCAACTCCATCTCCATGAATGTTCATCATCACAAACTCTTAAAACTCCGTTACATATATTTTTTTTTAATCACATTTCTTTTAGTAGCCTCTTGTTTCTTTGCCTGTGGATATCGATCGATCGATCGACACCCGAAAGGCCACGTCCACTGGCCGCATGGAGCTAGTGCTCATCTGTTCAAGTGGCAGTGGGGATCGTTAGCTAATGATGGGCGACAGCGAAGCTTGTCGTTCCAGTGCCGTCCCGCTTGTTCTTGCCTGCCTGGTTGCTTTCAACCACCCACCGGCCGGCTGTGAACTTTGCTTCATGTTTACTCTCTCAATAGGACAACATCTCGGGTGGACTGAAATCTGGCATTAGCTCATCCATTAAATCTTAATCTCTCATCATCATTTTCTCACTGGCAACGTTTCTGCCTTTCGCAATAAGTTCCAAGACCTTCAAAGGTCCACCTGGATATGTTATTCTCAGCCAACAAAGCACATTAAATATACGAAGGCGACAGGAGTTAATGGACAAGATTGACATGCAGGAGTATGGAGTGTCGGTCATGCGCTACCACAGCACCTACCTGATCGACCTCGTCAAGGAACCCGTCGGCCGCGTCCTCAAGCTCGAGTCGATCCAATCAGGTTCGGCTTGGACCGCAGCTGACGTGCTCATCTTCAACACCTGGCACTGGTGGACTCACAAAGGAAAGAGCCAACCGTACGTGTGAGATCGATCGATCGATCGAGTTCGTCGTCGTCTTGCTTCTGTTCTTGATTCCGAACCTTGTGCATGCACGCAGATGGGACTACATCGAATATGGCGGGAAGAGGTACAGAGACATGGACCGGCTGGAGGCCTTCGGCAAGGGTCTGACCACCTGGGCCAGATGGATCGACTCCAACGTCAATCCGGCGACGACCAAAGTCTTCTTTCAGGGCATCTCTCCTACCCATTACCAGTAAGTCCTGCAACAATCAAGGAATCCGTCCACTCCTTGATATGAATTGCTGGACGAATTCAAATCTGTAATCGATTGACTGATCAGGGCGAAAGAATGGGGCGGCGCGAGCTCAAAGGATTGCGATAAGCAGACGCAGCCGGTGAGCGGATCGATGTACCCGGGCGGTCCAGAGCCGGCGGAGTCCGTGGTGAAGAGCGTGCTGAGCGGGATATCGAAGCCGGTGTTCTTGCTCGACATAACTCTGCTCTCGCAGCTTCGGAAGGATGGGCACCCGTCGGCGTACAGCGGAGACCACGAAGGGATGGACTGCAGCCACTGGTGCCTCGCCGGCGTTCCGGACACCTGGAATCAGATCCTGTATGCAGCTCTGGCGTGACGGAAGCCGTAGAGGTTGCTCCTGCTCATCCAATTGGTGTGCTTGCTTTTACTAGTCAGAAATTTTAATAGGATGCTCGATCGAATTGTGTAAACAAAGATGATAACTTGTATCATTCTTCATCAGCTATCAAAATCTGAAGGAATTTGGTAGCAAATTGAAGTTTCGTTGTTTGTCATGCATACGATTCGTCGATTCTGAGATTTGGCTGTATTCTAAGAAGAAAAAAACTGATATGGTGTACTTATTTGGTAAAATAAATTGTCAGAACGCATTTGATAAATAGAATTATGAGTGGCGAATTTTATGGTTTTCATTAGTTTTGGGCTAATTGGCCGACAACTTCTTATACGACAAAATAGGTCATGGGCTGAGTAGCAGATAAATGGGCTGGAGGAACCAGTCCTAATCATGTATTTGATGCTCGTGCCGATGGGCGAAACGCGATGCTCGATCGCAGCGGCGGCGGCGGAGGAGAATTTTTCGCTCTTGTTTGATCACGGTGGACGGCGGCGACAGCATCTTTTAAGTTCTTCCAATGAGTAATCCTGTCGGTGGTGGGCATCCTGGGTGGGAAGGTATGGCTTCGACGTACCGACCATCGGAAGACGATCCGATGGGCGCAGAGGACGATGAAATTCCTCCAGGGTGGGAGATGAAGGATGGGAACTCAGACCATACTCCGCCTGGAGGAGATTTCGCGTCTACGAGGAGCGGCGGGGACGAAGATGCTCTGCCCGTGTGGAAGGCGCGACGGAGGCGTTCGATTGTTGACCCAGATGGCGATGTTCCTCCACCGGGATGGGAGGCTGGGGTCCGAGCGAGCGGCCCTGGAGAAGATTCTACTCCAGGATTGAATTCGCTGGTTAGGTGCTTGATGAATGACCAAGTTCAAGATGCCGCGCCATGGTTGAAGCCGGTGCCAAAACATCCCGGAAACTGCCCAGAAGAGGATGTTCGGCCTGGGCGGAGGGAGACGAAGGAGATGAACGACGAAGACGAAGACGTGCCACCTGGATGGGATCCGAAGGAAAGGGACTCGAAAAGTGGGGAAGACGAAGATGTTCCGCCTGGATGGGAGCCGAAAGAAATGGACTCGATGAGCGACGCAGACGAGGATGTTCCACCTGGATGGGCACCAAAGGCAAGGGACTCAATGGATGCCACAGACGAGGATCTTCCACCTGGATGGGCGCCGAAGGAAAGGGACACGGTGAGTGGTGCCGCAATAGCAGAAGCTCCGCATCACCCAGTTTGCTGCCCAGACGAAGATATTCCACTTGGGTGGGGACCGAAGGAAAGGGATCCAGTGACTAGCCCTGACGAAGATCCCCCTGGTTGGGAGTCGGTGGAGAGGAACCCAGCTAATGGGAGAGATGGGGATGCTCCGCTTGGGTGGAAGCCGAAGGAAATGGATTTTGTGCGAATCTCGTCCGAAAAAGCTCCACCCTCGTTTGAAGTCGCTGCTGAACCTCAACCTCCACCTGTGCAATCTCCAGGTCGGTTTTTTTCCATTCATTTAGAGTGAATTTGAAGCATGTTCCGATATCACTTTTTTTTTTTTTTTTTTACCTTCTGAATTCAATTAAAGCTGGAAACCATAATCTATTTGTTGGAGTAGACAACATGGTGATAGTTTGAGAAACTAGCTTTTGTGAATATATAGCCAAAATGCTCCACCTATAGTTTGAAATACAGTGAAGAATCCCTTTTTCCGTTTCTCGCTTCCATAATTTAAGTCCTATTAGTGCGTGGGTTATGTGATAAGGTCAAATTTGATCGAGTTGTCTAAGAATTATAGTGCTGCAGAAAATCATGGAATTGCCAACGAAAGCATTGAAACTCTAGGGCATCACCCTACTTATTCCTCTTTTAGGTGGACTCCAATTCAATTGGCTATAAAATAAGAGATGTATCGAATATGATTTTCAGGCAATTGACATCTTCCTTGGTGAGTGCGCTTCATGAACATTATCATGATTAATTAACTTAATCTTGAAGTCGATATACTCTGATAATTCATCATGTTTTTAGAGGAATTGTTGAAAATATCTAATCTCCGTGCTCAAAGTCTCCTAGAAAGTGTTTGGTTCAATCATCTCTTTTTCAGCTAGCTATCTAACTGCTAAAATTAATTATCGAGTGAATTTAAATCGACATACATGTAACTTTCACTTTACCCGATACTTTTCGCTCATTAACTTGTTATTATTTATTATTTATCTTCACTTCAATTTTTGCTTTATGAGTTTTGATGGTTCTTGAAACTCGTTGGCTTCTAAAATTTATTATGGTTACAGATTTACCATGGAAAAGAATGCTTTATGGTTAACTGTTAGCCTCATGTTTTTATTTAAGTTATTGTTCATCAATATATAAGCTGATGGTTATTAGGATAAAGAATGATTTCATGGAAATTGTTTCCTTTTTTTTTAACATGTTTACATTACTATAACATCTGGATTTTTAATATTCAATCCAGAAATGTGTCAAATGGTATGCGGGAATTGTCGGCAATTGCTTTCTTATCCTCGAGGTGCAATTTATGTTCAATGTGCTTGCTGTCTGACAATTAATCTTGTGCTAGAAGGTATAAAACTTGCTTTTGCAATTTGAATTCAGTTGATTTAGGCATTTGCTATCGATTCAGTATTTATTGCATTGATCCATATTTGCTCCCACCTGGAACTTGAATGATGGCATTGACGGTATCATATGGAAGATTATTTTAATGAAATTTTACAGCTTGACTTATTAACAGAAACTGTATTATCTGTAGCTCATCAGGTTGGCAATGTGAAGTGTGGCAAATGTTCTGTCCTATTGATGTACCCTTATGGAGCTCCATCAGTAAGATGTTCTTGTTGCTGTTGTGTTACTAAGATTGGAGTAAGTAGACA
This sequence comes from Wurfbainia villosa, assembly GCA_025175895.1. Lineage (NCBI taxonomy): Eukaryota > Viridiplantae > Streptophyta > Magnoliopsida > Zingiberales > Zingiberaceae > Wurfbainia > Wurfbainia villosa. Next base: position 6,010,388 of record JAKLTH010000042.1, read on the forward strand.
CAACTCAAACATCATAAACATGATGATGCTTTACATTCCAGTGGAACACTCACTAACTACAAACGTCTTTCCTCTGTGACTCTGTTATTCATATATTCTAAATGAATCTTTGTGATGGGGTACCCCATAACTCAAGACAATCAAATGAAAGCATCTGAGTAGAAGTTTGAAGAAAATATTTTCTGCTCTTTTTTCTAAATTCGTCTACAATTATAGTATTTTGCATCTCTCTGAGCAAAGGACAATATAAACCTTTTGCAGGAGGACAATATTCGGCCACCTGTTTCTGTACAGCAAGGCCGACTACAGTAGGCTTGCACTCTGAACTGATATTGTGAAGTTTGATTGCCCTAAGTTGTCTTCTTATGGTTGGAACCAATCTCCTGGCCGTGCAAAACCAAGATAAAGAAATTTGAATTTTCTCACTGGGGATGGACTATGGTTCCTTGGAGAAAAAAAGCTTGAAAAAAGGCTCAAATGGTATGAAAGGATGTGAGTCAGACATGAATTCTTGCAGCAATGGCTCCTCCTCGGGCATGTGTAGTTTTGAGAAGATGAACCGAAGTTGAGATTAGACAATGAGATGCATCCCTTCTTTTCCATGAACGAATCCATATGGGATCAGCTTCAAAGACTATGAAACATGCATTCCAATCATCCCAAGGTACGAGATCTCTAGGATTTGATAGTGGCCCAAAATTTTTGCATATGGATTAATAGCAAGCAGGCTATTTGATCGGCTGAAGCAACTAACGATCTCATGGAACGATATTAACCCATGAGGTTCCATGATTCCTAGATGGCAATTGTTTAACATACCTGAATATGTAGTGGATGAAATGCATGCCAATACATTTCGAGTTTGTAATTCTACTGGGCTTTCCCCTTTGCTGCAGAGTTGTGAGAAATTAATTAACAAGAAAATCTTCAGTTTCCTCTGGCTTCCCCTTTTAGTTGTTTCGATCTAATTTTTGCAGTTCTCTCTCTTTTTTATTTTTTTGGTGAATTAGATGTTAAAAATCTACTTGTAAGGTAATCTACATGTAGAAAAGAATGGTACAGTCGGCCTCAATCCAGTATTACTCTTCTAAATGTTTCTGCTACATGAGATGAGACTATGAGCGTGCCAACGTAGCAATGTCGTCGTCCACAGCAGAAATGGATGGCTGGCCTATTTTTCACAATTTCTTTTATATCAAAGAAAATCTCTCTGCCACTTAAATAAACTATTTTTCAAAAGGAAAAAAAAAAATAAATTTAATTAAAAAAAACTTAATTGTGATTATAATTCGAGTTGGTTGGATTTTTATTTCTCTGAATCTTCATACTATTTATATATACGTCATCGCCGTTTCACTGCTCAATCCATTTCAGAGAGGCTGTTGTGTTCTACAGGCATGAAGGGATCTGGCGCCGTCACGGTTGCCTCGACGGTGATCACCGCCGCAGCCTCCTACTCCACCGCCTCCCTCTCCGACGCCAAACCCCAGGCCCCAAATTGCCAGGTATGCACCTGCAGCTTTCGGTAATTATAAGAGAATTTTGGTTATGCTCTCCGTCAAATTAACACTGACCCGCATATATTGATTTGTCCGGAGCAGGAGCTGGCGTCGTGGCAACAACAGCAGCGACGACGGCCGCCGTCAGCGACTACCGAAGAAAGATTCACTCCGAGGTTTGACGGGCTGCGCTTCGTTGAGACGCTTGTCACAGCGCATCGATGAAGATGAAGTGCATGGTTTCATCGCTGCGCTGCTAACTGTGTGTAAATATTTGCCATCGATGATGAATGATTGGCGCAAGAATTGTGATCTTTTGTCTGTGTAACTATACGCCAGTTATGGCTGATATTTCATAGATTTTGTTGTTCATTCAATGTTTTGTTCTGGAACTGAATTGCACCGGCTTTTTTTTGCTATCAAAGTTGCTATCATAGATCTCACAGAGTTTTATTCCTGAGAACTTCGTTGTGCATCATGGTCATTATTGTCATCACAACAAGCAATCTGGTGTTCACTATATTAATCTTAAATTTTCTATTGAGCTTTATATAAGACCTTATCATCAGCGATATTCAAGTAAGTTGATTCACTCACGGGGATCCGAAATAGTTCATTTGCACAACACGATTCTCCAATTAATTTCATTTCGTGTGTTCCACCTTGGTTTTGCTCCTCTGAGTGGCATTTGACTGTCCATTTTCGCACCACAAAATTTGATATCTTGACAATTGCCCTATCATTGCAGCCAGCCACCTGTATGATCTCCAACATCCACCAGATTTACAGTGCAAAAAGGTCTGTGAGATCCATTTTTCAGAATCATTCAGTCAACCAAACTATAATAGTTCAGTGTTTCGACAGGAAAGATTGAAAACACACCAGCATGAATAGTGAAGAAATACTGACATAGTAACAAACGATACACGAGTTCATTTTCTTTAGTCAAAGTATTTTTTGCTTCTTCCACTTTGTGTGGTTCATCTTCAGCTGCCTCTGAGGTGCTTTGCTGAATGTTCATCGTAGCCAACAAAAAAACATCACGTCTCAAGCCTGATATATAGTGCATTCCTAGCGGCACGGCACCATGGCATTGATCCTGTGATAGTAGTTCGCATAACAGGTCATAAGATTTTCAGCAATGGTGGAGTTCATGAGCACCATAGTTGATATGCTTCTATTTTTATGGGCAATCAGAGACATATCCCTTGCACGAACTTTGTTTTTATAGTTTGGCCAAAGGTCAACTTTCACATACTTTTAGCAGAACCATGCAAATTAGCTTATGGCAGAAACTATTGAGTTGGGCCATGCATACAGCAGATGTTGTTTGGTGGAGAACAGGCACTTAAGCAGTAGTCCTCCTCCAGTAGTTGAGTCAGTGCAGTTGACTTACAGATAAGCTAATGGATTTCATGATAATTGTGCAGGTCAATCGTGGTTAATGGACCATGTACTTGCCGACCATAAAAGAGACCTCGGTTCCTTGTCGAAGCCCTCCCTGAGAAGAACAACCATGGCATTCAGATTCAAAGCCTACTTCACTATCCTTCTGCTAATTCACCTCTTCGATACATCTTCATGCATGATGCCTCTGATTCAAAGTCCTGAAGGTGGAACTCCACATTCCTACACGATGACCAAGGTACTAGAGACCATGGAGCATGTGAAACATGATTCACTACAATGAGATTAGAGCATTAATGTAGAAGGAACTCCAAGTTAATTACATGTGTTTCCCATTCGCATATTGTTTTCTGATTCAAATACTCTTGTTGCTTCTTCTCTTATCTCAGCATGTGCTCGCGAGAAGGGCTTTGCAAATGTTCATCCTAGATTATGAGAATGGGGGGCCAAACCCCAAACATGACCTAAAGAAAGGCAAGCCAGGTAGCAAGGGTCCCTAGCTTTCATCACCTCCTCCTCCTCCTACATGAGATAAATGCATCTTCCATCTGTGAGCAGCAAGGTCCAGATCAAGCTATGATAAATATAAAGCCTTTTTTTTTTGTTTTTCTCTTTTGGAGGTGATATATTAATGTTTTAAGGAACAATAGAGATGTTAATTTTCGAGTAAACAGTTTGAATAAGGCTGGAGGTTTGTTTTTGGCATCTTCCGATTCCATATATATCTATTATTTCCTTTCTACCAGATCGTGAAATCTCTTATTTATTATCCTAATTTTTTGCCTACTGCCATCCTCCTCCCTTCTAAACCCACCTCCATCCCAAAAAAAAAACTTGTGCATTCACTAGCTAATCAATTAGTAAGATTAAAAATATAAGTTTTAAGTGATCAAAAAGTTCAAAGAACTCGATAACACACGAGTTAACAAAGCTCAAGTCGAGTTTAAATTCTATTTAAACTAAAATATGTATACCAAGCTGTTTCAACAATTAAATTTTATATTTCATCAAACAAGCTCGAAGAAGGTTGTAAGTGGTGAGAGCAGTTCCACGAACTGTAATGGCAGTTCGTGGAACCGCCATCACGCACGCACGGCGTAAGCCGTGCGTGCATGATCCCCTTCCTTTCAAAGGAAGGTGCATCCAAGGGCTTCGGAGGCTGATCAACGAAGAGGCGGAGAAGCTATAGGTGGAGAGGCTGCATCCGAACATATTTGGTTTGTGAAATCAGAGGAGTTTTCCATTTGGTGATCATTCCTTCGACATGAGCACAAGACTCAACTCCAACCGGGTAAATTCTTCAAGAATAGGTATTGACATTGGTATCAGAGCTATAAATTCTGGGTTTTTTTTTCATTACCTGTGAAAATTTTCTCGCCGGAGAAGAGAAACAGAGGGTTTTTCTCTGTTCGATGTCTTCTTTGAGTGAAATGACAATGTAGCGGTAACATAAATGGTGGCGGCATACGCATTGTTGGCTTAGGATCTGTTGATAGTACACCCAAAAACACGCACACACACTAATATGCAAAAGGCGAATTAGAGCGAGAAGGAAATAACTTCTTGAACACTTTATTACAACGATTGATTATACAAATATACAACTTTAGGACTCTTTAAATAAACCATAAAGTAAGACTAATTCCACTAGTTAATCCCACAGAACAAGGAAAATTTATCCCAATTAATCCTACGGAAAAGGAAAAACTTATCCCAATTAATCCTATGAAAAAAAAGAAAACTCATCCCAATTAATTCTATGGAAAAAAGAAAACTTATCCCAATTAATCCTACGGAAAAGAAACCTTATCTCAATTAATGAAAAAAAATATGACCTGTCCGCTCCCACTTTATCATGTCCGGATTATTTGCTCACACTACCCCTCCTAATCCTGACATGGTTCTAAATCACGGATGCTGAGTAGTTGTCGCATGACAGTTAACTTCACTCCTGACAATACTTTAGTTAAAATGTCGGCTCGTTGTTCTCCGGTATTAACGAACTCAACCACAATCTGTCCCTTCTCAACATCTTCTTTGATAAAATGAAACCTTGTATCTATATGCTTGCTTCGACTATGGAATACCGGATTCTTCATGAGAGCTATGGCAGATTTGTTGTCAACAAATAAAATTACCGGCTTTGGCTTTACACCAGTTAATTCGCTAGCAAGGCTCCTTAACCACAAAATATGACAGGCTACAATTGTGGCTGCCATGAATTCTTCCTCACAAGATAAAAGCACTATTGTCTTTTGTTTCTGTGAATTCCAGGACACCAAACTTTCATTAAAATAAAGAGTCATTTCATTTGTGCTTTTCCTTCCATCGCTAGCTAAATCACTGTCCGAGTAGCCGAATACACCAACTTCCTGGGGTCCCTTTATGTAAATAAGTCCAAAGTGGATCGTACCTTTCAAATACCTGAAAAATCCGTTTGACCACCATTTGATGCATGATTGTAGACCTCTCCATGTATCTGCTCGTCATTCCGACAGAATATGACAAGTCCGACCGTGTGTGTAGCAAATATCTCAGACAACCAATGATGAGCCTATACTCTATGGTGTGAACTGGAGTCCCTTCCAAGTCTTTATGCAATTGTGTCTTGGGTTCCATTAGATGCTTTGTGGCATTACAATCTGTCATCTTGAACTGAGATAGAATTTTCTTAGCATAACCTGATTGTTTAAGTAAAAATCGGCTCTTCTCTTGCTCCACTTCAATCTCTTCTTTGTCAATACCAACCACTTCCTCAGTGTTGGCATAGATATCGACAATGGATCTAAAATGGACTGGCCCTTCATGAGACTCGGGTGTGTTTATTACCGGAGGCGAGGTAGCTACATGGGCGTTCGATGGTGGTGTAGATGGACTTGACGCTCTTGGCATGGGTACTAAGACTGTTGTTGGTGGTGTGATATCTTCCGCCCCTGCCTCAACATCTGATGCAACAATCACCTCGCAAAGCTTGTTCGGCTGGGGCAATAGTGGTACACCAACCGCCAATTTCTTCTCACCCAATAGCTTCAAGTCATGAAAATTGACGTGTTCGAGCCTTGCATGCCATAACCAGGTTGGGTCTTCTAGGCTTGCTAGGAGACAGGCTTGCTTGAATGTCTTCAAGGTTTTCTTGTACAAGCGATTTTGTGTTCACTTTACTAGCATCAAGAGCTTCCCGCTCCTATCAATCACCTTCATGGTGTCTCCTTTCATGTGCACCTCATTTTCAGCTTCTGTCAATTGACCAAGGCTTATGATATTATTACAAAGTTTCGGAATGTAGTATACCTCGTGGAGAGTCTTCTGATTGCCGTTCTTGCATTCGAACACAACCGTCCCCTTACCCATGATCTCAATGGTTGATCCATCGTTAAACCTCACCCTTCCGGTGATGGTTTCATCTAGTTCTTGAAACTTCTCGTGATGACCTATCATGTGGTTGCTGGCACCGTTGTCAAGGTACCAGACGTCTTTATCTTCTCCTTTCTTAATGCCGCGGTACATCTCCGGTAGCAACCTTTCTTCACTGAGTAGAATGACATCCTGCCATTCACGGCTAGTGTGAGACTTCTCATGGGACACGACCATCATCAGTGCTGGCTCTTCATCGGTGGCACACTCTTCATCGGTGGCGCAAGTAAGGTAAGCTTCATCATCACGACACTTGTTGTAGCACTCGGACGCATAATGCCCCATTTTCTCACAATTGAAACACTTTATATGTCACTTGTCACGAGTGCCTCTGCCGTTGTCGCTAGCGCCTCTTGAATTGTCTTGGCATGGCGTATCACGGCCACGACCGCGCCCTTGCCCATGCCCATGCCATTTGCCACGACCAGGGCTCCTGGACCCACGCCCCTTGCTTCCTGATGAAATATCCTCATTGCTCTCCTTCTGTCGCATTTGCCATTCTGCATGAGTAAGTAGGAGCTCACCTTCAGTGTTGTTGGTGTTGGTGCGTAATCGTAGTGTTCGTTCCTCGTACGCCTTCAGTCGTCCTATAATCTCCTCAAATGGTATTGTCTCAAGGTCGTGGAACTGCTCAATTCCGGCAACAATAGGAAAGAATCTATCAGGGACAGAATCGAGCAATTTCTTTACCAAAGAGGAATCTTCAAACGTAACACCAAGAGTGGAGAACTTGCTGCTCATGACACTAAGTTTGCCAGCAAACTCGTCAATCGTCTCGATTTCCTTCATCCGGAGGGCATCGAACTCGCTCTTCAATGTCTGTACACGTGCCTTCTTCACCCTGTCACTACCAAGGTACCTCATCTTGAGACTGTCCCAGACTTCCTTCGCCGTCTTCTTTTTTGCGATCTGAAGAAGGATGTCTTCAGAGACACACTGTAAGATGTATGCTCGTGCCTTTTTGTCCTTCTTTGCATCCACCTGGGCTCCTTCCGCTGGCTCCACCGCCTCCCAGACTCCCTGGGCATCAAGAATCGCTTCTGTCTTTATTGCCCACACAGTATAATTGTGAGGACTTAACATCGGATAGGGAAATGACACTCCGCCATTCTCCTTCGTAGAAGCTTGTAGGAAACCCGACATTTTGTGGAATCGTGGATTCTTGGGTGTTATATACTACAAGGCTCTGATACCAAATGTTGGCTTAGGATATGTTGATAGTACACCCAAAAACACGCACACAAACTAATATGCAAAAGGCGAATTAGAGCGAGAAGGAAATAACTTCTTGAACACTTTATTACAACGATTGATTATACAAATATACAACTTTAGGACTCTTTAAATAAACCATAAAGTAAGACTAATTCCACTAGTTAATCCCACAGAACAAGGAAAACTTATCCCAATTAATCCTACGGAAAAGGAAAAACTTATCCCAATTAATCCTATGAAAAAAAGAAAACTCATCCCAATTAATCCTATGGAAAAAAGAAAACTTATCCCAATTAATCCTACGGAAAAGAAACCTTATCTCAATTAATGAAAAAAAATATGACCTGTCCGCTCACACTTTATCATGTCCGGATTATTTGCTCACACCGGCGAGCGTTGGTTGCCACCTCGCACGGCCGGCGCTTCGCTCAGCTCGGAGGCGACGCGATCGCCGACGCCTAGGCGACCCCAGGCGGTCGTTTGGAGGCGGCACGCTCGCCAATGCCCAGGCGATCGTTGGGAGTCGACGCACGCGATCGCTTATCGTCGCGGCCGTCGCTCGAGCGGCGCCTCGCACCTGATCGACCGGGAGGCGGCACCGAGGGCGTGGCGCCGACGCCTCGGCGACCCTCGGAGGCGGCGACCTTGAGGTGGAGACTGCTTGCCGACGCCGCAGCGATCGATGGGCTCGCCGCCGATCGCCAAAGGCCGCCGGAGGCGACGCGGACGCCGACGCCCAGGCGCTCGTTCGGAGGCGGCACGGTCGGACTTAGGGCACACACGGGAAAAAAAAGTTTTTTTTTTATATAATAATAATAATAAAAAGGTCAGATTGGTTATTTGCATAATCTGTAAAGAACAGATTGTTGTGAAAGATCCTCTTTCACGGATAATCACTTCATCGCTCAATCGGAGAGATTCGACCCGTCGACCAGGGAAGTTAGACAATCGTTTGAGAGTGCCTAACCAACCGTGCGCTGTTTTTTTTATTTGTTCAGATTTTTAAATATGTTCGGAAAGTCTAATTCGGCTTAATTTAATTGGGCCGAATAAATGAACTTAAAATCAGTATTTCTAATTATGCATAGGTTCAATAAATTTGATTCCAACTAAAGTTAAGTGTCCAATTAACTCACACAAGTGTTGTGTAAAGTTGACTTTGGTCAACTAAACTCATAACAATGGTTAGATTGGTTGTTTTGGAACGATTGAAACCTGACATGGATAACTTAAAGGTAGGACTAGTAATGAATGTCTATGGGTCAATTGTAAGTAGCCCCTAAAAATCAAGAAATTTTAGTTTTTTCTTGATTATTATATATATATTCTGTGCCTTGATAAATTGAAATAAACCGGTATTTGTACTGGCATTGTCGGTTATGTACTGACATAATGCATTTCAATTTTACAGATGGCGCGGACGTATACTACTATGATACGGCGCGATGTGATGCGCAACCGGTATAGAGAGGCAATTGAAGAGTTAGACTATGATCCTTACCATGGAGTCATTGGACACATAGGAAAGTTGGACAGACTATTCTGGAAGCTCGAGATGCAGGAGTTTTCAGTATTAGATAACTACAGGATTTGGACATTGATTCGTTCATTGCCCGCAATCTTGCTGACGTGGCACGACAATGTTGGGGGTTACATGAAGAACATGTTTCATATATCCAGTTGTGCACAGAGCTAATTAACTATGCTGAATGTGAAGAGGATCCTGAGGAAGACCCTGTGGAGGGATGTGATCCGTTACATGTGAGGTCTTCTAAGGATTCTGCGTCAGGGCAGTATGTGTTGCCTGTGAGTGTCCCAGCTGAGAGTACTGTGGTTGAGTCCAGACGGAAGAGACAAATCATGATTACTATTGCACTAGTGTATGTCCTAGTTGTAATGGTAATCATTTACCTAGCCTATTAGAGTTATTTGTGTTATGAGTTATCTAGCCTATTAGAGTTATTAATGTTATGAGTTGTAAGAATGTAATCTGTTACATTCTTAGTAGAGTTAGTTATTTGTTAACATTGTACAGCTTGTTTAAGTTAATAATATGTTCATTTTATGCTGTTAACTCTACATGATGCATATTTTTTTTACTCTTTGATTAGTTCATTATGAGTATATGGTTAAATGATGTATTCATTTATTGTTAAAAATTATGCTGATTAATTTCATTAAGTGGGATGTATGTAATAAAATAGATCAATATAAGTCAGATTGACACATACAAATGATGAGTGATAACATAGTTATCAATTGATTTTGTAAACCATATCAGATTTATTTTGAGTTTAATTTAAGATTACATACATAGAAAACATACACTGAGTATATGAATGATGTGTTTATTTGTGATAGATTATGGCTACGAAGAATATAATAGCTGAACTGAATAAGGGAGAAAAACTCAATGGAGATAACTACAAAATATGACAACTCAGGATACAATATGTCCTAGAGGAACAGGAAGTTCTAGAAGTCGTATATCAGGTTATGGATGAACCTGTAGATGGTCCTTCAGCTCAGAACAGACGAGATCTTGATGCCTACAAGGCATGGAAGAAGAAAGACTCCACTGCTAAGGGCATATTGATAAGTTCAATGGTGGACGACCTAACATTTGAGTATGCAACTTTTGCATCAGTTAATGCGGTCTGGTTGGCCCTTAAGGAGAAGTATAGTGGGGTTAGTCTGTGCAAGCTTCGTCAGCTAACGATTAAGTTCGATAGCTATAAAAAATGCCCGAATATCACTATGGTTCAGCATCTCAGGGAGATATCAAACATGATTCGGGATCTTAAAACTGCAGGTCATGAGTTGACTGATGAACAACAGTTCGCAAGAATCCGCTCCCTTCCGCATTCTGGGAAACTATAGCGCACCTTGACGCACGATGGAAGTATTAAGACTTTACGATGTCTCGTGCCATGTTGAACTAGAGGCGGAGAGAGTGGAATCTGAGGATTTCGGTCGTTTATGTGGCTATAGGTGCTGCTGGATCATCTGCATCCAAAAAGAAGAAATGGTTTGGAAAAAAGAAAGGGAAAGGAAAGAAGACAGAGGTTGTAACTGGAGGACAATACCCTACTGAGAAAAAGAAGAAGAAGACAGGAAAGAAACCTAAAAACAATTTGTCTTGTTTTAATTGTGGCAAGAAAGGTCACTTCGCTCGAGAATGCACTGAGCCGAAAAAGGTATCTTTGAATATGTCTTTTGAGCATTTTGTTGTTAGCCCTGTGTTGTTAGTTGATTCTTATCCTTTGTGGATTATAGATTTGGGAGCAACCAGCCATGTAGCTCGGGAGCGAGTTACATTTGTGGAGTACCGTCGCGTACCAGCAGGCAACAAATGGATCTATGTTGGAAACAATGCAAGAGTTGAGGTCAAAGGAATCGACACTTGCAAACTTAACCTCCGTGGTGGTAGTGTTTTATTTCTACATGATGTCCTGTATGCTCCTGAGATTCGACGGAATCTTGTTTCTGTAACTTCTCTTCTTGAGTTAGGGTACTGTGTAAATTTTTACATGCGGTGTGTTGAACTTAAGATTGACTCAGTGTCAATCGGATATGGTTATTTAACAAATGGTTTTATGGTACTAGATGTGGTGCCTGATGTAAATTGTGCATTTGATAGTTGTTTTTCGAATATTGCTCTTACTATCGATGCAGATATAACTGATGATGTTTGACATGCTAGATTGGGACATATAAGACAAGATCGCACGAATAGGTTAGCTAAAGAGGGTTTATTGGGCTCTCGTGCTAAGATCAACTTGTCTATATGTGAGCATTGTCTTGCTAGAAAAGCAACAAGGAAACCATTTGGAAAGGCTATTAGAGCAGAGTCACCATTGCAATTAATTCATTTGGATATTTGTGGTCCGATGAGTGTGAAGGCTAGACATGGAGCTTCCTATTTCATTACATTTATTGATGATTTCTCTTGTTTCGGTTATGTGTATTTGATTTCTCATAAATCTGAAGCATTAGATTGCTTCATTCGTTATATGAACGAAGTTGAGAATCAAACAGAACGTAAGGTTAAGACTTTACGCACTGACCGTGAAAGAGAATATTTGTCTGATATGTTCAAGACAATATGTAATGAAAAAGAAATTATTAGACAGCTAACGATCCCAGGAACTCCACAACAAAATAGGGTTGCTGAAAGAAGAAATAGGACTCTTCTTGAAATAGTTAGGTCTATGATGGCACAGGCTAATTTGCCGGTCTCCTATTGGGGAGATGTCTTACTAGTCGCGACCTATATACTTAATAAAGTGTCTTCAAAGTCAGTTCCATCTATCCCATATGAACGTTGGACAGGAAGAAAATCAGATTTGAGTAATCTGAGACCCTAGGGGTCAGCTGCCTACGTTCATGATAGTTCTCACAAGCATGAAAAACTCGGACCTAAAGGTAAGAAATGTATCTTTATAAGATATTCTGAGACCTCAAAAGGTTATGTTTTCATAGGTGAGCAACACGATAGAACGATCTCTGAGATTGAATTTAGAGATGTCACTTTTCTAGAAACTGAGTTCCCAATGAGGGGAGAAGTTGATAAGACAGTTCCTCTTTTTGAGGAGAATGAGTCGTTATCAACAAAACAAGTGTCTAGTGGGATACCTGGATTGAGTCAACTGAGTGGGAGTGATGTGCCTGATCACAGGGTGACTTCTCAACAGCTCATCTTACGAAAAAATATTCGTAAAATCATACCTAAAAGGAGGTTTGATATTGAGAATGAGGCAATGATGACACTCTCAGTTGACGAAGATGAACCTCAATCAGTTGAGGAAGCATTGTGATGTAGAGTTGGAGATAAGTGGAAAAGTGCAATGGAAGAAGAGATGGAGTCAATGATTGGGAATCAAGTTTGGGAGTTAGTCGATCTTTCTCCTGGTCGAAGGGCCATTGGGAATAAATAGATTCTCAAAATAAAAAGGAAATATGATGGATCGATTAACCGATACAAGGCTCGTCTGGTTGCAAAAGGGTTTACCCAAAGAGAGGGTATAGACTTTGAAGAGACATTTTCTCCTGTAGTGAAGTTTGTGTCTATCCGAGTTATTTTGGCTTTTGTGGCGCATTATGACTTGGAATTACATCAGATGGATGTCAAAACCGCTTTCCTTAACGGCGAACTTGACGAGGAAATTTATATGGTTCAACCAAAAGATTTCGTTGCTTTAGGCCAAGAGAATAACGTATGTAGATTAAAGAAATCTATATATGGCCTGAAGCAAGCGTCAAGACAATGGAACATAAAATTTAACAAAGTAATTTTATCTTATGGTTTCGAAATGATCAATGAGGATCATTGTGTTTTCCTTAAGAAGGAAAAAGGAAAGTATGTCATTTTATCATTATATGTTGATGATATGCTGATAGCAGGAAATTACATAGGTTTTATGGTGGAAGTTAAAAAGTGATTGTCTTCACAATTTGACACAATAGATATGGGAGAAGCTGAATACATCTTAGGAGTAAAGATCATTAGGGATCGATCAAAGAGACTTTTGGGTTTGTCACAAGAGTCTTATATAACTAAGATGTTACAACATTTTAGCATGTCTGACTGCAATGGTGAACAAACACCTATTGCGAAAGGTACTGTTTTGAGCAAAAGTATGAATCCCAAGAATCCAGCTGAAATAGCCGAGATTAATAAAAAACCATATGCAAATGTCATAGGTAGTTTAATGTATACTATGTTGTGTACTCGTCCCGATATCAGCTATGCAGTGGGCTTAGCCAGTCGGTTCCAGTCAAACCCAGGATTGAGACACTGGAAAGTAGTAAAAAAGATATTTAGATATCTGAAGGCGACGACAGATTATTGTCTCTGTTATCAAGGATCAGATATGAGCCTAAAGGGCTATTTAGATGCAGATTGGGCAGGGGACCTAGATGATAGAAAATCAACATCAGGCTATGCATTCTTGTTGAATGGTGGCATCATCTCCTGGAACAGCAAGAAACAGGCATGTGTGACCTTATCTACAATGGAAGCTGAATATGTGGCATGTTCAGCAGTTGTACAAGAAGCAGTCTGGTTGAGGAGGTTCCTGAAGCATTTGAAGATTGCTGAGGATAGTGGGAGTCCAGTGACCGTCTATTGTGACAGTCAAGTTGCTATAGCTTTTTTCCAAGGATCCCAAATATCATAGCAAGGGCAAGCATATAGCCATAAAGTACAACTTTATAAGAGATATTGTTGCTAAGAAGAAAGTGATTCTAGAGTATATGAAAAGACCTAACCCAGTATGCACATACTAAATCCCTAGTCACACATCAATATTACCCATTATTTACAAGATCAAAATGCCCGACACAATTTATTTTTATTCCATCCAGCTTATCAGTCTCAACTACACACTTAACTCTCAGAACCTGAAGAAAAATAGAACATCAAATCATCTCCCCTCAATCTGGAAACTCTGTTTCGTAGATCCCCCGGACAATGTGTGTCATGCTCATCATCATCTCCTCAGTTACATCACCTCCGCTTCTTGTATCTCAATCTGGGTATCCTGTTCCCTACCTGAAATTGTTATGTGACATCATGAGTTCACAGCCCAGTAAGTAGATCAATGACAGAGTTATAACACAAGGAGAAGAAAAATTCAAAAGAAATCATATATCTCTACAACTGTAAATGAAAATTACTGTAGCTTAACATACATTTTCGATTATACTTTCTGTAAGTCAATATGAAACCTAACCAATTCTTTTAACATCATATCATTATAACAAGTACAACGGACCCCATCATGCCTTCACTATGCTAATCTGCATCTAAACATAAACCTCGTGGTACCTCACATTATGCATTTAAAATGCCGAGCTACCAAATACCTTAATTTCAGGCAATCTCGAGGTACCTCTAGGAAGAAACTAAGGGAATCACCATCACCATCACTAATCATTAATTTGGGTGGGCCTCCCGAAGCTCAACCCGGGAGCCCAACCCGTCTGTGCACCACTAATGCTCATGTACGCATGCTTAGCTAATTAAAGAGTTTCGCTATTTTCTATCATGCTCCGTCACAGAAGGTTAACATGGAACATCATGGGTGGACATTTATAACTATTTATATATATATAGCATCTAACCTCATACACAAGTAGATGGTAATTACACACATGTACATATAGCATCCAACCTCATACACAGGTAGATGATAGTTAAACCACATATACATATATATTTAGCATCTGACCTCATACACAGGTAGATGATAATTATCACATATTACATAACATATACAACATTAAGAAAAAGAATCTTATGAAAGATTAACTAAGCATGTCGATCGATAATCTAATATAATGGGAGTCATCTATCGACATAATGCTTATGTACATACACATTTACATCCACCCTAGTATATTCCTTCCAAACTATCTCGCTTCATTACGTCTATTAAACATTTATCTGGCTATTAACTCGATATTTAAACCCCATTTACGTAACTCAGCATTCCCAATTTCATAATGACCCCAACATGTATATCATCAGTTATTACATATCCACCGGAGGAAACCCACAATGTCAATCCGCGTACAACTTCAAACAGAAGCTATCCCAACTCAAAGTCCGATCCCCCATACATTCTAATAACAGAAATCCATTTATACGCATTCTTCCCTATTCCTAACCTACTAAAAATCCTAATTCAAACAAATCAACACCTTCCCATCAAGAACCCCCATCACAACCCGTAAAAATTGAATCCCTAATCCCCTTCCCGTGCTTCCCTATTCTTCCAATCCTCTAATCCAAGGTAATGCTCAAGATCCATTCCTAAAATCCCGAAAAAAAAATACACCCACGAGCTCTACTAGAACCCAATCTGGAAACTCAGTGCTTAACCAAAATCAAACCCGAAATCTCGATCTCAATCCCGCCGCTTCAATCCCAAACCCGAGCTAAAAATCTCGCCTTCGCCAGCCCTAAACATAGATATACTTACAGGGAAGAGGAAGGAGGAGGGTCGGTGGAGCTCCGGCAGCTTGGCGTCGACTCCGGCGGCAGGGATTCGACGATCGCCTTTCTGCGCTGGCGGAGCATGGTAGTCGGGTTCTTGTGAACGAAAAGAAAACGGGAAAAAGAAAAAGAAAAGGAAAATATATAGGGGTTCGGCCGGTTAATTGGGGTTTAGGGTTTTTTCCCTTCATGCCTCTCAACTGTGATTATTTAGGGTGTAAATAGACCCCGAAATTTATCCCCCTTTTTCGATGATTTTTGCCTGTGTATTTATTTATTTATTTATTATTATTATTATTATTTATTTATTTATTTATTTATTTATTTATTTATTTATTTATTTATTTATTTATTTATTTTTTTGAGACTTGACAACTCTCCCCCCCCTAAAAAAAAAATTTCGTCCTCGAAATTTGACTTACCAAATAGTTCAGGGTAACGGTCACGCATATCCCGCTCGGTCTCCCAGGTAGCTTCCTCTATCTGTTGATTTCCCCATAAAACTCCGCCTCCGACTTGTGTCGAGAAGGAGTGTTTATCATTAGTGAGTGCGTGTGCATCACTAGGGCTCTTTAGAGCTCGATCCGTGGAGTATGAACCGTGCGGTTCCGAACCACGTTATATCATTGTGTTAGCTTGTTGTCTATTTCGTTATTGCTTTTATTATTTCTATTTCCGCTGCGCACTAACGAAATTGTAGACACAAACGCGATCGAATTTCATCTATGCTATTCACCCCCCCCCCCCTCTAGCCGTTCCAATATTCCTAACAACTTTCACCATTCTGATTTCTTTATTTCTCAGCTTCCGCACTTGACGATCTAATATTTGTTTTGGTATTACCTCGTAGGATAGATCTGGTGTCCACTGTATGACTTCATACCCAATCACATGTGCAGGATTGGAAAGGTACCTCCTGAGCATGGATACGTGAAATACATTATGAACTCCCACCAGGTTTGGTGGTAGAGCAACTCGGTATGCTCGTGTCCCAATCCGGTCGAGAATCTCAAAAGGCCCAATATACCTCGGACTGAGTTTGCCCTTCCTTCCGAACCTCAGTACTCCCTTCATGGGTGACACCTTGAGAAATACATGGTCTCCCACTGTGAACTCTAGGTCCCTCCTTCGACAATCAGCATAACTCTTTTGGCGACTCTGTGCCGACTGCATTCTATCCCGGATCTTTGCTACTAGTTCCACAGTTTGTGTCACAATCTCTGGACCCAGAACTGCCCTTTCTCCTACCTCTTCCCAGTGTAGTGGGGTTCTACACCTTCTTCCGTATAGCGCTTTATAGGGAGCCATACCGATGGTGGATTGATAACTATTATTATAGGTGAACTCTACCAAGGGCAGTTTGGACTCCCAACTCCCTTTGAAATCTATAATGCAAGCTCGTAGCATATCTTCCAAAATCTGAATTACTCGCTCAGATTGAATGGTTGGCCTGGGATGGAAAGCGATCAAAGCAAGTTTTGTACCCAATCCCCACGCAAACTCTTCGAACCCGGATGTAAATTTTGGATCTCTATCTGACACAATCTGATCCAGAATTTCATGTAACCTTACTATTTCCCGTATGTACAACTCTGCATATTGTATCATAGTGAAAGTGGTTTTCACTGGCAAAAAGTGGGTTGACTTCGTCAATCGATCCACAATAACCCACACTGCATTTGATCCCTTGGTCGAGATCGGTAATCCTACCACAAAAGCCATGGCCACATTTTCCCACTTCCGCATGTGCATCTAAGCGGTTCGAGCGATCCGCGGGCCTTTGGTGCTCGGCTTTCACCGCGATGTAAGGCACTTATGGACCATCTTGCTTATGTCTCTTCATGCCCGGCCACCAATATAATAACCGCATATCCTTATACATCTTTGTCGCCAGGTGGTGGATAGAGTACGGTAGTGTGAGCTTCCTCGTGAGATTCTCCTCGTGGATCCACCCTTAGGCACCCATATACGCGCCTTGTATCGCACTATCCCATCAATCACCGAGTAGATGGTGCTGCCCTTGCTTCATCTTTACGCTTTCCATTCCATTAACCTGTTGGTCCGAGGCTTGTTTCGCCTTGGATCCGATCCGTAAGTTCGATGTAACCGTCGGTCGCCAACCTAACTCGCCACCGGTGCTATCACCTCCACTCTTATCTGTTGAAATTCGATATCAATCTTTCTTTGGGTGGTCAATCGTAATAGCGTCGTGCCTTCGACTCAGCATCCGCCACCACATTAGCCTTACCCGGGTGATAGTTAATATTGCAGTCATAATCTTTTACCAACTCCAACCATCGTCTCTGCCGCATATTCAGTTCCTTTTGAGTAAAGAAATATTTCAAACTTTTATGATCTGTGTAGATCTCGCATCGTTCTCCGTAAAGATAGTGTCGCCAGATCTTCAAAGCGAAGACGACAGCTGCTAGTTCCAGGTCATGTGTAGGATAATTCTGCTCATGCACCTTCAACTGACGTGATGCATAGGCAATGACCCTCCCCTTCTGCATCAATACAGCCCCTAGACCAGTTTTAGAGGCATCAGTGTACACCACAAATTGCCCAGAAGTGTCTGGAACTACAAGCACGGGTGCTATCATCAACCTTTCCTTTAGCTCCATAAAACTCTTCTCGCACTGAGTAGTCCATTCATACCTCACCCCCTTCTTAGTCAACGAAGTCAGGGGTAGCGCAATTCGTGAAAAATTCTGAATAAATCTGCGATAATACCCTGCTAGTCCCAGAAAACTTCGAATTTCTGTAACATTCCTCGGAGTAGCCCAACTCTGGATTGCCTCCACTTTGACTGGATCCACCTCTATCCCCCTCTCCGAGACTATATGTCCTAAAAATGCTATCTGTCTTAGCCAAAAATCGCATTTGCTGAACTTAGCGTATAACCGCTTATCCTTCAGAGTCTGCAGTACCAGCGTCAGATGTTGTCGGTGCTCTTCGCGACTCTGAGAGTAAATTAGTATATCATCGATGAAGACAATCACAAACTGATCCAGGTATGGCTGGAAAATCTGGTTCATCAAATCCATAAAGGCTGCGGGGGCATTAGTGAGTCCAAACGGCATAACTAGAAACTCATAATGACCATATCGAGTTCTGAATGCAGTTTTATGGACATCTTCTCCTTTCACCCTCAATTGGTGGTACCCCGTGTAGGGAAATCTCGTATGCCAAATGGCATATGCGCAACGGAAAATAGGATCCCTTCCAAGTGATCCATGCGAAAGCAAACTCGTATAAAATAAATTTCTCTAAACCAAACCTATCTTATAGGAGAGGATTACCTTTGTTGCGTGCCCTTGTTAATCCCGCTTTTCCTTTCGGTTTGTTGGATCTTTAGCACGTTCAAGTGTCCGTGCCTCTATACGTATCCACACGAGCACGCTCTTGTCTCACAAAAGGAAAACTAGAAGAGCTCTCCTTTACTTCTTGCTAGAGAAGTCCCTAAAGGAGAGGAAGAGAGGGAAAAGGAGAAAGGAAGAAGAAGACTCCTCTTCTTGCTAGCCTACACTCACAAACCCACACAACTAAAGCTTCCACCAAGCTTTCTCACAACCACAACACCAAAAACTCACTATGGCCGGCCACTCCATGGAGCCTTTTATAGGGTTGGAAAAACCCTTCCACCTCCTTCACATTCAATGCAATCCATTGCATTGAGACACACTCAAAAAGGATTTGGCTTCCTTGTTTGGCCGGCCACTTAAGGAGACAAAACCATTTTGTTTCCTTCCACCTTAACTAGCTTAGGTGGATGCTTAGGTGGCATGCTTATGTGGCATGCTTATGTGGCATTCTTATGTGGCATTCATGCATGTTGAATTAATCTTATTAATTCAATTAAGCTTATGTTATCATATTGAATTAATCTTATTAATTCAATTAAGCTTATGTTATCATATTGAATTAATCTTATTAAATCAATAAGGTAATATATTGAATTAATCTCATTAAATCAATTAGCTAAAATTCTCATTAAACTTAAAGTCCAAAAACCATTTTGTACTTAAGCTTATTCCCAAATTATTCTAGTCAAACTAGAATACTCTAATTCCTCTAATTATCATGCTCTGTGTGCGACTTATAGGCTCATAACGCTGGGCAAAGGGACCTAAACTCTTTTAGATACACAAGCAATGAGCGCATCTAGCAATACATCATTGCTACCAAGTTACGAGATAAGTCAAGATCCGACTAACCTTCCGTGACTACTATAATATATGACCGTGTCCTTCTATCCTTGATATCGATTGATCAATGAGGCATAGACCGTGTCATCCTCGATCAATCTATGTGTTTCTTGATCCCTGAGTAAACTAACTCAAACAAATGAGCTCAATATCTCATATTGACTCATTCGAGCATGGCCATGCGTTTTAGTAGTTCTACTCAATCAAGGAGCCCACCGATATCACTCCCGTCATATGGAAGGGATAGATCCCATCTACATCACTCACATCCCTCCGCATAATTTGTTACATACCCAGTAATCGCCTTTATGGTCCACCTCGCATGTGACGCTTGACGATACCAAAGTACATAACTCCTTATGTAGGGAACCGTAGTGACTTCGTGTCTAAGGACTATTCATACCAATAGTCACATGAGAAAGTTTATGACACTCATATAACGATCCATGAAACTTTCTCATGGGTCGGGCCTCAAGATATATTCTCCAATATATACCCATGTGTCAACTTGATATCATATATCCATGACTTGTGAGATCAAGTCATCAATTGACCTACATGCTAGTCTTTATGTATTAATATTGCCCTTGCATATTAATACTCGACTAGGAACATTTAGGAAAGTGTTCTCTACAGCCTCTCATAATCAATTCTGCCAATTGATGTGCTGTAGATAAGAACCTACTTTTCTAGGGCATTATTATATTTAAATTAGCTGGCACAAGCAAGTTGTAAATATAATAACCAATCCTTTGCCTTTATAGAATATGATACAAAATGTTCCCTATTCAACCATCACATGATTGGTTCTAGGGCTTTAACTAACAATCTCCCACTAGCACTAGTACCAATCACTATGATATCTAATACCTAGTGACCTAGTGTGACCATCATGCTTCCTCCGTGCCAAAGCCTCGTCAATGGATCTGCGATGTTAGCTTCGCTTGATCAGATATCCTCACATCTCTTCTATCGATGATCTCTCGAATGAGATGGAAGCACCGCAGAATTTGTTTGGTCCGCTGATCTGATCTAGGTTCCTTAGCCTGTGCAATAGCCCCATTGTTGTCACAATAGAGGTCTATTGGATCATCAATGCTAGGAACTACCCCAAGTTCTCTGATGAACTTGCGGAGCCAAACAGCCTCCTTTCACGCATCGATGCCGCAATATACTCGCCTGTAGAATCAAGAATCGTCCTCGCCAACTCTTCCACACACCCACCATTCGTGCAAAACACGACTCGATTGCGATCTATAGTCATCCTTGTCTGCTTTGGAAGCTTGCATCACGTAACCCTTTACAGCTTAGCTCTCATTGCCTTCCAAATATCGTGAAATATTCTTTCGCTTCTTCGTAAGTACTTAAGAATATTTTGATCGCTATCCAAATGACTTTCACCGATCCGATCGTATCTACCGTATGCTCAAAGCATACGAGACGTCAGAGCATACAAGCATGGCGTACATGATAGACCCTATAGCCGATGCATAAGGGATCTTATCCATGCGATCTCTCTCCTCCTTAGAAGAGGGACATTGAGTCTTCGAAAGACTCACACCATGTGATAAAGGCGTAAACCCTTTCTTAGAATTTTGCATAGCAAAGCGATCTAGCACTTTATCAATGTATGTACTGACTTAGGCCAAGTAATCTTCTAGATCTATCTCTATAGATCTTGATGCCTAGAATATAGGCAAACTTACCTAAGTCCTTCATCGAGAAACAATTCCCTAACCACATCTTCACAGACTGGAGTGAGGGAATATCATTTCCGATGAGAAGTATGTCATCTACATACAAGACAAGAAATACAATCATGTTCTACTATTTCTCTTGTAGACACAAGGCTCATCTTCATTCTTGATGAAACCAAACTCTTTGATTGATCATCGAATCAAGATTCCACTTCGAGAGGCTTGCTTTAGTCCATAAATGGACCTTTGCTGCAGATACCTTTCCAGGATGCTTTGGATCTTCAAAACCCTCAGGTTGTGTCATGTACACATCCTCGAGTAGCTTTCCATTCAGAAAAGCGGTTTTGACATCCATCTGCCAGATCTCATAATCATGGTAGGCTGCAATAGCAAGTATGATCCGAATGGATTTAAGCATCGCAACTGGTGAAAAGGTTTCTTCATAGTCAATACCATGAATTTGTTTGAATCCTTTAGCCACCAATCTACCTTTATAGGTATGCTTATTACCATCCATGTCAGTCTTTACTTTAAAGACCCACTTATACCCAATGGGTTTTACCCCTTCAGGTGGATCAACCAAAGTCCATACTTGGTTAGTGTACATGGATTCCATTTCGGATCTCATGGCCTCTAGCCATTTCTCGGAATCTGGGCTCATCATAGCTTCTTTATAGGATGTAGGCTCGTCAAGATTGATAAGCAATACATTGTCTGGTTCCTTCCTGATGTCTGGTTCTCTTGATCCGGACGTGGGAGCTCAACTTCCTTCGTTCGAGGTTCATGGCTTGACATGGACCATGGCTCTGATACCAATTGTTAGTGCATATAAGATCCACATATCTCCACAATGGTATGATATTGTCCACTTTGGGCCCAAGCCCTCATGGTTTTGTTTTTGGGCTTTACCCAAAAGGCCTCATACCAATGGAGATATCTTTTTTCTTATAAGCACATGATCTTTTCCATGTCTTACCAATGTGGGACTTTGATTGTATTCCCCATACTCCCAACATACATCACCGTTGTCAGTCAAGAGAAAAGAATATCTCTCGGGTTGACGACGGATCCTATTAGATCTACGAAGAGGTTGGTCTACTTGAACAGGTGTTTGCTCCACAACTCTTTGGGCAACAAATTCCTCATCCACAACACTTTGTGGTGCCTGTTCATTTTCCATCGAAGCCTTAGTGTTATCATCATCTTGAACTTCTTCAAGATGAATTTTACTCCCACTAGTATTTCTAGAAATAAATTCTCTTTCTAGAAAGACAAAGATTTCGCAACAAACACCTTGCCAAGTGTGGGATTGTAAAAGTAATATCCCTTAGTTTCCTTGGGATATCCTACAAAATAACACTTATCTGATTTGGGTCCTAGTTTATCTGAGACTTGACGTCTAACGTAAGCTTCACAACCCCAAATCTTTATAAAAGACATTTTGGGACTCTTCCCGGTCCATATCGTATATGGTGTCTTTTCTACGGCTTTTGATGGAACGCGATTAAGTGTGAAAGCGGCTGTCTCTAGAGCTAAACCCCAAAAGGAAGTAGGTAGATCAGTCTGGCTCATCATTGATCGTACCATATCTAATAGAGTACGATTTCTCCTCTCAGATACACCATTCCATTGTGGTGTTCCAGGTGGAGTGAGTTGAGATATTATCCCACACTCAGCCAGGTGATCACGAAACTCTTGACTAAGGTATTCACCACCTCGATCTGATCGAAGTAGCTTAATACGCTTACCAAGTTGGTTTTGTACTTCATTCTTGAATTCTTTGAACTTTTCAAAGGATTCTGACTTATGTCTCATCAAGTATAAGTAGCCAAATCTACTCATATCATCAGTGAAAGTAATAAAGTACTTATAGCCTCCTCTGGCTTCGACATTGAAAGGGTCACATACATCAGTATGTATGAGTCCTAACAAATCCGTCGCTCTCTCGCCATGTCCACTAAATGGAGTTTTAGTCATCTTTCCTAAAAGACAAGACTCGTATACCTCATATGATTCAAAATCAAATGAGTCCAATAATCCATCTTTATGGAGTTGGGAGTCAGATACGTTTTCATTTATGTGACCTAGGCGATGCTGCCAGAGATATGTCCGGTTCAAATCATTCGATTTGAACCGCTTTATTTACGTTATAAATTGGGTTATCTAAATCTAGAACATAGAGACCATTCATAAGTGGTGCATTACAATAGAACATTTCATTTAAATAAATGGAACAACATTTGTCCTTTATTATAAAAGAAAAGTTTTTCTTGTCTAAACAAGATACGTAAATTATGTTCTTTGTTAATGCAGTACATAGAAGCACTCCTCTAGTTCTAAGATAAGCTGAGCAAAGACAAAGAATATGTTCCTACAAGAAGAACTTTGCGCATTGCCTACTACTCAGAGGTCCACTTCGCCCTTGCCATTATTCTACTATTTCTCACCTGCACATTAGTACAATGAGATGCACATCCTAGATCTAATACCCATGTAGAAGAAATAGATAGATTAACCTCTATAACATGTATACCGAGGCGTAAGTCCCACTTCTCTTGTTCTTTACTTCTCAAGGTAGACTTCGCCCGGTCCGCCTCACCGCAATGGAAGCAGTCCCCTTCCTTAGGTACTTTACCTTTACCCTTTGAAGTGGATGAATTGGCCTTGCCTTTGGCTTGGGTCTTACCCTTGCCTTTGCGCTTACCTTTGTCCTTCTTGACCATTCGTACATTACTAACTTTCTTCTTGAGATTTGTTCATAGCTTAACATGCCGAGAATCTCAGCAAAGGTTTATCAATTTCATTCATGTTATAATTCATGACGAATTGATTGTATGCTTCCGAACGATTGCAGGATAACATCTGCTGCAATTCTTGGCTCGATGGAAAACCTAGTCTTTCAAGGTTCTCAACGCGTACCCAATCATTTTGAGTACGTGAGTTCCTACAGTGTTCCTTCTTGCATCTTGCATGCAAAAAGAGCCTTAGACACTTCAAAACGCCGTGCCTAGCTTGTCCTTGATATAGTTGTTTCAAGTGCTCAACCATATCATAGGCATCCATGTTCTCATGTTGCTTCTGAAGCTCAGAGTTCATGGTGGCAAGCATAAGGCATGACACATCTAATGCGTCATCTTGATGCTTCTTATAAGCATCCTTTTCAGCACGAGTGGCCGTAGGGGCGGGTATTTCAGGGGTAGCCTGCTCTCGTACAGATAGTTTGTGTTCTTGCTTGAGGATAATCCTCAAGTTCCTATACTACCAAGAAAGTTTGCTCCATTGAGCTTGTCCTTCTCAAGGACAGATCGCAAGTTGAGGGGGTGTGTCGTGTTAGATGTCATGGTGATCTACAACATTAAAATGCAAAGTTAAGTATCATACCTAAATCATTTAATTAGGCCTTTAATTAAATGAGGCTCCCACTAAATTCTCATAGCTACTATTTAGCTATAAATTTATATGGGATAAAGATCCACATCATAATTAGTCTTGAGTTAGCTTTGGCTAATCGCCCAAGACGTAGTATAATTAGGTAGGCAATCTTTTGCCAATTACATCTGATGTAACTCTTTAATAGCTTTGGTTAAGTTTTAGATTAGTTTAGTGTTTATTCCTAAACCAGCTTCCAGGCTGTGGCGAGGCACAGGGGCCTTCTTGGATATCGGAGCAACGACCACTTCTAAGACAAAGCTGATGTTCGGAAATCACACAAAACTAATGTTAACACTTATGTTCAAAGCTAATATATGCCTCTACTTTCTTAACCAATTAAGAAAACACTTAATTAAGTCTTAACTAAGACGATAGGCGGGACAACACGATTGTCCACTCGCCCCCTCCAAGATAAAATGCATTGCTTTGCTTTGGCAAACCCAATAACAAATGATCGAGGAAGTAGTGAGTACCAACTTTGGTAGGCATATCGTTTAGACTTATTAAGAAATAAACATGTATCATATACATATTAGCATACATCACATATAAGCTAAACTAATCATGCATCACATACAAATTAAACTAACGTGTCATGGTTATGGCCCTTATTCTACAATCTTCTCAAGCCAATGAAAAGATTGATTGGTCAACCTAGGGATAGCATCTTCTCCTAAGTGCTTCCTTTTGGTTGTCTTGTGTGTTGACTTCCTCCTTGTAACCTCCTCTTCCAATGGACCCTCCATCCTTGTTTTGTACATTACAAAAGGAGAAATACTCGAGTTACATTCGAGTCTAAAACTAATTTTACAACAAGAATATTAGGAGAAAGGCACGACACGCAGGCCGTATTAAGAATTACAACACACAATCACAAACTCTTTGGGACTAGGCCATAACCATGCACCATGTCATTTTAACTTTTAAAAGACATTGGATATTTTATTATGTTTGAAAATTTGCTAATGCAATTATCAACTCATAATAAAATTTATCCTACTTCTATATCACATATAAAATAGAGAAAACCTATTTTTATACGATCTTTCGCAAGTGGCTGTGATTCCAATTTAGGGAAATCTAGTATGCCAAATTGCTTATGCTCAACGGAAAATAGTATCACTTCCAAGTGATCCATGATAAAGCAAACTCGTATAAAATAAATTTCTCTAAACCAAACCTATCTTATAGGAGAGGATTACCTTTGTTGCGTGCCCTTGTTAATCCCGCTTTTCCCTTCGGTTTGTTGGATCTTTAGCACGTTCAAGTGTCCGTGCCTCTATACGTATCCACACGAGCACGCTCTTGTCTCACAAAAGGAAAACTAGAAGAGCTCTCCTTTACTTCTTGCTAGAGAAGTCCCTAAAGGAGAGGAAGAGAGGGAAAAGGAGAAAGGAAGAAGAAGACTCCTCTTCTTGCTAGCCTACACTCACAAACCCACACAACTAAAGCTTCCACCAAGCTTTCTCACAACCACAACACCAAAAACTCACTATGGCCGGCCACTCCATGGAGCCTTTTATAGGGTTGGAAAAACCCTTCCACCTCCTTCACATTCAATGCAATCCATTGCATTGAGACACACTCAAAAAGGATTTGGCTTCCTTGTTTGGCCGGCCACTTAAGGAGACAAAACCATTTTGTTTCCTTCCACCTTAACTAGCTTAGGTGGATGCTTAGGTAGCATGCTTATGTGGCATGCTTATGTGACATTCTTATGTGGCATTCATGCATGTTGAATTAATCTTATTAATTCAATTAAGCTTATGTTATCATATTGAATTAATCTTATTAATTCAATTAAGCTTATGTTATCATATTGAATTAATCTTATTAAATCAATAAGGTAACATATTGAATTAATCTCATTAAATCAATTAGCTAAAATTCTCATTAAGCTTAAAGTCCAAAAACTATTTTGTACTTAAGCTTATTCCCATATTATTCTAGTCAAACTAGAATACTCTAATTCCTCTAATTATCATGCTCTTTGTGTGTGACCCTATAGACTCTCATAACGTTGGCAGTGGACCTAAACTCTTTTAGATACACAAGCAATGAGCGGCATCTAGCAATACATCATTGCTACCCAAGTTACGAGATAAGTCAAGATCCGACTAACCTTTCCGTGACTACTATAATATATGACCGTGTCCTTCTATCCTTGATATCAGATTGATCAATGAGGCATAGACCGTGTCATCCTCGATCAATCTATGTGTTTCTTGATCCCTGAGTAAACTAACTCAAACAAATGAGCTCAATATCTCATATTGACTCATTCGAGCATGGTCATGCGTTTTAGTAGTTCTACTCAATCAAGGAGCCCACCGATATCACTCCCGTCATATGGAAGGGATAGATCCCATCTACATCACTCACATCCCTCTGCATAATTTGTTACATACCCAGTAATCGCCTTTATGGTCCACCCTGTTACGGGTGACGTTTGACGATACCAAAGTACATAACTCCTTATGTAGGGAACCATAGTGACTTCAGGTCTAAGGACTATTCATACCAATAGTCACATGAGAAAGTTTATGACACTCATATAACGATCCATGAAACTTTCTCATGGCGGGTCAGTTCAGTATATATTCTCCAATATATACCCATGTGTCAACTTGATATCATATATCCATGACTTGTGAGATCAAGTCATCAATTGACCTACATGCTAGTCTTTATGTATTAATATTGCCCTTGCATATTAATACTCGACTAGGAACATTTAGGAAAGTGTTCTCTACAGCCTCTCATAATCAATTCTGCCAATTGATGTGCTGTAGATAAGAACCTACTTTTCTAGGGCATTATTATATTTAAATTAGCTGGCACAAGCAAGTTGTAAATATAATAACCAATCCTTTGCCTTTATAGAATATGATACAAAATGTTCCCTATTCAACCATCACATGATTGGTTCTAGGGCTTTAACTAACACCCCGACCTCAAGTCAATTTTTGAGAACACCGTTGCTCCCTGTAGTTGATCGAACAGATCATCGATTCTAGGCAACGGGTACTTGTTCTGATCAGAATCGGTTCAACTCCGGTAGTCAATGCACAACCGCATTGAACCGCTCTTTCTTAGACGAACAACACGGGCGCTCCTGTGGTGACACATCGGGTCCTGGATGAAACCCTTATCCAGTAGTTCTTGTAGTTGCTCCTTCAGTTCCTTCATTTCGGTGGGTGCCAGGCGGTACAGTGCTTTAGACACGGGGGTGGTTCCCGATATTAATGATATTCCAAACTCAACCTCCCTGACAGGGGGCAATCCCGCAATATCCTCTGGAAATACATCGGGGAAATCCCGGACTACCTCTACTTCCTCCAGACTTGGTTTAAAAGTCTCAGAACTTCCCATTATGTTGACTAGAAATCCGTTACACCCCTTACTTAACATTTTCTGTGCTCTACATGCTGATATAATAGGTAGATGACTCAACGTGGAGGTTGCATTGAAGATGACAAATCCATCATTTTGTAGTTTCAGTTTAACCGTCCTTTGTTTACAGTCAATAATGGCCTGCGGGTCAACCAATCCATACCTGAATTACATCAAAGTCCACCATCTCTAATACAATAAGTTGGCGTACACTTTGTATAGTTACGCATCCTTATCCCAGACTGACAGCCTCACTATTCTATCTTTGGTCAGTTCTTCCCCCGAAGGCAAGGACACGTTATAGCCGGTAGCCATCCAATCACATGAAATACCTAGTTTTGCAACGTAGGCCACCGATATGAAAGAGTGGGTAGCTCCAGAATCTATTAAGGCATGAGCAGGTAGGTTGACAATAGAAATTCTACCTGTGATAATGGCCGAATCCGGATCCACCTGCTCCTGTGTCATAGCATACACCCTTCCTCTAGTTGGCTCTTTGAGCTGAGGGCAGTTCATAGCAAAGTGCCCAGACTTCTTGCACTTGTAGCACACATCTGTACCCACCAAACACTGACCTGCATGAGTCTTATTGCACTTGTGACACTGAGTTTTGCTTTCACCTTTGAGAACAGTATGGTTGACTGGTCGGGGCTCTGAGGTCATCGTGCTGGCTGCGTCTGGCGTGGTTGTTTGCCTCAAACGCTCAGGCAAACTTCTTCTCGACGCAGAGGTTCCTTCCTGTAACTAGACCTCTTAGTCTATACTTCCTTTATCATGTCATTCCCTGTCCCTCTTCGCCATCGAGCCTCGATCCATGACCTCTCAAGGTGGTAACTCGACTCACCCCGACATCATGGCGGATGGCTGCCCTCAATCCCTGAAATGTTTGGCTCCTCTCTTGCCGACCGCAATCATAGGTACAAAATACCGCCCTTCTCGAATTCCTTGACATACTCACGTCCGGTCCCTTGGCGAAGCTCTAGGAATTCTCTGGCCATTCGGGTTCTGGTGTCAGCAGTAAAGTATTTACCATAAAATACCTCCTTGAATTCAACCCAAGTAGCTGTAGCTAAATCCACCGCTGAACGTGCACCCTCCCACCATATCCGAGCATCGCCCCGCAACATGAATATGGCGCACCTCACCTTGTCAAGACATCGCAGTCGCATGAAGTCATATATCGCTCCAATGATCGAATCCATCCTTACGCCACAATCGGTCCGAGCTTCCCTTAAACTCGTCGGTCCAAGATCCTCGAATCGCTTGTAAACCGGGTTCACACCTGGTTGTGGGACCACCGTGGGTGTTTCCATGCTCCTCGGCTCTCAACATTGGATCTGCTTCTCCCGAATCCGACTGTTTCTTTCATAATCGGCAAGCTCGAGAAACCACTATTCTCGCTTCGTTACCATTGTTTCTTCGGCCCGCCATTCTCCTATAAAACCCGATAACTGCATCGTTATCTCCAATTTGTACATAACCCTAAACATGATTTCATTAAGACTACTACTTGAAAAGTAAATTTAAAGCTTACAAACGCGGAGATGGATGTATCCGAGTCCTTGATGAGATTGCATGCACACACTGTCCTTTAGGATCGTTCGCTCTGATACCAACTGAAAAGACCTAACCCAGTATGCACATACTAAATCCCTAGTCACACATCAATATTACCCATTATTTACAAGATCAAAATGCTCGATACAATTTATTTTTATTCCATCCAGCTTATCAGTCTCAACTACACACTTAACTCTCAGAACCTGAAGAAAAATAGAACATCAAATCATCTCCCCTCAATCTGGAAACTCTGTTTCGTAGATCCCCCGGACAATATGTGCCATGCTCATCATCATCTCCTCAGTTACACCACCTCCGCTTCTTGTATCTCAATCTGGGTATCATGTTCCCTACCTGAAATTGTTATGTGACATCATGAGTTCACAGCCCAGTAAGTAGATCAATGACAGAGTTATACCACAGGGAGAAGAAAAATTCAAAAGAAATCATATATCTCTACAACTGTAAATGAAAATTACTGTAGCTCAACATACATTTTCGGTTATACTTTCTGTAAGTCAATATGAAACCTAACCAATTCTTTTAACATCATATCATTATAACAAGTACAACGGACCCCATCATGCCTTTCTGTTATGCTAACTGTACCTAAACATAAACCCTCGTGGTACCTCACATTATGCATTTAAAATGCTGAGCCAGTCAAATACCTTAATTTCTTGTGCAATCCTGAGGTACCTCTAGGAAGAAACATCACCATCAATATCATAATTTGGGTGGGCCCTCCCCGGAGCTCAACCCGGGGAGCCCAACCCGTCCAGGCACCACTAATGCTCATGTACGTACAGTTAGCTAATTAAAGAGTTTCTGTTATTTTCTATCATGCTCCGTCACAGAAGGTTAACATGGAACATCATGGGTGGACATTTATAACTATTTATATATATATAGCATCTAACCTCATACACAGGTAGATGGTAATTACACACATGTACATATAGCATCCAACCTCATACACAGGTAGATGATAGTTAAACCACACATACATATATATTTAGCATCTGACCTCATACACAGGTAGATGATAATTATCACATATTATATAACATATACAACATTAAGAAAAAGAATCTTATGAAAGATTAACTAAGCATGTTGACTGATAACGAATATAATGGGAGTCATCTACTGACATAATGCTTATGTACATACACATTTACATCCACCCTAGTATGCTGATTCCTTCCAAACTATCTGCTCATTACGTCTATTAAACATTTATCTGGCTATTAACTCGATATTTAAACCCCATTTACGTAACTCAGCATTCCCAATTTCATAATGACCCCAACATGTATATCATCAGTTATTACATATCCACCGGAGGAAACCCACAATGTCAATCCGCGTACAACTTCAAACAGAAGCTATCCCAACTCAAAGTCCGATCCCCCATACATTCTAATAACAGAAATCCGTTTATACGTACCCCTTCCCCTATTCCTAACCTACTAAAAATCCTAATTCAAACAGTCCGAACACCTTCCCATCAAGAACCCCCATCACAACCCAGAAAATTGAATCCCTAATCCCCTTCCCGTGCTTCCCCTATTCTTCCAATCCTCTAATCCGAAGGTAATGCTCAACCGAAACCCACAGCTTGATCCATTCCTAAAATCCCGAAAAAAAAATACACCCACGAGCTCTACTAGAACCCAATCTGGAAACTCAGTGCTTAACCAAAATCAAACCCGAAATCTCGATCTCAATCCCGCCGCTTCAATCCCAAACCCGAGCTAAAAATCTCGCCTTCGCCAGCCCTAAACAGAGATCTACTTACAGGGAAGAGGAAGGAGGAGGGTCGGTGGAGCTCCGGCAGCTTGGCGTCGACTCCGGCGGCAGGGATTCGACGATCGCCTTTCGTCGTCTGCGGCGGCTCGCGGGCGGAGTCGGGTTGCGCGAACGAAAAGAAAACGGGAAAAAGAAAAAGAAAAGGAAAATATATAGGGGTTCGGCCGGTTAATTGGGGTTTAGGGTTTTTCCCCTTCATACCTCTCAACTGTGATTATTTAGGGTGTAAATAGACCCCGAAATTTATCCCCCTTTTTCGATGATTTTCGCCCGTGTATTTATTTATTTATTTATTATTATTATTATTATTATTATTATTATTATTATTTATTTATTTATTTATTTTTTGAGACTTGACAGTATATCCCTACACGAGCTATGCTTGTAAATCCTTTTACTAAACCGATGACTAGAGAGTCATTAAATGAGCATGTAAAGTCCTTGGGACTTCGTAGAATGTAACAACGTTGTAATTGACAATCAGATATGTTTTGATTAAATTTTTTTTTATGAAAGCCATAATTTATTCAGTGTATGTGTATGTTATGTTACGTTTTAGTGATAAGATCTCAATAAGCATGTTGACAGGTAACGATTGGTCCTCTCGCATGGACAATCATCTCTATTTATTGTGTATGAATAGAGGTAAGACCGATGCATGTAGGTCAGCTTATGCGGCTGTTGGCTTTGGAAGTTGTAAAATTTGTTATATTCCTATAAGTTAGGGTCGTCTTGATATTTGTATCAAGATAAGATCATTTTGTGGTAAACGATCGAAGTAAATGAACCCACCATTTACTATACCTGTTTTAAGCCAGATTAGAGTTCATATGTTGAATTCTGGATTAGGCATTGGGAATGTCTAGATCAAAATCTGTACGATGTTACTTTGATAATAACATGCACTCTTTATTGATAAAGAGGAAAGACATCGTAGCATGTGATTCATACCACATGTGCTAAGACGACATTAAGGGTAGTAGGAGAAAGTATCCCTGCTTCTCTACTATGTGAGCCCTTTGAGATTATATGTTGATCTCAAAATTTGTCCTTTGTGACTATTTAGGTGTCTACTTGAAGTTTTAATCAAGGTTTGCTACTTTAGCGTGTCTACCTATGACTATGTATGATTCGGTCTTTGGAACATGGCTAGGAAAGCGATTGATTAAAATGAATAGATTCACACTAAAAAGGAAGATTAAATAGGTTTACATCTAATGAGTATTATTCACTAGTCGACTCTTTTCTGTTGTGTACAGAAATATTTGGAATATGAGACATGCTCTTGACATGATGATCATTAAGAGGGATTAGAGATGTTCATATTGATGTAAATAAGATTATTTAATCTGGGTAAATAGCAAGACATGGATGTTTCCACGTAAACGGTTATGTACCACCAGAAATATGATTTTGTATCATCTGGAAAACGACTGTGTGTTACCTGGAGAATGGTTGTGTATCATAAGAAAAATAGTTTTGTACCACCTGAAGATGACTCTGTGTCATCAGAAGAATGATTATGTATCATTCGGAGAGTGGCTAAGTTAGGCGTAACAACTTCTCTTAGCATACATCACTCTATGAGTAGCTATGTAAGGTGTAACAACTTTCTTAGCATTTGAACGCTCAATGTGCTTGTTGTCGCACGAACCATTTTCTAATATATGAATTGGATGTTTCATTAGTCTATGTGACTATTGATCTATGTTGCTTCTAAAATAGTCTATATGATTATTTAGTCTATGTGACTTAAATACCTCTTCTAAATGGTTTATGTGATCATCGTGTCTATGTGACATACCTTGGACGAGTGGGAGATGTAAGTGGTGAGAGCAGTTCCACGAACTGCACGCCGTGCATGATCCCCTTCCTTTCAAAGGAAGGTGCGTCCAAGGGCTTCGGAGGCTGATCAGCGAAGAGGCGGAGAAGCTATAGGTGGAGAGGCTGCATCCGAACAGATTTGGCTTGTGAAATCAGAGGAGTTTTCCATTTGATGATCATTCCTTCGACACGAGTACAAGACTCAATTTTAACCGGGTAAATTCTTCAAGAACAGGTATTGACAAAGGTAAAGTTTAATTCTGCATCGCTTGTTTACGAAACCACTGGGCACCAGCGTCTTAGGAGAATCTCCTCTTCGACAGGACGTACGGGAGAGCACCATTGTATTTGAGAGACTTGATTGCCAGTTTCAGCAAAACTGGAATAGCCTAAGAATCTGATGTAATTCGACTTCTAGCTTATTATTATTATTATTATTATTCGAGAAGAGAAACTCGAATGTTGAAATTAAAATGCTTAGCTTTTGCTCCGAGATCGACCTTCGGGAAGATCGATCTTGAGCACTTTCAAGATGGCGATCATGTGCTTCGCACCAGGATATCTGCGAAGAAGAGGGATGGGTGATCACCTGTTCCTGGCCCTCCTTCCAAATCCATTCCAAACTCCAGCTTCAACACGGGCATCCTTCGCATGTACCCAACCAAAAGGTAAGAAAGAGTGCTAGTTTCATTTAGTAGGTCACACACAAATCGTGAATGATTGGATCACGTCATCAAATTTATTTGTCTTCGATAATAATCCCTATCTAATTAACCACATAGTTAGATGCTAAGATGACAATAATATTGCAGAGATAGACGATCGAGACCTACGTTGAAGTGGTTGCGAGTCAAAGAGAGCCCATTAACACAATAGTAATTCAGCTCACCACTCAATTACCTACCAAATACTTACATTTAAGTTACATCAATATCACTCACTCGAATCGATCGACACTGCTGCCCGAACCTGATTTCTGCCACGCAACTTTTAGAAAATTAGCCGCTGATGAACACAAAACTGCCCCTTCTCGTCTACTTAAACAAGCTCCAATACCTTCCCTCATGCATTTTTCACCCCCGCCATTACTGATCGCCATGCCTCCTTCAGCTGACACTGCTCGCACAGTAATTGGAATTGTAGGTCGGTAATTAAACTCCTTAATCTTCATGCTACTCTGCGAAAGGATTCAGTTTTTTGAAGTAATTATCGCTCTGTTTCTTCAATGTTCTTCATGCATTTTGGTCGTCGTTTGATCTAGGGAATGTGACCTCTCTGGTGTTGTTCCTCTCGCCAGCGTAAGATTCACTTAATTAATTACTGATCAAAATATTGTTTTTAATTAATTCCCTCGTGCTCTGTTTCTGCTGCCACTTGTTCTGTGTCTTTGGCGTTGTCAGCCCGACGATCTACAGCATATATGACCGCCGCAGCGTGGAGCAGTTCTCGGCGGTGCCCTACCACTGCGCGATGCTAAACTGCATGCTGTGGGTGCTCTACGGCCTCCCCAAGGTGCATCCCCACAGCACGCTGGTCTTGACCATCAACGGTGCCGGCCTCCTCATCGAGCTCGCCTACGTTCTCGTCCTCCTCAGTTTCTCCGCCGGAGGGGCCCGGCTCCGCGCGCTGGCGGCCCTCGTCGGAGAGTTAGCCTTCGCGGGCAGCATCGCGGGGCTCCTACTGGCGGCCCTGCACGGAGACAGCCGGAGGCTCGTCGCCGGAGTGCTCTGCGTGGTGTTTGGCACGGCCATGTACGCAGCTCCGCTGTCCGTCATGGTACGTGCGTACGTCGACCACGTATATATGCCATGACGGTTTTTTAAATCGAGTTTAATGAAAACAACGTTTAATTGATTCATTAATGGCCGATGAAAATGATTAATGCAGAGGCAGGTGATTCATACGAGAAGCGTCGAGTTCATGCCTCTCTCGCTATCGGTGGCTTCCTTCCTCAACAGCTTCTGTTGGTCGATCTACGCCACCATCCATCTGGACCACTTCATCTTAGTAATTAATCCATTTGTTTCTTGAAACAATTATACTTTTAATTGTGTTTTATGCTTAAATTAGTTAATTTCATTGGAATTAATTAGATACCGAATGCGCTGGGAGTAGCATTTGCGGCGGTTCAACTCGGCCTGCATTGGATGTACGGCAGATGCCGGCAAGAAGAAGGCGGCTTGGAACCGAGAAATGTAGCTAATGGAAGAAGAAATTGTGGAAATTAACAATTTGTTTTTCTGAAATTTTAATCGAAATTCCCCCTTGCGGAAGTCCCGTTTTAGTCTTGTAAAGAATAAATTGAAAAATCTACCTGCTATTTTTAGCACGGTTGGCGTATTTCCGAATAATTATAAATGAGAGAGAAAAAAAATAGGAACATAATAAATGAATAGGAGAATGGTAATCGAAACGAGTAGGGCCTCTTTTAACCGACTGATGGGCTGGCCCAGATAACAGTGGAAGCTTCCTAAAATCGCAGATCACAGAATTTATTTATATGGTCAGCAGATTATAAAAAAACTGGCCCATGCAGGTCTCGAACCTGCGACCTTCGCGTTATTAGCACGACGCTCTAACCAACTGAGCTAATAGGCCGACGTTGCAATTTTAATTTAGGACATCCACATATTTTGTAAAATATGGAGGCTCGTTAGTTTAAATCTAATTCAAGTTAACTAAACTCATTTAAAGATTAATTTAATCCATAGTCTCTCTGGGGAAGAAGAAGAAACAAGAAGAAGCTACACAAGTAAAAAGAGCTTTCATGACCAGAATTTGGACTTAACCCATGTCAGACCAACTGTGTTGTACCATACTGCCATTCAGGAGCTATACATCCATAGATCAATCTAAACGATGAAATAGCATAGCAAATCCATGAAGTTTTCTCTATAACGACCCGAGTTAGTAGAAATCAATGTGTAGATCGCTTACAAACATGCAATGGCATCGAAATGATATTCAGAGTTATCGCTATATCAGTATTCTCAAGTTGGTAGAAGAGTAACAAGATGAGCCTTAATTATATAGCAGATATGGCTGCGTAGAGCGCCCAATTTAGGGTCTTCAGAATGGAAAAAATACATCAAATTTACTAACAAAATTCCTCCGCGATTTAATGTTTTCAAGTCAGCTTAAGGGAAATCCTGTTGCGTTTAACATTAATGCCATAATTCACGACTGGCATGAGCTTATATATTTTATCTTTGTTTAAAGAATAACTTAGTAGATAGCACTAGCAGCCCAAGGATTTGAGGATGTTCACTGAATAGTTGGAACATTTAGAATGCAATAAAATCTACGAAAAGAGAGTTAACTTCTGGCCGATCAATCCATCGGTAAAATAAGAAAAAATGCTGCTCCGCAAACTCGTAGTTAGTTGCTCATGGGCCATTGTTATCGTATTGGAAATTAGTTTTGCGCATAGCTAAATAGGTAAATATATCAAATATGATAAGTACAAACATATTAACCCATTGGCCTATTAGCTCAGTTGGTTAGAGCGTCGTGCTAATAACGCGAAGGTCGCAGGTTCGAGACCTGCATGGGCCATTCTGTTTTACTCAGCCGAACAAATTAATTTTTTCTCTCTGTAGCCCACTAATATATTACTGGGCCAGCCCATTAACTCGTCAATATGGGCTACTGGCTTTGTCTGGTGCAAAGTCTGTCCAAGGCCGACTTTATTTCTGTTTAGTATAGATGCTTAATTTGTGGATTACTTTTTTCCTCATAATAAAGTGATTTATTTTAAATGGCTTTTCAAATACATAATTGGTTTACAAAGATACAGGGAGAACGAAGAAGAAGAAGAAACCAACCAACCAACCAAACAAACAACCAAAAAAAAAAAAAAGATTCATGTGAAAATTTAGTTCAATACATGACTTTTGAATGCATTAAAATTAAAAAAAACAATATTTTGTTTCTTGAAAACCTTTAGCATTTGCTCGAACGAATTCTGTGGAACAACTGAGCTAGGCAGAATGAAGAGCAGTGAGTCTCTTCTCTGCTTTGTAAGTTGTCTTAGTTCTTCTACTTTCAGACAAAGTTCTCGTCCCCTAAATTTATGCAGACAGATTTTGTTGAATTTATTTTCTATCGATGGAACGCCACGGCTCTTCTTTGACACTGCAAAACACAGAAGAATAAACTAAAGACTCAAGAACATGGACCAGTTTAACTTTAACTCCGCTATCAGCCAGTTTAACTGGCATAATTTTTATCATGTTTAATATCTGATTTAGTTTTTTTATTATTATTTTTGTGCTAAACATGTATTAGGTTTTAGTCTGACATATGGGAAGCAATAACTCAAACACCACGCTTATGATGTTAAAATTTTTTTGACAAATCATACTTATATCATTGTAAATTAACACGCCATTTTTTAATCTTAAAAATTTTATTAGAAGAATGATTTTCATATGTTTATTAATTTACTATAACATTTGAGTGTATTGTAAGATAAGTTGATTATGAGTAAATAGAATATGACTCAAAATGACGAAATATTTAAAGAAAAAGGGAAATATTGGAAATTAATGGATAGTCAAATTGTTGAGAAAATATGTTTAAATATAAACTAATCAAATATTTTCAGAGTGATTTTAAAGTTTAAACTACGAACATCTATATTTCAAAAAAAAATATAATCATGACATAATTTTTATGCCAACCGGCCTATTAGCTCAGCTGGTTAGAGCGTCGTGCTAATAACGCGAAGGTCGCAGGTTCGAGACCTGCATGGGCCACTCGTCTATTTTTAAAACCGCCGAACAAATAAATTTTGGTCTCGGTATACTCTTACCCATACATAATTGGGCCAGCCCATAAACCTTAAAAAGAGGCCTGCTCGTTTCAATTGCCCACAACTGAGCGGCAAAACATAGCCCACCACATCTGCTCTCCCAAAGAAGTAAGAACACAGGTTGAACTTAGGCAACCGGGTTTATTTCTACAATATCTATTCAAGAACACAAGTCATTTAAGCACTTGATTTTCTGTCCTTCCTTTTTCTTTTGCTTTTTTTTTTTCTCAACGCCCAAAAGATTACGTTGTTATCTTTACTTCAACCGAACAAACTGATGGAGACGATAAATGTATGCTGTTCGTAAGGAAGCTAACAAATGGCATGAGATTCCCTGGACTTCACTGGCCCATGTCTTGCTTCATATCCATGTACAAAATTTGCCATGAAGTTCTAGTGGAATTTACATTTGGAACCCTCTACTTTGAGACTCATTTTGTTTTGTTTTTCCCCTTTCTTGTCGTGTTCTGTTAGGTAAACAGAACGGTCAATGATAACTTTGATGAGTGACCACAGACATCCCCTTTATTTCAGAATAGAGCCGTGGTAGACTTAGGATAACAATGAGCAGTACTTAGCTTGCTTTTGACTCTTTTCAAGTTGGGTTTTGTCCATACTTAATGATTGAGCTTGAACAGCAATATTATATACACAAGTTGAGTTCAGTTTAATTTGTATTCAATTGTAGTAGCAAAAAAGTTGATAGCTGATGCAGGGCATTCCGCACTTCGAGTTTTACATATCTTCTAATAAGATTTTGTCTTTTTTTAAGTCACGACGAAGGACTACTGAAGTCATCAACAAGAACAATAAAATCTTCATAGCCATCGTAGATCTATTCGGGATTGAAATGAGACGAGATTGAAGCTCCTAGAGGTCATCATAGGATGCCAGTGGCTAGCACCATGATCGTGGACTCGACTGTGGCTCAACAAAGATAATCCCGTAGGAACCACGACTTATCCGTGGTCTCTACCACGGCTAGATCGTGGTCCACTCTACTGTCGTAGAACGCTGCCACAACCACATAGTAATTATAGTTTTGAATATTTCTCAATTTGTTTCGAATTTTTCTCCTTTACTAGCCTATATAAATACGAGCCAAAGTTTTTGTAAGCATTGAATTTGATTTTGATTACTAAAATTTGCTTTGGATTTTGCAATCTCTGTAACTCTGCAACATTCTGTAAAAAGATTCGAATCGTCAATCTAGCGACTCCCATCAGTCTGTCTCACGGTCATTATGAGGGAGGTAAATCATGGGGATCCTTTGGACCTTGACGTGTTGGCCAAAGACAGTGAAGGGTCATTTGAGCCCATGGAGGGATTTTAGACCTTCCTCTGGAATCGATCTGTATCCATTCTGCAACTGCCACATTGCTTCAGTCAATGCGTTATCCCCGTGGGAACAAGTTTGCTTTGGTTTTGTTTAACTTAGAGGTGGAGTCTCTCCGTTTGCGAAGTCTTCTCTCTCCTCCTTCGATTCTTTCTCTCTGTCTCTCTCCTAACATCGCTTGTAGATTTAACACTCACCTCGCTTCCCCACTTGCATCAGTTAGTATTAGAGCACTGGATCCATGGAGAGTCGACGAAGACGTGGTCGTGGTCATGACAGACAAGTTATGACTGAGAAAGTCATACCCTAAGATCAAAATCCCTAGGAGACTATTGAAGATATACGGAGACAAATCATGGATATAACTCAACAACTTGCTATAAGAGATTTAGAAGATCATGATGTACTAGATCAACACTCTGACTTGATCTTTGAAAATTCATATCATCGGGACTACCGCGGTTGTGAAGGATGCTATAAAGACTTTGGTTTACGCATGGAACTTTAATTTTCGAGTTTTACGGCACATTATATGCAGAAAATTTTATTGATTGGCTTAACGAAGTTGAGAGGATTTTTGACTTTAAAGAAGTTCTTGATTGTGCAAAAGTGAAGTTGGTCACCATTAAACTCAAGGGACGAGCATTTACTTAGTGGGAACAATTGCAACACACACACGAGAAGCAGGGCAATACCAAAATTTTTGATTGGGAAAAATTGAAGAAAAAAATTAAAAGTCAATTTCTCCCTTTTGGATATTCTCAGCCTTATTTCATCGTTTACATGCTTTAAGACAGGGCACCCAATCGATTGATGAGTATACCGAAGAATTTTATCAATTAATTATTCGCAACGATTTATATGAGATGAAGGAGCAGCGGATATCCCGATATTTTATGAGGTTTGTGACAATTCTTTCAAGATATTCATAGTTTGTATTCTCTTTGGACTGTTTCAGAGGCTTATCAATGTGCATTGACGATTGAGAAGCAACAAAGTCAAGGATCTGAAATTCTGAGTGATTAAATGACACCCAGGTTCTTCCTAAAACTCCTCTTAAATGTTTTCGGTGCAATGAACTAGGGTATAGGACCCCTGAGTGCAAAAAATTCATAATCTAGAAGGGCAAAAACTTATTGGTTGAAGAAGATGTGGATGACTCCGTTGCCAATGAAGATGACGCTGACGAAGTACTACATGGAGATGGACAGGAGACATTAATTGTTCGTAAAATCTTCTTACACCAAAGAAGGAAGCAAAAGATATTTGGCTAAGGACGAACATCTCTCACCCAACTTGCACCATTGGGGACAAGGTGTGCAAGATGATTATTGACAGTGAAAGTTATAAAAATATTATTTCCAAAGGTCCCGTGTAAAAGTTACAATTAAAGATTGATCATTATCCAAGGTCATACCAGTTATCTAAGATATAAAGAAAAGTGAAGTAATTGTGGAGCAAAGATGTCTTCTATTTTTTTTTCTATTGGGCACGGGTTCAACGATCAAGCTTGGTTCGATGTCGTGGCCATGGATGCATGCCACATATTATTGGGATGCCCTTGATAGTACAATCACGGAGTTGCCCATGATGGACGAAAGAATATCTATACCTTTCATCTCAAAGAGAAGAAGATTGTACTAACATCCCAACAGGAGAGTCGGAGTCCATACACAGATAATACCATCAATCCAAACTCTAGAACGAGTTCTTTTCAACAGGGAGTGCCTGATGCAGGGGCATCCAGCAGTTCGAGTCGTTCGTATCTTATGAAGAGATCCTGTCTTCTCCCAAGCCATGACGAAATATCATTGAAACTACCAACAGTAACATCAGAGCCTTCATGATCCCCGTGCTTCATTCAAGATTGAAACGAGACAAGTTTGGAGCTCCTAGAGACCATCATGGGTTGCTTGTGGCCAACACTATGGTCGTGGACCCGACTGTGGCTCAACAAAAATCCTCCCGTGTGAACCACAATCTATCTGTGGTCTCTACCATGACTAGATCGTGATCCAATCTGGGGTCATGGAATGTCGCCGTCATTGTCGCCTACAATACTTAGGATTTTTTAGTATTTCTGATTTAGTTTTGAATATTTCTCAATTTGTTTTGAATTTTTCTCCTTTCCTAATCTATAAACATGAGTCTTGTAAGCATGCATTGAATTTGATTTTAATTAATAAAGTTTATTTTGACTTCGTTTAACCTAGGGGTGGAACTTTTCTATTTGCGAAGTCTTCCCTCTCCTCATTCGATTCTCTCTCCTAAAGTCGCCCGTGAAAAGTTTAATACTCACCCCGCTACTTCGTATACATCAATAGCATTCATCCCAATCGCTTCCTTCACTATCCATCTCAAAGCATGTGAAAGAGAAGTAAATCACGATGTCTTTCCAGATGGAAGATTCATATTTCCTAAGCAATATATGTCTTAGGAAATTCAAACATGGTTCATCATAATAATTTTATCATTCGAAATACTGACTCTATTCCATTAGCGAGACGATTGAATTTGTATTAAAGATGCATGATGTAGAAGACGGTATGATAGAGTTAAATTTCATCTAGTGTAATATTAATATTATATGGATTGTAACCT
Organism: Wurfbainia villosa; assembly: GCA_025175895.1. Lineage (NCBI taxonomy): Eukaryota > Viridiplantae > Streptophyta > Magnoliopsida > Zingiberales > Zingiberaceae > Wurfbainia > Wurfbainia villosa. Next base: position 6,052,595 of record JAKLTH010000042.1, read on the forward strand.
TTCTCGTACATGTACAGTCACAACGATGCAAAATATTCAAAACTTTTTTCAAAATATTATATCCGATGGAGCGAATTGACTCCTAATTCTTTTAGACAAACATTTTATTCGTATGAAAGTATTTTCAAAACTATAAAGATCTATACAACAATTTCCTAATCTTTGGGGCCGAAGTGAATTTTGTTTATTATCCTCTATTTTCTTCGATATCCGACGTAGAATTGTAAACGAGTCAAGCCAAGTTAAATTTTACAATGTTCAAGCTTATTTAATAAGATAATCAAATCGAACCAAACCAAACTAAAATTAACCAAGCTATTGAAAAATATATTCAAGTTTGACTTGGTTTCTTTTTTTAGAGATTGAATTTGACTTCAGAGCCGCCCCTTGGGCAGGGACAATTGGAGCCCTCGCCTAGGGCCCAAAGTTTTTTTTTTTTAATTTTACAGAGAAAAAGACCTAATTTTTGTCAAAAATATTTTTTTATATATATGAGAGGATCAAATTTTTTTGATTTCGCCTAGAGTCCTAAAACACTAGGGATCGACTCTACTTGACTTGAACTTGAATTGGACTTGACTTGTTTAATGAATATCAAGTTTCTAATAAGCTCGATTCAAATTTGAATCAAACTTGTTTAAATTTAATTTATATAAATGTTATTAAACTCTAAAGTCAATTTTATTTATTTATTTAAATTTTAAATATTTTAAATATTATTTATAAATTAGTATAAATAAATTAATAAATAATTTTCAAATAAATTTATTCATTAATATTATATACGAATATTAATAAATCGAATACTTATATATTCAAATTTATTTATTTAATTTATAAAACTATCCAAACTTATCTATTAATTAATTTTGATATATATGAATATAAATAAATTTTTATAAACATTAAATTTGTTTACGAAAGTATCGATTTTGTGAAGCAGACGTTGTCAACGCAATTCGTTCTGATCCGCTTCCTTTTCCCAGTCACCGGGTACGGGATGGGTGTCGATCAAACGCGTAACGAATGTATTCTCCATTTATCGGCGCGTATCGCCGCCGTACGAGTTCGGGTCTCATCTAATCTTACGCCCGCAGGCTTCAGTGACAGTGACGGTGACGGCCCCGATACACAACCGCCGGGCCCACTTGAGGGAGCCGCTCCTGGATAAGAGAGATATTTTAGTCGAGAAAAAAGAAAAAAAAAAAGGGGGGAAATTTTGATTATTAAACTGTCGCTGCTTTTGGAAGTAATTTCTGAGATTATTATTATTTGGGGGAAATCTTGTGATGAATAAAGTCGAGGAACGGAGCAAATCAGTCCCGATCCCCAATCTTTTTTCGTTCCTTCGTCTCTCTTCCTTCTTCCTTCTGTTTTTTTTTTTCGTCGGAGCCATCTCCATTCTTTGATCGCGGTGAAGGCAGGAAGTTGAATTCCCCGTTTCTTCGTCTCTGATCCAGGATCAGTAATTTCTTCTGCTTCATGCGGTATAGTCTTGCTGCTTGTTTTTCTTTCATTTTTTAGTTGTTGTCATTGGAAATGAGAAATTGGTATCGACGATGTCGTCGATGTGTACTTAGATTTTACTGCCATGTTCTTGGTTAAGAGTGGGTAAAAATTGGTTTTTGTTTGCTAGATCTGGCCGGGAATATTGATCTATCTGGTTAAATTGTTTTCTACTTTTGCTCTTTTTATCGTAGATTGTTTGATCCAAGGGTTTGTGACATATGGATGGGATAATTTGATTACTTTAGTTCCGTCGTTCTTAGGTTGTTTGATTCAAGGGTTTTTGTAATTGTTTTGTACTCTTTCTGTTGGTTCTCGCTGAAATTTGTTAAGGGAATATATTATGGCTCTTACGTTTTTGGCGTTTTTTTATATTGATAATATGTCTGAGCGAGTTTTAAAACTCATTTATACAAACTGAACTAAAGTCTCTCTATTAAGTATAATGCATCCAATATTTAAAATTAGAGAGCATCGATTGTTGCCTTTCAAAGTCCGTTGATAATAACACTTGAAAATTGAATTCCTACTGAATCCAATAGTTATGGCATTTGGATTGAACGCACGATGGATTAATTAAAAAGACTGATCAGCTTAAAGTTCAGTCAAGGTTTTGGCACTTGGCTGGAGTTTATCTAGTATAAAACACTATGCTTCAATCAACTTAATTAATTGTCCACAACTAGACTGCTCTTGCTCAGGGCATTATCTGGGATGAGATCTTGGTAGACTAAAATCTTCCCTGCAATCTTCTTCTGTCTGTACTCTATAAAATTGATCCAATTTTGTATGCCTTCTATTTAAATAATGATGGAAGATTATGGTATTGCAATTGGTTTGGATAAGGTTTGACTGTCAAATTTGTTAAATCTTCCAAGTAATTATAACTAAACTTATTTGATGCAGGGAAAATGTATGTAGGGTTCTCCTTTTCATTCAACCCTTCAAGTTTCAACTGATTAGTAATCTTTGCATAACTAAGTTATTTTCTTTCATCCACACTTTTCTTGAATAGTGACTTCAGCATTAGGTGTAGGGTACTCTTTTGTATGCGTTACTTGTTTTGATAGCATTGCTTTTGATTGTATTTTTCTTTATTCTTATAAATGTGGAGATGATGTTGACTCATTTTCTTCTGGCAGATTAAAATTTATACACAATGGTTTGAGAGAACTAGAAGTTCATGGCAGCTGCAGAAGTAAGGACCGCTTGGCAGCGTGCTGCAAACCGTTGCCTTGTGCAGGAAGATGCAAAGCGAGCTCCAAAACTTGCTTGTTGTCCATCGTCCGCCCCACAAAATGATTCAGGAAGTGGAAGTACAACAAATGTCCAAGATTATTTTATTCCCAATATCATACCTAACAGAAATTCCATGAATTCTATTCTGTCACCTGAAACACAATGGTGGCTTCAGATGCAACCAAACTTAGGATATCATAAGGATTTTATTTGCAAGCAACTAAGCTCTTTAGAAGATGAGGTCAAAAATGACATGGATGCTGTACTCACAAATGAGGATTCTTTGTCAAATGACTCTAACGACTTTGTTGCTGCAAAGGAAAACTCTGTTCTGAAGCCTCCTGAGATAGTTTCATCAGTTTTCATGACACAGGATGCCGAAAGAAAGGTCAAAGAGATGAATACAAAAAGCTATTCAGAACACTCTCTAAAGATAAAGAGAGTAACGGAAGGTTGCCTTCACAAAGAGGAACTTCTGGGCCAGACAGCTGATCCCTTTACCCTGAAAAGACCAGAGAAAACTTCTTTTGATATTGAATCACCATGGGCTGGGGCTACCAAGTCTGAGCCATGGTGGCGTATTGCAGACAAAGATGAGTTGTCTTTGTTGGTTTCCCAAAAATCATTGCAGCATATTGAAAATTGTGATCTTCCTAAACCTAGCCAAACAGTTCATGTCCCCACGGGAAAGCTAGATGCAGGTTTATATGGTGCCAATGACTATTCAGATGATACTTCTTCGTGTGGTTTTGATGACAAATTCTTTTATTCTGGTGTAAACATGTTGCACCAATCAGAGAAGTTGTACAGGCAAGACTCTATGCAGTTTTATTGCTTTATTATTATTATTTTACCATCTATAATATTTTCTGCTGATTTTACTAGGTCTTATTTTTCTATACGCACTAACCATGAATTTAGCCACCATTTATTGTGTGTTTGAATTACTGATGGTTGTATGTAATATTTGCATGTGAACTTGGTATAGTGGGCAAACTCGCAAGTTGTTTGTTTCTAAACTCCGTAGTAAAAGTAGCTTTCAGTTTTCATTTACAATTTAAAGAGTGTTATTAGATAGGGCATGTCAAGGAGACGTTATAACTAAATAGAGATGGTACTCTAAGATGCTGCATTCCAAGCAATTAAAGATCTCCTAGCAAGTAGCCAATAAATTTCTTCAAGGGCATGTAGGAATGTTAGGAAATCTGCAGCCATCTGAGACCTGCAACGTCAAGTGATCTAAAGAAGACTCCGAGGTCCTTGTTCATCCTGGTGATGTTGTTAAGTTGCTGTCATTGCATACTCTACAAAGGGTCAACAAGCTTAGTTCAATTCATAAAATTTGCAGTTATGATTTCCAAATTAAAATATTTATCCTTACATTGATCATCAAGAAAATACTTCTTACCTACTTTTCAATGTGACTTAGTGGTTACTGGAACACAAAATATTTGATAGATTCTTAAACCTTTCAACTTCTCTCGAAGCAGGTCTTGCTTGTGCCTCCATGTCATCTGCTTCGATGTCCACAATTTATTTATATAGCGTGTACAGCGACTTGTGAGTTAATCAACCTTGGTATTGCTAAAAGGTATATGAGCAGGCAAAAGATTAGTCAAGGATAAAGAGTAAGAGATGCTCCTGCTCAATTGTAGGCCTTGGTACATCTGGTTAATGTCCTCTAGTTGGGAACAATTGACTGTTCTTATTCCTTTATTGGTAGATGGTTGTAATAGTAACATTATCAGTATTCATTGCATTTCTTTTTCGTTTTTATCGAGGATATACTCATTTAGTTGTTCCAGTCCACCACAATGTGCTCCTTTTTAGCCTATGCTATTATTCTAATGGTTCTCGAACCTATTGTGTTTCCTTTTCAGCCTTTCTGGTTTTATGCCGTTGTTTTATGAGTTCTCTAATCATCCCTGAAAGTCTCTTCAACGTTGCATGCTCCTTCCTTATCTCTCTCCCCTTGTTAGATGCAATTTCTTTTGTTTCAATACATTCTGAAATTTTTTTGATCCGACTTTCTCGTGCAGTCAGGCACAAGGTCATCTTAAAAGGAAACCTCCTGCTAACCAGACATTCAAGGATGACCTCTCAAGGTCCAATCTGCTGGATGCGCTCCGCCATTCCCAGACCCGAGCTAGGAAAGCTGAAATGGAGGCCCAGAGAGCTCATGATGAAAAGGAACATATAATCAAGCTTTTGTTCAGACAAGCGTCCCACCTGTTTGCATACAGACAGTGGCTACAAATGTTGCAGTGGCAGAACCTTTTTCTCCAGCATCAACTCAAGGGCCATCCAATTTCCGCCAGTATTCCAAACTTCCCAGTACTACCTCAAATGCCATCCAAGGGGAAACACACAGAAGGGAGGAAAAAGCACAAGTGTAAAATCTGCAAACTTGCCGTTGCACTTGCTGTCGGATTGGGTCTGGCCGGTGCAGGATTGCTGCTCGGCTGGACGATTGGTTGCTTGTTTCCCCCAGTATAGAATTGCTTGGGGTTCTCCTTGATTTGTATCATTCCAAACAGGTGATTGTACATTGGGCACATTTTGTGGCCTAATCCCTGATGAGAAAGTTGGGCTTCTGAAGCTGGTTCATGTTCCCGGAGTTCATCTTTCAGTGTACATGGTCTCTCTGCTGTACATAAAAATTTCATTGAGACTTAAGTCTTACATTAAATCATTCTGCACAGATACGGTGGCTTTGGTTGAGCTTTAGGGCATTACATATCTCTAAGCAATACAAGTTATTGTTTCTGGCAAATTTTCGTTCCAAATCTGACAATTTTTTAAATAAGTTGAATGTTTAACTGTTTCATGGACTGACGAGGATATTCTGGTAGAAGAGGCTGATAGGAGATCTGAATGGAATTGGAATGCAAATTTTGTTGGGGCTCTCAGCTCTCTTCCTAATCGTTCGATTCGGCTGGGCCTTAATCTTTAAAAATGTCAAAATGAATATATAAATGAGTGATTCATTCATTTATTGATTTAAAATAGTATTAATTTTCATGCAACATAGCTTACTTTTTAGAATGCTTCATTGATAAAATTATTTAGTTGTATATTATTTAACGCACTTGTGCATTTAACAGGAGCAATAACTGTGGTTCCACGAGAGGTGTTATGGTTAGCGTAGTAGTAAAGTTATGGAATCGATATCAAAGACAAACGAATTATATTTTGTGAGCAAGAATTATGGAATCGATATTGATATTTTGTACCAAGGAGCAAGAATTATGGGATTGATATTGAAAGTCATTTGTATGAATGTTATCATTTTAGCCTCAAATAGATTCAGACTTCTAGAATGTACAGGCCCATTTCAGAGCCCAACTATGAAGTAGGGGTGGAGTTTAACTTTTCGGCCCATGTAATGACCCTATCTAACATCAAGTTATGCTGCGCGAATGCCAAACTTGAAGAGGGACGAGCAGTCGAGGGTTCGAGCACGAGAGCGAGATGTCGCGGTTGATGGAGAGGCTGAGGATTTTTGTGGCCAAGGAGCCTATCATAGCCACCTCCCTCCTCTTCGGTAGCATTGGTATTGACGGTTCTTTCTCCATTTTTCCCATCTTCACTGAAACCCTAATCATATCCCTGTGCGATGATTTGGTTTCTCGCTATGATTAGGTCTAGTCGGAGTTTTGTATGTTCATGTGATCATTTCTTTTTATTTTGCTTATCTGTGTTCATATATATCGTAACACTGATTTAACGGATGGGGATCGATGTGCCTGCGATTGTTGAACAGGAGTCGCTGAAAAGTTCAAACACAAACTTTGTTTTAATCTATGATTTTTGGATGCTCATTTGATGGAGATGCGACGATATCTTTGAATGGAAATGTATAAGATTTGGAGAACCACGACAAGTTAGATCTTATAGGATAGAGGACATTATCTTGTCAACATGAATTGTGAGCCTTATCCAATAAACCGATAGCCTAAAAATGATTTTTGTCATGTTATGATCTCCATTTTTTTAAAAAAATGTTGCTAAATTATTTTTCTATTCAATTGATAGTCGTATAACTTGTTCACATCTGATCTATTTGAGTGGTACTGTTTAATGAAAATGATTTTGCACTGTATATAACCTGTTATTTGCATTCTCAGAAAAAAAAGAGTTGGGAAAAATCTCAATGCTTACACCTTTAAGGCCTGAAATAACCTTATTAGCATCTTTAGACGCCAGTGAATGTGGACTAGGAAGATGACCAATCAAACATGTATAGATGTCTTTTTTATGCATATCACCTTCCTATTACATGAAATGAGTGTAAGAACACCAAGATTTATGTGCATGTCTTAGAAGTCAAGGGAAAACATGAGGGAAATTAAAAACCTCACTGTGTTGAATTGACTATATAGAACATGACCATAAACCAATCCTAGTACATACATATTTGTATATTGCAGTACAAATATCATTACTGTGTATCTAAGTGCTAATGAATATAACTTGCAAGCCCTAAACAATCACGACCTTAATTTCTAGAAGTATATGTCATCAAGTGCTGGGGGTGTGAGGCACTAAGTTGTCCTCCATCCTGAACTAACATTTCTTTTTTACTGACCTTATTTGTTACTTTCTTCGCATTGCCGATATTCATCTTTGTTGATCTGACATTCAGATTTATTGTCCTGACTTTTCTGCATTGCCAACATGGCATTTTTTTGCTTTGCTGACTCCAACTGCTGACTTTTCCAATTGTTTTCCCTTGCCGTGCTATTATCTACCAGAATTCACTTGGTCTTCATGACTCCAACTTGTCCAATTTTCAGTTTCATCATCTCATCACTCAGTGAGTTTATCCTTGATAAAGAAATGATACTCATCTATATTCTTCGATCAGCCTCTACATGAGATACTTCTAGAAATGTTATCAGGTGTATTTGTCTCAGTCCCAATCAGTTGATTCAGATCGAATTGATTGCTTTTGTAGACTATGCTCTATTGCTTTCTTGCACATTTTCATTTACAGAGGTATATAAGAAGTGAGGTTAAACAAGTGAATTTTTATGAATAACACTCCACCACAGTACGCCATTGACAAATTTGCATGGGATAGCAAAACATCTTACTCTATCTAAGATAGGTATGCTCATCCTTCTTGCGGGCCCTTTTAGCTGACAGATGTAAGGAAGGTTACTTTGCCATCTAACTCCATGAGTTCTTGAAAATTGCAATTTGCAATACAGTTTTGGACTTGGAAAATGCAAATGATGGTTTTCTCTATCTGTTATCATTTCAATATGACATGTATCTTAATTTATTGTACATTCTGATGGTTTATGGTGTTCATTGTGATTTGTTGGATATATTCTACTGTGTCACCCTATAATAATGCCAATCCTAGGATATTAATTTTGAAGTGTAGTTGAGCTAGTTTTATGTTTATGATTGCATGGCGTTGGCATTTTTCCTATGGTGTATTGTTAAATATAGGTAAGGAGACAAATTGTTCCAGGGAACTTTCTGATTTTTAATGTAATAAGTTTTTGTGTCTTTAAGTTCTTTATTGTGAACCTTATTATTTTGCCTTAAGACCCCAAATGGATTGGTGCTGCTTTCTTTTGTTACCTGTTTCGTTTAATATTTGTATGATTATTAACTCTTGTGGCAATGGATTCATCTCCCAAGATATGCGGGTGTCATGCCCACAAGACCAAAATGCCACCTCTATTTGTGCTTTTGCCTAAATGGATCATTTTGTGAGTTGAGCTTAATTAAAGCCGAACAGGATTTTTTTTTAAAAAGCTTTTATGCTTGATGCCGAGGTTTCTCCTTACCAACATCAAGCAGGAATTCTTATAATCAGCACAAATTTTTTACTTATGGCTGCTTTATAAAAGAACTTCTGCCTGTCATTTTGTTGCAAATTGCAAATACCAAGCTGAGGCTAGTTAGGATTCCATCGCGCTGACTGATTCATTGTTAGCCAGTTGACCTCATTGGTACATCATCTCTGCGTCCATCACACCCCATCACAGGTCTTTGCTCAAGCTTAAGTATTTTAAATGTTTGCCAAAACACCTATATGACGTCACTGCTATGTAGCAAGAAAATTTTTAAATTCAATTCGAATAAACTAAGTTTTTCCTTCCATATCTATTTATTCTTGATTCAAATCTAAATTAAAAAAATAGTAGATGTTTATTGATTACTTGTATACAGTTATCCTTACAGTGATCGGTAGTACTTTCAGAACTTTTTTTTTAAACCTTCATACTTTTCTACGTCAGGTATCTTTCTTCCAGCTGTAGTTAGACCGATCTTGGATTCCTTTGAGACAGCAGAGCCAGTCCAGCCACCTGCTCTTGATGATGTATGTATATATTGTTTTCTTTTTTTTTTCCAGCTAGAATTTGATCATTTTTTCCTTATTTTTATTTCATTACATCTAGCATCTGATCATCTTAAATTTAGATTCGTTTTTTGTGTTTTTAAGTCTAAAGAACAGGTTTTTCTTTTTTTCATGAATATTCTGATAAGAAAATTTCATGGATATTTTGACATATGAAGTGGGCCCTCTTCCTTTATCAGTGCAGTGGCTTATGACCAGTAGTAGCATTTATGAGTTTAGCTATCAAAATTTTCTTAGTTTTGCAGTCTTCTTATTTTGGTTATTCTTATGTTTGCAGGTGGTTGCTGGTATCACGGGGAAGAAAGTATAATAATGTGCGTTTTCCATTTTTTTTTTCCCCTTGCTCGCTTGGAGATCATTTCCAGTCGTGATGTTTTGTTTTTATCTTATGAATGATGGGATGTAACCTAGATTATCTGTATCTTGTTTTTTCTCAACATCGGACTCTCCCAGGTTATAAATAAATGTTTTGAAATGGTTCTAATAAGTTGAATAATGTAGATCATGTTTTATGATGAAGATATTTGAATTTTTAATGTTTTATATATCCAGATTAATTATATTCGATTGAGCTTTCGGATAGTGAAAAAAAAAAATCCTTATCAAATTGTGGATTTATTTATATCCCTAGCCTTAGTGTAATGACTGAAGCATCAATATCAAACCAGCCTCAGTTTTTGATGAGCCATCACAAATTTGTCAAAATCAACTTGCTGAATGAGATTTTGACAATTTGGGATGTTTGAATGAAACTGAGACATGTTTGGTGCCTCTGTTAATATGGCATATTCGTATCAGGCAAACCTTCTTTGGAATCAACCTCGTTACCGTAATCGAAATGAGAGAATTTGGCTATGAAGTGCTTTTATTTTTCTCGTCTTCTCTAATGGTTAAACAGGTTTGTTCATTCAGAAAAAATAAAACGAAAGCAATTTGTAAACTCCTTGGAAGGATCGATCATTTCTCAAAGAACAAAAAAAAAAAAAACATCTAAATCTACTCAAAAGCGTGATCAATTAGATAAATCTAGATTCTTTATCGTTTCCTTCCTCGATCCGTGGAAGCCTATCCATAAGATATCCGGCGTAAAAGATTCTGTCCCCAATAGGCGTTCTTTCTTTCCCGGGATTAATAATGAGATTTCTGTTTTGTGGGGGAAGAAATACTGAATGAGATCTCTTTAATCTCTTGGAAACTAACGTAAGGATCCATTACTGCATGGTGCATGCATTTATGCCTGATTCGTTACGTTGAAGTCGACAACCCAATAACAGTGCCGATAACAGTAATCATAATTCGCCGCCCTGCCGCATGCCGCCACCGATCACACGTTCTCGTCAGTTTGCTATTTTCCATTAATCATTATACTCTTCCACTGCATGCGCAGCTGCTTTATATATCTCTGTTCGAACAAGGATTTTAATCTTTTATATATATATAATATCCTTTCTTCTCCATGGAGTTTGATCTCTCGAACGACATCCTACTACTCGATCATCCATACTTACCGGACTGGCCTTCTTCCTGTGGGTATGAATCTATTGCATATTATTCTGAACATTATGAATTGATTTGAGTTCCTCTGTTTCTATACTTCATAATGCATGCAGTGGCATCGACGATGAGCACCCGTGGAGTCTCCAACTCCTCGACGATGACCTCGTCGACTTCGAGACGTTTTCGTGGCTCAATTATTATGATTGTGCAGTCGAAAGTATCATTTCCGATACAGTGCTTCCCCTTAACCAAAGGGACACTGCAGAGAAGAAAGACGACGACGCAGGAGTCGTCGTCGCGCAGAAGAGAGCTCAAAACTGCAGCGAGCGGACGTCGACGACGTCGAGGTTGAGCGAGATGGGAATAGATGAGATGAGAAAATACTTCAGCTTGCCGATAACGAAGGCGGCGAAGGAGATGAAGGTGGGCCTGACGCTGCTGAAGAAGCGGTGCAGGGAGCTGGGGATCGCCCGGTGGCCGCACAGGAAGATGAAGAGCTTAGACTCTCTCATCGTCAACGTTCAGGTAATTAATTTTTTAATTAGCTATTCATCTTCTCGAACAATATTTACATATCATTTTATTTTTTTGTTCAAAAGAATTGGTTAGAGTACAATAAAGCCAAAACTGGATACGGTTTAAATAATCACAGGAGTTGGGAAGGTCCATGGGCGAAGGGACAAATGTCGGGCAAGAGCTGGAGAGGTTGCAGCAACAGAGGAAGATGATGGTGGAGAACCCAGAAATGCAACTCACCGAGAGAACAAAAAGATTGAGGCAGGCCTGCTTCAAGGCCAATTACAAGAAGAGAAGGCCCATCCCGATGTTGGAACATCCTTCGCATGATCACAACCATCTCGATCGATTGTAACTAGCAATATTAAAAAAAAAAAAAAAAAAGAAGAAAATTGCAGTTTTTAAAAAAATCATCTCGATGATTTAAAATTCGACGCATGGTTGGTTCAGATTCTTAAACAAATTAAAGCAGAATTGGTTGAGAAAAGGAGAGCTATTTTTTTTTAATATTGAAGGTATTAATTAATCTATGGAACGTGTACCCGATCGATTGGATTAACATTGACAGAATTCGGTGCGATGCATCGGGATCTTTATGGTTGCTTCGCCGTTCGCCGTCTTTTTCTTCTTGTCCACATGCAGTGCGGTGGGCCTCTCATTATCTCTTGCATGATCGATAGCCATCCCGTGATTAATAATTAAATTAAACAAAATAATTAATGGAGACTTTGTGGTTTTAACATTTCGTTAAAACCCTAATTAACCTGAAAACAGGATTTTTCTAATTGAGAATTAAAAGCGAATTGAAGTAACGTGAATTCTATCTGTAGCAGACAAAATTATCTAGCTCGTAAAGTTGCACAAGAATTGCACCCCATTGGCCATTTCCACCACTAATTTGGACGCCATTAAATTTATGATTAGGACAAGATGACTCGTGATCAATCAAAGATGGTTCTTTATATACTTTCTAAACGCCGTTTAAAATATAATTAATTCATGTAAAAATCTCCGTGGAAAGTTTCTTCTTTCTCCCCAACTAATTCTCTTGACTTGTAATGCAGTTGATTCATGGAGTCATCTTCCTGTTCCTTTCCCCTTCCTTTTCCTCCATTAACGCGTCCTCCTCTGCCCTGCTTTCTCCCCCTTTGACGATTTCACACGCTTTCCCACTTCCGCCATCAACTAGCTCCCTCTCGCGGTCTCACCTCCCTCGCTCTTCCCTTCCTCCATATTTGTTGTATATATACATCTACTCAAGATATCCATCCATCGATCGCCGATAATTCAGCACAGAATTTAACAGAGAGGAGTCGATGGAGCGCCAGAACAGAGATGGCAGAGACGACGCCAACTCGTTCCGGCAGTTCAGCGACCAGCTCCGCCTCCACACCGCCGCTTTCTCCGGCCTCTCCCTCGGAGACTCCATATGGTCCGACGCCTCCATCCTCTCGGCTACCGCCGCCGCCGCCGACCCGTGGACCATGACCTACACCAACCACAAGCTCGCGTTCAACAGCTACACCACCCACGGAAGCCGTTACAACACCGTCGACGAGCGCAACAAGAACAGTACCAACTCCGTCGATGCCGGCAAAGACGTACTCAACTGTAACAAGTACAGCAAGAGCGTCAGTAACTACCAGTATGGAGGAGCAGGAGGGGAGATCAATAATAATTACTTCAACAAGGCCGTCGGCAAGCCGGTGAACACCACCACCACTAGCAGTAGAAAGAACTTTAACGACGTTATCAACGCGGGAAAGAAGAAGAAGAACTCTTACGGCAACGGAAATCACAATAACAGCAACAACAATAACGATAACGGAGCGGTGGACAAGCGCTTCAAGTCCCTACCGCCGGCGGAGGCGTTGCCGAGGAACGAAGCAATCGGTGGTTATATTTTCGTCTGTAACAACGAAACCATGCCGGAAAACCTCCAGCGCCAGCTGTTTGGTAGGGAGATAAATTTGGCTCGACCTTGTTATAATTGCGATCGATTTTTCCTCAAGCTTCCATTATTTTTGTGATCTGTAGGATTACCGTCGAGGTACAGGGATTCTGTGCGAGCAATCAAACCGGGGCTGCCTCTCTTCCTCTACAACTACTCAACCCATCAGCTTTATGGAATTTTTGAGGTGCTTCCTTGCATCTAATTCGACTGTTATGCAAATTATATGTGTTTGTATAAATATTCTTATATATATATATTGATTGTTATTGTGCAGGCAGCTAGTTTTGGAGCAAGCAACATCGATCCAACAGCTTGGGAGGACAAGAAATGTCCTGGAGAGTCCCGTTTCCCTGCTCAGGTATTCCTTTTCCCCTTTTTTTTCCCTAGAAGAAAAGAAGAAGTCATACAGAAAAAAACAAACAAACTTGTTTTAGAATATGAAACCTTCAAAAGTTGCAACGACTCCACCAATAAACAATCCGTGAGCAGCATGCAAAAGTCCAAACTTACAGATCAATTGATATGATAATTTCATAACCATTCTGATCAAACTTGTCTGACAGTGCAACTTTCTCTGGGCAGTTGAAGTGTCTTATCTGACATGTTCAGTAATGAATCCTTGATTAGGTGAAGGTGGTGACCAGAAAAATCTGTGACCCCTTGGAAGAGGATGCTTTCAGGCCAATCCTCCACCACTACGATGGTCCCAAATTCCGGTTGGAGCTTAATGTTGAAGAGGTAGACTTTAGATCATGTGTTTTTGACATGTCAGATTGTAAATACATAAACTTAGCTATTAAAATTATGTTAATTAGTTTCTAAGTGCGAAGATAGCTCCTGTTCTTATATCATTTTGTGTGTTCAGGCACTGAAACTACTCGACATCTTTGCGGAGAGCAACGCTTGAGCTATGACTGAGAAGATTTTTCAACAAGAAATGCATAATATGTACTGTGTGCATGGCCCTTCGATCTTAGCAGTATAGAATAAGATCTCGAGGTTATAAATATTACTGAGACATTCATTGATGTGTGTGGTGAAGGATATTGAGGTTGAGTTAGTATGAACTAGTGTATATCAATTTGATTACTTTTACATTGTATATATATATATATATATCAGTGATGCTACACTCAGTAACTATTATAATTAATGATCCATGTGCAATTGCAGCTGATCCTTTTTTACTCAGTTTTGATCTACAAAACAGATTGGCGACAGGAAAACATATGAATTTAGAGAAATCTAATCAATATATGAATTTAGAGAAATCTATGATCCCTCCTCGCCTCGACAAGGACGGATCGTGAATGCATCAGTATTGAATGCACTCGTATATATATATATATATATTTCTTTCGAATTAAAATTAACGTATTAAACTTCCCTCTCATGGTGTTCAATTATTCTAGACATTATGCAGAAGCTCTGTTCTGACAGCCCTTGACATAATGCAGCGTCTTTCTTTTTTCATCTCTTTGCAATTGATCTGGGACATGCGCGCAGTTCTTTGCTTGATCTCGCCATCAATTGCCTCATACAAATATCATAATTATTTTACTGCAACCATGCACAGACACTCCATTATTTTCAACCGATCCTTTTGAAACCTTCTTCAGCTCTTCTTTTCCCTCCCCTTTCTCGCGCGGCTTTAACTTGCAATTAAAAGAGCTGTGTGCAAACTGTGCAGCGCTGTGGCCATTGCGTACATGTATTAATAAAGGGACAGTTTGCGTGATGCGTGAAGGCACTTATTATTTCGGACAGTATGAATAATAGAAGCTTTGCCCCCACAAATTTGTCACTTCGATCCCTTCCAATTAATGTCCAGTTTCAATCTGCGTGCCTGTTTAATTAATCTTCAGCAGATAAAGGTTTGATTAGGTACTTAAGTATGGTTTCCACGCTGATTCCATTCCATGCCTGATGCCTCCTTAAGTACGTCTCCACAACGAACGACACAAGGCCTGAGGCGGAGGTCACCATGGGCAACTGCTCAGCGAAGGACGGATCCTTGAGTTGCTCCGCCACCGGAGCCAACTTCGAAGGCGGAGGAAAAGGGTTGGCGGAGTCTCCTAAGCGAGTGAGGGACATCATGAGAGGCAGCGCAAAAGCAGGCAACGGCGGCCGCGGGGAGAAGTGTGGGGACGTTGAGGGGGGTTTTAAGAAGCTGGAGGTGCTGCAGTCGCCGGAGAAGGGCGTGTGGCGAGTGCGGGTGGCGATCAAATCGGAGCAGTGGGCGGAGATTCTGAAGGAGCAGGCAAACACGGAGGCGATGATCGAGAGGATGAGGAGGTACGCGGCGCAGCAGCGGCAGCAGCAGTAGGCGATCAGTGGCCGCGGATGAATCGTGGTGATGAAATCGACGAAGACGGTTAATTCGGTATTTGTAACGCATGTCCTAAGAATTAGTAGTTTTTCCTTGTGTGATCTTGTTTGCCTTTTTTGTTTTTTTTTTCCCCTATCCAAACTCAAGACCGTTGTTCTTAGATTACCATGCTACTAGTGTTCAAGATAGTTGGGTCCTGGTGAACCTGATCAGTGTGTAATTTTTTTCGAGTTATAAATCTATCAAATTATCCTAGATTTTATGGTTCTCTTCAAAATAATAATGCAAGTGGATTCATAAACCGGCTCTTGTACACACGAAACCAAATCGATGGACGAGGCCCGTTCTGTTAGTTGATGGACACTTTAACTAGACAGATTAAAACAAGATTAATGAGCACGTCAAAAGAGAGCTGCTCCCCCCAAAAAATAAATAAATAGCATGTATTTGGCTTGTGCTTCTGAATCGAAGCACGTCTAATAAATGAAGACGATTTCTTGGATTCCCCAATTTCGACCGCATCAGTTCGGAAGATCCATAGCAATCGCAGGAGGATTCATTTCGTCGTGGGCAAGACAAGGAGGAGGCCGCGAAGGCCATCAGTGACCGATCCACACGCGAAACGCCTCGCGCTGTTGCCGTGTGGATCCCTTCGTATCAGTGAGAAAGACAGTGCACTCGTCCAGCATCGCTACATCGCTGTTTCCATCATTTAGTTTTTGTCTAATACCAAGAGATTCTAACAATGATACGAGCAAGGAACACTCACGAGGAGTACTTACTATGGCAACTAAGAATGCTAATGAGGTACATATAAAGAAAAATATATATATAAGCCTGCAGGAGAAAAAAAATTCAAGAATTTATCCGATAAACAGAATACAAGTTCGACATTGAACCGTCATTCAGAGATGACCAATTGCGAAATCCAGATTTAACCATGAAAAAATTATAAATGTTTTTCTGATTTATCTTTGGTGACCGATAGAGACCATTTGAGTTCCGATTTTATCCGACTCAATTATTGACTTTGAAGATTTATAGAACAGAACCGATTACACCAAAAGATTAATCAAATTCGAAGATTCAAATATTGCGATGCCAATAAAAAAAACACAAAGGGGAAAAGAAGGGCATGCTCTGCAAAAGTAATAGACATGCATAGCTTTTTCTTACCCACTTCAATCTAGCATCATGGAATTGTGGTGGCGAACCATGCACCGCCGGCCATTGTTATTCGAAAATATCAGTCACATGGAATGACCCCATGCCCAAATCAACGTAAGCGTTCATTGTAATCCATGCCGTGTCGCCGAGAATACGAGGAGATCAATCCCATGAGACCACCACCTCGACCCCAATTGGATATCAATGCCCAACTCTCAAGAAGAACACTGCTGTACTTGTTGTGTAACACAGGCCGACAATACTGCAATAGTAATCAAGTTTTAAATTTAATTGAGATCAACTATATAAATCATTCTACATCGTTAAATCCTATCTTCTATTTTATCATCATCTATATTTAAATAGAATTTTATTTTCTTTTATTGTTGCTAAAAGTCTTTTTTAATATTTCTCTTTTTCATTTAATATGTATATTTATCACAGTTTCACATTGTCTAATTAGATAATCTATTAATCATCTAAATATTATCACCTTATTTCTTAGAATTTTCTCTCTATGTGTGGCAGAGGACAATGCTAACAATAAAATGCTAGCAATAACGTTAACGAAGAAAAGCAAAAGCATTAGTTGCTCATACTTGGTTGGGTGACCCCTTGGTGCTTGCGAAAGTCATGCAAGCTTCACTTAGCCATGTTGGGGTAAAGGGAAGACGATATTCTTTATTATTGCAAGTGTGCTGACCAGTTCATTGACCGATTTAATCAGGGAAGACTGGCTCTCTAATTCCCTAGTCTCAGGTAACAACTGGTCAAACTTCCCACCATGGCATCGTCACTTCACCCTCTAAGAAGCATACAAATCATAAACATTCTTGCCAAATTAACTACAACTATTCCAGCCGAGAACTCATTTGTTTAGCAAAAAATACCAAAACTAGCTATGTACAACTCCACCTTTAAACAGAAGATTATGAACAATATAGTTACATGATACATAGTACTTGATATGGTAGAGACGATAGAGATCTATATGGCAAGTTTAGGACTCGGTCAACATGCTGACATGTTGGATGGATACATGACAGATATGTGGATTTTGGATAGAAGTCTTCAGGGTCGATTTGAACTGAACCAAGGGGAGGCTCGACTTCTATTTTCTCTCTATTATGTCTTGCGAAGTCTAACTTGAGCGTCGGAAAAGTCTTGCCAAGGTCTCTCCCCTTTACTTCCTTCTAACTCTCTCTATTGCTCGCAATTGGCTTAAAAAGCATATCTGCAAAGCAGCGGAGATTTTGTCTTATTTTTCACTCATCAAATTATGACTACTACCTACCCGATAAGAAAATACCCGACGGCAAGCCAACCTACGGCAACTCGCTAGTGGAGATCTACTAAGCCGAACTATCTGCGAAAACTGATTTAGTCGGTCCATATACCGAAGCCCATTCTGAGTTCTTGAAGATTCAATCTATCCACTGATCTCAGACCAGATCAATACTAATAAAAAGCATCAACATGAGCAAGAGAATCTGTATTTTTCAAGAATTTGACAATCTACGGGCAGCTGAGAATTTTTCTAGAACAACTTTTGGAATAAGAAAAATAAGTTTGCAAGCATACCCTGTAAATAGCTCTCTAGGTGCATGGATACATTTCACAGTCAGAATCTGGAAATAACCTTTCTCTAATTATATTATAGAATTCTGCATTCGCATTGACAAGTGCTTTTGTAGTTGCATAATAAGCCTTCCATCCATTGATTGGGTTAATTTTATCCTGTTCCACAGTGGATTCCTACAAGTGTAACACTAAAGTTGATAGGGAGCTACGGAATGGGAGGCATCAACAGACATGAAAAGGACCTCACTAGCACTTATAGGCAAGGACAAAACTACGATGGGGCAAAGAGGAATATGCTCATATTATGATATTTTATCAATTAATGCTTTACTTAATTTAAATATACAAGTGATATTATCTCATAAAGCTCAATGGTGGCGTAGTTGAAGCAAACACAGGCTGCTGCTGCTGCTGCTGAAACCCTACTATTGAATTCTATGCAGCACTATATAGTGATTCACATCTCAGTTTTTTAAGACTCTCTAACCCTTACACATTTAGATTTAATCAATTGATGTGTGTGGAAATATCATTATCTACCTTTGAATATACTCATATTATCTTAATTTATTTTTTCATATTTAATTTTATTTTTGTCTAATAATTTCATATGCCCATTTTAACACATTCACATCTATGTTGTATTATTTTTCATACATGATATATCATAATTGCACAATGCTATGATCCAGGAAGTATGATGAGTCATATCACAATCGTATACAAATTTTTACTTAACCTAAGAAGCATAATAGAATCATAAAAGCCCAAACACTTCTCTCCATGCCAACCACCCACTTATTTATCCTATTAATGATACTTTCATCAATATCATCTTGTTGGTTTCCAGATATAAAAAAAATTTTACTTCAAAAATTTCCTACTTGTATCTAAATCAATTTTGTTCTTACTTTTGTACATTATATTAGTTGCCTTCCCTAATTACAAATTCTAATTCTGTCCCTATTTTAAGGAGGCATTATCAACCCACATGATTACAACTATAGTAATACACAACGAAAGAAACATGAGATATTGACCATCTTTTACAGAATAATGGCGCCACTAATAGCATAAGCTAAAAGGTATTTAAAAAAAAAATAGAAACTTACCTAGATTCATTGTAATAATCTCAGAGAAGAGACTCCTCAGTTAAAAGGGGAAAAGAGACGAGAGATTAAAAAAAGAAAAACAACTACATACACTACAAAAAAACTGTTTTTTGGCGACGAAATTTGGCAACGAATTATTTTCGTTGCAAATCTGCAACAAATATAGCGACGAATTTTAGATTTCGTCGCAAATTTGTAACGAAAAATATTTTCGTCGGAAATTTGCGATGAAAAATAAATTCGACGAATTCTGAATTCGTCGCAGATATTTAATTTATTAAAAATAAAAATAGAAAACAAGTTCTGCTGAACGAGGTTATTTTTAAATATTTTGCAACGAATTCGTGAATTCGTTGCAAAATAACAACGAATCCAGGATTCGTTGCAAAAATAATATTAAAAAATAAATTAACGTTTTAAAAAGTTAAAAAAAAATTTTTAAAAAATTGCAACGAATCCTGGATTCGTTGCAAAATTGCAACGAATCCAGGATTCGTTGCAACAATTGCAACGAATCCACGGATTCATTGCAAAAATTGCAACGAATCTAGGATTCGTTGCAAAAATTGCAACGAATCCAGGATTCGTTGCAAAATTAATATTAATATTAAAAAATAAAATAACGTTTTAAAAAGGTTAAATTTTTTTTTTAATTTTGCAACGAATCCCGGATTCGTTGCAGATTTTTGCAACGGATCCGGGATTCTTTGAAGATTTTTGCAACGAATCCGGTATTCGTTGCTAAATTAAAAATACAAAATAAACGTTTATTTTTTTTATAAAAAATTTGCAACGAATCCACGGATTCGTTGCAAAATTTTGCAAATAACCAGAACTTCCAGACCTCAACACGCCCTGGGTGTGTTAGCCGACACGCCCATGTTAACGCCCGACACGCCCATGTTAGCCGACACGCCCATGTTAACGCCCGACACGCCCATGTTAACGCCCAACACGCCTGTTCCTCGAACACCCGACACGCCCATGCCCTCCATTGGCATGGGCGTGTCGACCTATTTCTTGTTTTTTTAAATGATTTTGTGCATGTGATTTGGAGAGGAAAAGTCGGTAATATTTTGATTGAAATTTAATCAATGGGCAATGATATTTTTGTCTCAATAAGTAAAAGGCTAATATTGGAAAAGAAAATGCCTTAACCCTGGAATATTTTCTTAGGTTTTTCAATTCCGGGTTGCATGTCCTTGCATGTAGTTATTTGCTGACGTGGCAGGTATTCTTCATTACTTGGTAATCATTTAAAACTTAAACCAAACAGGGATTTTGTTGATAACTTTGGATTGGATGAATAACTAAGGTTATTCCTAATAACCCCGAACCAAACACCCCTTAACGTTTTAAAAAATTTTTTTTTTATAAATGATTGGCAACGAATCTTTGGATTCGTTGCAAACTTGCAACGAATCCAAAGATTCGTTGCAAAATTTATTTAATTTTACCCTCGCGCCCTAATCTTTTCCTTCCCCTCGCGCCCGATCGAACCCTAAAACCCTTTCTTTTTTCCCTCCGCCGCCGCCGGTGTTCCCTTCGCCTCGCTCGCGGCTGCACGCGTTCCGGCCACGACCCGCCCTCGTGGCCGCGCCGAGCCTGGGCCCACCCAGGCCGGCGGCCTAGACGACCGACGCCAACCGCGCCGCCGAGGCCGCTTAGCTTGTCGCCGCCCCTCGTCGGTCGCGTGCCCCGATGGCCGCGAGCCTTCCTTCCGGCCGCCTCGCCGCCGGCCGCCTCCTGCCGCGGCCGCCCACCTCCTCCACCCGGCGTCGGCCACCTCCTGCCGATGGCCGTAGTCCTCGCGACGCCGCCGCCTGCCTCGCTCCTTGCCGGTAGCCGGCGCCTCCTCCTCGGTGGCGCCTCCACGCGGCCGTCGGCGCCTCCACGCTGCCTCCTGCCTCCTGCCCGGTAGTGGCGGCGCCTCCTGCCGGTAAGCCGCGCCTCCTGCCGGTAGTCGGCGTCGCTTCCTGCCCGACGCCTCGTCGCCCTAAACCGTTGTCCGGCACCCGTGAAGCCACCACCTCCTGCCGGCGCCGGTGTCCGATATTTTTTTCCTATATTTAACTCCATAATTAACTACAGAAGCTTTATGTTGCTATCCTACTTATTCTGTAACTATATAGTTAACTGTAAAACTACAGAAGCTTTAAGCTGCTAATTTGCCATAGAGATACTAAGTACAGAAGCTTTAAGCTACAGAAGATTTAACCAAATAATGCTAAGTACTAAGTTGGAAGAAATATTTTATGATTTTGTTTAGTCACATATAGGAAGTTATGGGATAAAACAAGCAGTTGATAAGGCTTAGATGAGCAAATCATGCACATCTACCTGAGTAATTATAAGCATCTTATTGATGTCCTCGTTAAGACCGAAACCCCAACACATAATTTGAACCATTCCTAATCAGTAGAATGTGAGGCTCAATGGTAGCCACACTATCCCACATGTTAAACATAGTGAATTCATATGTGAACTAACTGTATATTCTTATTATTGTAATTTCTATGAGTTTATATTAATATAATTGATTGAAAACAGACATAATGCAGCGTGAAAGGAGTTGGATGTATAATAGGAATTTACCTGAACGTCGGGGTTTAACTGATGAATTTATGAGTGGGTTGCAAGAGTTTTTAAATTCCGCAGCTAGTAATGTTGAGTTTATGGATGGTAATCAGATAAGGTGTCCGTGCAGAAAGTGTCACAATGGTAGATTTTTACCGTCTAGCAAAGTTTCAGAGCATCTTTGTAGATTTGGATTCGTTGCAAATTACTATAACTGGACATGTCATGGTGAACCATTTATATCTGATGAAGTTTATGATAGACACAACACACAAGTCTCTAGGGATCAAAGTGATTATAATTAAATCCATATCAGAGGATGATATATGATGTAGCGGGCCCGAATTTGATTCCCCAATCACAAGGTGCAACTTCAAGTTGTCCTCCAACAGTTGAGCAAATGTTTACTAATGCATCACCCTTGGAAGAGGTGCAAGTAACAGATATCGGTCAGAATATGAATAATGAAGCATATCTCAAATTTCAGGAGGTGTTGAGTGCTGCAGATGCACCTTTATGGGCTGGTTGTGAGACTCACTGTCACGCCCCGAGAGTATGCCGTGCCGAAAAACAAACGGACGGCATCTCCCCTGTACGTGGCAACATATCGGGTTAATACAAGGCCCGTAGGCCCACAACAACAATATGATATACGCATATATCATCATATCAAATATAATAAACACAGCGGAAACAATACAAACAGATCAACAGAATACAATGACCCAACTGTGCACTCCGGAGTGACTTGACACAACAAGAAACCTAATAGAAGCAACAGCGAAAGCCAAATACATACAATACGTCCGTATATCACAGATACGGAAACAATACAGGTTAAAACCATAAAACGACAATCCATAGTAATACAACAATACGGAAAACAGGTTCATTCGTCCGGTGTGAGATGGGATCAGCTGGCAGAGCTCCGAACGTCCAAGAAATCTTCTACTTGTTATCAGGCGGCGAAGCCAGTGGTCCAGGTGGTGAGTATAAACTCGGGGTAATATATAGAAAGTGCATGAACAACATATAAGGATAGATCTACAAGTATACATGTGAAGATCTACAGTATACTGACATGAGTCCAATAGGACATACGGTCCTATCCAACTCTAATAACAAGTAACTTCTGATGAAAGTCATACGCAATGTATATACTAAAGTGATCAATCATATAAAGTAATGTACTAAGCGTACTGCCGTCTGCAACACCATAAGCTATATCATCACAGCGGATATATACAATAACATAACCCATATAATGTACCAGTCAATCCCATACGGCCAATACTCGGACATATGAGCGATATATGATCCCCTCATAATAATAACCCGGTCCGTACCACACAATGACATGATGCTAATCAAATGCATATAACGATCGAATCAGCGCATGTATCATGCTCAACACATAGCGATAAATAAAATGCAAATGGCATGTATCATGATGTCTGGCAAGCATGTCAATCATAGCTCAATCAAATGCAAGATCTCACGGGCATATGTAAAACATATATCAAATACATGCATACATATATATCAATGCATATGCATGGCCATGTCTGCGGACCGATCGACCATGACCCGTATGGCGGGTGTATGAATGAGTAGCATATAAGCGTAAAAAGCTAACTACTCCCCGGGGGTCCCTGCTGCTGGTCGCTCCGTCACTATCCATGAGTAGACGAGCTCTGCACACAGGACAACTGCACGTCACACAACCACCGTCTATAGTGGGCGAGTGCTAACACCACTCTGCTCAGTGGCCAGGTGCGCATCTCCAGCTACCACCATCCCTAGTGGCTGAGCGCGGCACATCCAATGCTCTTCCCTCAACCCTGCTACCACTACCCCGAGTGGTCGGGGAGGCAGGATGACCGACGACCCGTCTCATCCACAAGGGAGACCTAGTCGTCAGCATGCATGCAATGTAATGATGCATAACTCCATACATGTATCCTCGCCTCACTCCCTATCCCATGGGGAGTCCTGGTAAACCAAAAGTCAACTATGCAAGGACTACAATCACAAGACTCTCTCTATTGCACAAAGAGTCATACTCATCTGACAGTCCACCATGCTAAGACCTCTAGTCATGGTCATATACTGACAACCATACACTTATCTATGCACAGACAACGAGATCCACCATAAATGCACCGCTAATACGGTTATGATATCACGATCGACTCCATAATCCAATCCATCACCTAACCCTAGTGATGTAATACAGTAACCCAATCTGAAGTCACAAAGATAACCCTAACCTCCCCATTTCAACATCCATCAGCTAATACATAATAGGGTTTATAGTTCCTATCCGAGCTAGATAATCAATGAAGTACCAGAGTTTATATCTCAAAGGTCAAGGCAGTACAAGCATATGATTAAACATGAGTGGATTTAAGGTAAACAGGTATAAACATACATATCCAAGATCATGCACTGGAATTGATCAAACTACCGGACCAGGTAGATATTACCCACCTGATACATAATCCGTGCTATCCATCTCCATGTTCATGTATCCATCACCCTCAACGTCCTGTAACAATAGGATACAATTAAGTATCATCACATATCTAACGATCGAATCAACTCCCACATCGACCATATATCTCGATCCATTAATCGAACAATCTAATATTACAGGATGAATGAATTCATATTAACCAATCAGTCTACAATATTAACTATAAATATACCAATCGGACATACCTTGCTTTTCCGAATTAGATCAACAAGGAAATCTCTGCTCCCACACAATCGTGTGTCAATTCCCATAACTGAGCTCACATCTCATCAACACCACCTAAAACAAAGGAAACAAGGTGAAAGAAATTCTGCCACAGCTTCCTCTTGATACCAAAGACAATTGATTTGCACATCTAACATCAATCGACAACCACTATAAACACATAGAAATACAAATGAAACAATAGACATACCCAAACTTACCGATCAAATCATCTCCGTGACCCTTTCTCATCTCCTATTCACCGAGCAATCCAATCTCCAAACCTTGCCTAACACAAAAATCGCACTCACCAACCACCTGCGGGTAAGTTCCATACCAATACCCCATCACAATCATTGCCCATTATAACACAACCAATCGATCGAGTGTATTCGCGATGACTGAGCTCGTCTTGGCGGCGACGGCGACTGAGCTCGGCGACAAGATTGCACGAAGAAGAGAACACCACAGAGAAAAATTAGATCCCATCCAAGATCGGACAATCGATTCAATAACCTACCTTGCTCGATGGCGGCGGACAGTTGCTCACCATTAAGCAATGCAGGAGAAAATGCCGAAAACCCATCGGAATCTCACAACCGGTAACCCCTCCTGTTCACCGAGTGATCCAACGACGCCAATCTAATCAACGCCCCAAAACCATAGATTAACGCTAAATTAAGGAATCCTTAGCAAACTCTCAATTCACATCTCAAAGAAGGAAGGAGATCGACCCTACCTAGCTCGCGACAAGCGGACCGGCTCCCTCACGCTCGACCTTTCACTCCGGCGGCGCCAAGAAGGATTGCTCGTTGCGGCTCAAATCCAACTCGAGAAGGTCGCCGAGTAGAGTTCACCGCCCGCCCCCTTTTCCATCGAACTCGAGATCTCGCTCACGGGATCTTGCGGCGGACCCGATGGGAGAGGCGATCGCGATGAGGTTGGCGGCAGCCAAGCACAAAGAAGAGGAGATGCCGATGCACGAGCTCCGCGATCGGTATTGCCGTCGAGGTTGGCGTCGGACGAGACCGACCAGCGAGCGCGGGAAGAAATCGCAAGAAGAAATGCCGGAATTAGGTTGGGTTGGCCTTTAAGAACCGGTCTCTTAGGGTTAAGCTAGCCTAGTTTAAGTTAACCCAACACTAATCCAAATCAATCTAATTTAGCCCAATCCTCAAGCCCATTTCCAAGCCCAATGAATTTAGCCCAATAGCTTGACCCAATGGATTGACCCAAGTTCAAACCCATTTCCGGCCCAATTAATCCCTAATTAACCCAATTAATCCACTAATTAAATCCTAATTAATTACAGAGTTAATCCATTTTTTTGTATTTTACATTCTCCCCACTTATAAAAATTTGGTCCCCAAATTTTCCGACTCATGTCTGGCGAGATGTCACAATAATCATCTCAAGTATTCGAGCAAAGTCACACTTCAAGTGACTAAGTGGGGTACTGAGCTCGAATATTATATTCCCAGCTCTTATATACTCTCTCAACATATCGACCATCTATCAACGATACATAAGCGTATGCAGTGGAGCCCTATGCTGCGTAGCGATGGAGACTTTGCCAGAATCGTAAGGTGAATCATGGATCACTATCAGAAATGATACCCAAGGATGCCCCATGGATATAATTCCATCAAGCGATCCAATGGAGTCCATCTTACGGCTCGGAAGAAAATGAGCGGACCTAGTTAATCGACCATCGACTACCCAAATCCGATCAAGTCCTTTCCGAATACTAGATAATCCCCCAACACAGTCCATCGTACTAGGCTACCACTTCCATCACGGTACGTAACCCTACCGATCACAATATTCCACCTTTGCTTGTTGGCATACCCAACATCAACTACGGAATCATCCATGTCCCATATATCGTTCCACCAACTGGAACGTCTCAATACTCACTATTTTCGGATACACTCCGAATAAATCTTCACTCTCGAATGAAGAGTCTCCTGAAACAACTCTTCTTAAAGTGAAATGCAACTCTGTAACCCACTATTCTCCTCGGAAAACGGAGAATTACTTTCTCACAAGAGAAACCAATCTACTGTTCCAAAATTCATTATATCACTCAGAACTGAAAGTAACTGAAAGACTATAATGACTAATCTCGCTGGTTTCTTAACCAGCATAAACATAATATACGTCCCATTCAACGACATCGGAATCGCTCCTAATCCCTAAAATGATGCCTCTGCGTACAATACCCTTCCATCCATATCGGACGGATTAACTAACACTGACGCGAGAGTCAGTCACCATCTAGGCCCTGAAACCTAGCTTCACAAACTTTCAACCAGGTGATTTCCATCACCTTCTTAGTCTAACAAGTCGACGGTATAGTATCGCTAGAACATTCTATCCTCATCTCTGGTAAACACCAAATCAATCTAGGGAAACATAACTTCCCTTAAGATCGTGAATATATCTCAAAAATATATCCTCCACATATATGATGACAATCGATCTCAAATACTCTAAGAGTACTTGATTCCTCAAATCCATGAACGACTAAATCGTCGATAAGTCTAACGACATTATCAACATCTCCTAAAATTCATACCAAGTATGAAATGTCGTCTTCTACACACTGGCATCCTTTTACTTTATGCTAATGATAGCCCAATCATCACACCGACACTGATATTGTAGTGACCCTCCAATCGTAGACCAACCCTAGGATATACACAAGTGTCATTTAGCTGATCTAAAAGATCATCTATCCACAATGAAGGATATTCATTCTCAACTACTACATTCCAATCATCGATAATCGATGTATAAACTCAAGGTTTGACTCTCTTCTAACAAAGAGTTACCAGTCTTCTCAAGAAGAAACACTGAGGCAGATAAATCTCCCATAGTGTTTAGCAACACTGATACCCTTAAAATCATCTCCCGGTATGAGGTCCCCAATATCAGGACTATTCCCGAAATCACCTCAATCGCATATTCCACTTGCCCCGCAGCGACAGTAACTACATCCGAATACTCTCGAATTATAAATACATCCGAGAGTCCTAGTATACCAACGCTCCAACAATCCAACTATCCGTAAGGATATGTCTATAGTGGAGTTATTTCTAGCAAAGGCTAAAGGTATCCCTTGACTTCTTGGTTGCTGGTCAACATCTCACCTGACGATAGAGACACCACCAACCCACAAGTCGATATATAGGAATCCTTCTAATCCTATATAAGAACGTTCAAGATAAAGATACCTGTAAACTACCAGTATCTCTCGATATATCCGCAAATAGTATAACCTAAAATAATACCCCGAAGGACCGATCCTTCGGTCTTCTATACTTCATCTCGAGTAACCATGTAAACTCGCCCAACATCTGTTCTGGACGGCTGAGCTCATGTAAATACAAAATACTATCATGGAGGAACTGAAATCCTGCTTGAACACAAGTACAAGCGATGCAAGCTAGTGGAGATGGTAAACACTATTGTACTGGCAAAAGATACACATCCGGCTGTATAATACTGAAGAACTGCCAACATCGTAGCCCGCTCCATCTCTGTGAAAGGTATAGCTGCAACTGGAGAATACTGCATAGATACGACTATCGTCGTAAAATCTCTCTCCTCTGAACAAATCATAATCCCGCCTGGGAAGGTAAGCTATTCTTTGTCGTGCAGGAAGGTAAGCTGCGCCGTCTGGGAAGGTAATCGCTATTCGTCGTCAGGAAGGTAACAATTGTTGTATGCAGATGTCAGTCTTGAGATGTCTTGGTGATCTTCTTTGAGTAACTTACTTCTTCCGGATGAAAGTATCAAAGAGCTCCAACTATATCTGAGGTAGTAGATCGCTGCTGATGTGATAACCCAATCTTCTGTAATGATCTCAGCTTTTGAGGTTGTGGATCGTCCGCTCGAAAGCATCATCCATAGTCTTCAACTGAGTCTTCAACTGAGTCTTCAAAGTACATACTTTCCTCGTAGATACCAGCTGCTTATAGTAGAAACAGATATAATGGTCCCTCGAATAATCTGACTCTGTGTCTCGTCGTAACCCGCACTGCACACACATAATCTCCCTTCAGAGTCTTTCCTCTGAGTTCGCTGATAAACATGAGAAGCTGCTGACAATCTGCAATCGGTCTTCTATGATCGGAAACTCTTCAATAGTCGCCCGTGACTCACGACTTTAATCTTGCTCCTTTTTATCCAACATTCGGAGACTTCTAATTCTCATAATTTGATTTGCACTATATATGCTTATCCAATCTCCAACTCTTAAAACACTTGCTACGGAGTCATTTCTATACACATGACTCGGTCTAAAGACTTCCGGTAGGATCTGGTAGGAGATCCAAACATCCCGATAAAGATGTCAACCGATAACCTGTGGGTGGCCAAAACCAACCCAATCACATTCTCGAGCTATTAGGGGGTCATAACCCTCACGAGTCTAACGACTCTGCATGGTACTTTCGTCACCAGACGATCACCCAACCTAAAGCTCAAGAATTCCCTGACGATGAGTCAAAAAAAAAATGACGTGGGAAAATACTATCTCACCACATCACTGAACTGTGACTAAGTGATACGTTATTTCCCGTAGGTTATTTCCTATATCTTACACCAAGTACCGGCTAAATCCGGATAATGATATGCAGCTAACTTAGCTTACGTATAAGTTAAGTACTCAAAAGTACCCTCAACGTTATACAACCTAGAACGACCATCTCAGAGATCAAAATCTCTATGAATATCTCCACTAATTTTCTACTATCTGCATCTGCAATAGTATACTCGCGTAGTTCATTACCCCATAGGTAATGATCTGACTAACATAATTAGTGAAAATCTTAGGACCGTAATCCTTGATCTCCACAAGAGATGTGACTACCAAACTCCTGCTTTCCGACTCAGTATCAGTCGACTCTCAAAGGTAATTACCTTTCCGATAGCAGATACATGTCTAATAACCTCAACATATCATTCCCGTGGTCAAACCAAAACTACAGTTACATATAATAACCAATATCCTACAAGTCATGCACTGTTATAAGCAACTAAATGCATAGCCAACAGAAGGATATGTAATAACAGTTAACATACCTTAATCCTTGTAGCTCGGAGATGTCATGCGGCGGATCGAACTCACAAAACCAAGACCGAGTAAAGCAAAACTCGATGTCCGAACGAAATCAATCCAAAATGGACTTCGCAACCTAGGGCTCGATACTAATAAAATTGTCACGCCCGAGAGTATGCCGTCTTAGAAAAACAACTGACGACATCTCCTCATGCGTGGCAACATATCGCCCACAACAACAATATGATATACGCAGATATCATCATATCAAATATAATAAACACAGCGGAAACAATACAAACAGATCAACAGAATACAATGACCAATCGTGCACTCCGGGTGACTTGACACAACAACAAGAAACCTAATAGAAACAGCGGTAAAGCCAAATACATACAATACGTCCAGTATATCACGGATCACGGAAACAATACAGTTAAAACCACAAAACGACAATCCATAGTAATACAACAATACGGAAAACAGTCCATTCGTCAGGTGTGAGATGGGATCGGTGGCGAGCTCGAGCGTCAAGAAATCTTCTACTATTATGCAGGCGTGAAGCCCGAGGTCGAGGGTGGTGAGTATAAACTCGGGGTAATATATAGAAAGTGCATGAACAACATATAAAGATAGATCTACAAGTATACATGTGAAGATCTACAGGTGTACTGACATGAGTCCAATAGACATACAAATTCTATCTATCATAACAAGTAACTACAGAAAGTCATACAATGTATATACTAAATCGATCAATCGAACATAAAGTAATGTACAGCGTGCACGATCGTCTGCAACACCATAAGCTATATCATCCAGCGGATATACAATAACATAACCCATATAATGTACCGGTCAATCCATACGACCAATACTCGGACATATGCGATATGATCCTCAGATAATAACCCGGTCCGGTACCACACAATGACATGATGCTAATCAAATGCATATAATAAATCAATCAACGCATGTATCATGCTCAACACATAGCAGTAAATAAAATACAAATGGCTTGTATCATGATGTACAAGCATGTGCAACAATCATAGCTCAATCAAATGCAGCATCTCACAGACATATGTAAAACATATATCAAATACATGCATACATATATATCAGCAATGCATATGCATGGCCATGTTTGCGGACCAACCACGACCCCAAGATGACGGGTGGCACGGCATGACGACTAGCCCGACTCGGTAGCCACTACTCTCGAGTGGCCAGTTGGGTAGTATGAATGAGTAGCATATAAGCGTAAAAGCTAACTACTCCCGGGGTCCTTCTGGTCGCTCGTCACTACCCATGAGTAGACGAGCTCGCACACAGATAACCGCCGCGTCACACAACCACCGTCTATAGTGGCGAGTGCTAACACCACTGCTTTCGGTGGCGGATCTCCGGCTACCACCATCCCTAGTGGCGGCGAGCGCGCACACATGCTCGCCCTCGCCTGCTACCACTACCCGAGTGGCGGGGAGGCGGGATAATCGGCGACCGTCTCATCCACAAGGGAGACCTAGTCGGCGCATGCATGCAATGTAATGATGCATAGCTCCATACATGTATCCTCGCCACTCCCTATCCCATGGGAGTCCTGTCAACCAAAAGTCAACTATGCAAGGACTACAATCACAAGACTCTCTATCGCACAAAGAGTCATACTCATCCGACACCCACCACGCTAAGACCTCTAGTCATGATCACATCGACAACCATACACTTATCTATGCACGAACAGCGAGATCCACCATAAATGCACCGCTAATACGGTTATGATATCACGATCGACTCCATAATCCAATCCATCACCTAACCCTAGTGATGTAATACAGTAACCCAATCTGAAGTCACAAAGATAACCCTAACCTCCTGTACTTACTGAACATCCATCAGCTAATACATAATAGGGTTTATAGTTCCTATCCGAGCTAGATAATCAATGAAGTACCAGAGTTTATATCTCAAAGGTCAAGGCAGTACAAGCATATGATTAAACATGAGTGGATTTAAGGTAAACAGGTATAAACATACATATCCAAGATCATGCACTGGAATTGATCAAACTACCGGACCAGGTAGATATTACCCACCTGATACATAATCCGTGCTATCCATCTCCATGTTCATGTATCCATCACCCTCAACGTCCTGTAACAATAGGATACAATTAAGTATCATCACATATCTAACGATCGAATCAACTCCCACATCGACCATATATCTCGATCCATTAATCGAACAATCTAATATTACAGGATGAATGAATTCATATTAACCAATCAGTCTACAATATTAACTATAAATATACCAATCGGACATACCTTGCTTTTCCGAATTAGATCAACAAGGAAATCTCTGCTCCCACACAATCGTGTGTCAATTCCCATAACTGAGCTCACATCTCATCAACACCACCTAAAACAAAGGAAACAAGGTGAAAGAAATTCTGCCACGCGCTTCCTCTTGATACAAAGACAATTGATTTGCACATCTAACATCAATCGACAACCACTATAAACACATAGAAATACAAATGAAACAATAGACATACCTAAACTTACCGATCAAATCATCTCCTGACCCTTTCTCATCTCCTATTCACCGAGCAATCCAATCTCCAAACACGCCTAACACAAAAATCGCGACTCACCAACCACTGCGGGTAAGTTCCATACCAATACCCCATCACAATCTGCCCATTATAACACAACCAAATCGATCGAGGATTGCGATGACTGAGCTCGTCTTGGCGCGGACGACTGAGCTCGGCGACAACGAGATTACACGCGAGGAAGAGAACACCACAGAGAAAAATTAGATCCCATCCAAGATCAGAAAATCAATTCAATAACCTACCTTGCTTCGATGGCGACGGCAGATTGCTCACCATTAAACGCAGGAGAAAATGCCGTAAACCCATCTAATCTCACAACCGCAACCCCTCCTGTTCACCGGAGTGATCCAACGACGCCAATCTAATCACCGCCCAAAACCATGAGATTAACGCTAAATTAAGGAATCCTCGGCAAACTCTCAATTCACATCTCAAAGAAGGAAGGAGATCGACCCTACCTAGCTCATGACAAGCAAGCAGCACCAACTCCCTCACGCCACCTTTCACTCAGACGCCAAGAAGGATTGCTCGCAGCACCAAATCCAACTCGAGAAGGTCGCCAGTAGAGTTCACCGCCCGCCCCTTTCCATCCGAACTCGAGATCCGCCACGGGATGCCGGACCCGATGGTCGGAGGCGATCAGTGAGGCGGCGACGACGGCACAAACAAAGAAGAGGAGATGCCGATGCACCGAGCTCGCGATCCCAGCGATCGCGATCGAGGTTGGCGTCGGACGAGACCAGCCGCGGCGACGAGGCAGGGAAGAAATCGCGAAGAAGAAATGCGCCGATTGGGTTGGGTTCGGCCTTTAAGAACCGGTCTCTTAGGGTTAAGCTAGCCTAGTTTAAGTTAACCCAACACTAATCCAAATCCAATCTAATTTAGCCCAATCCGGTCAAGCCCATTTCCAGCCCAAGCCCAATGAATTTAGCCCAATAGCTTCAGCCCAATGGATTCAGCCCAAGTTCAAACCCATTTCCAGCCCAATTAATCCCCTAATTAACCCAATTAATCCACTAATTAAATCCTAATTAATTACAGGAGTTAATCCATTTTTTTTTTCGTATTTTACACTCACACTAAACTATCGTTCACCGCAAGAATGTTGAATGTCAAGGCAGAGCATAATGTGTCTGAAGAGTGTTTTAATAATTTTGTTCAAGCTTTTGAAGAGGCATTGCCGCGTGATCATATACTGCCCAATGATTTGTACAGTATGAAAAAACTGATGAAAGAATTAGGTATGTCAGTGGAAAGAATTGATGTGTGCAGAGATGGTTGTATGTTATATTGGGGAGATGATGCAGATGTGGATGTTTGTAAATTCTGTAATCAAGATAGGTACAAGAGCAATAGTAGGAGGCAGCAACGACGTAAATCATATAGTCAGTTGTTTTATTTGCCTTTAACTCCTAGGTTACAAAGGCTTTATGCATCAAAGACAACAGCTGAACACATGACTTGGCATGCAAATCATCGAACAGAAGAGGGACTAATGTGTCATCCATCAGATGCAGAGGCGTGGAAAATTTTTGATAGAACATATCCTGATTTTGCGAAGGAGACTCGAAATATTAGGTTAGGTCTCTGTGCTGACGGATTTGCTCCATTTGGTAAATCAGGAAGACACTATTCTTGTTGGCGCTTATATTAACTCCGTATAATCTTCCGCTTTGGGATGTGCATGAAAACACCGTATATGTTTTTAACATTGGTTGTGCACTCGCCCAAAAAATCAAGAAGTTAATAGATGTTTATATGCAACCATTGATTGCAGAGCTAAAACAACTATGGGATGAAGGTTTTCCTACATACGACGTTCATACTAATCAGATGTTTGTAATGAAGGCTGCTCTTCTTTGGACCATAAATGACTTTCCGGCTTATGGTATGCTATCAGGTTGGAGTACTGCAGGGATCTTAAGATGCCCAATATGTATGGAGAGATCAAAGTCGATTAGATTGAAGCATGGTAAGAAGCCAAGTTATTTTGATTGTCACAGACAATTTTTACCACTAAATCATAATTTCAGAAGGAATAAAGATGAATTCACTAGGAATCGAATTGAAAGAACACCTCCGCCATTGAGATTGACTGGTCAAGATATTTGGTACAAAGTTTTTCACTTTCCATCTGTTATTGAAGAGCCACATGGTACAACTTATGAATATGGAAGCAACCATAAATGGACCAAACGAAGTATATTTTGGGAGTTACCGTATGTCACGCCCGCCCTTTCGGGGACCCAGAATCCGGAAGGGGCGGCGCGTGACGCGACCGTACATACATACATACATACATACAGCGGAAGACTTTATACATATTTCGTACTTCTTACAGCGGAAGACTTTAGACATTATTTTTTTTTTCTTTTATAACATAAACATGCATTGACATATATATATATATATATACTTCTTCTTCTTCACATAGAGCATGCATCATAACATATATAGATACTTCTTCTTACTTCTTCTTTACTTCTTCTTATTAACATGGAGCATGCATCATAACGTATATAGATACCTAGTGCTTAGTTCAGGTTCATAATCATCGTTGTCATACGGAGACATAAGTAAGGACATCCATTAACATCATCATCATAGGTAAACATATATATATATAAACCTAACGGATCTTCTCCACCATGCCACTGCCACATACATTTGACCCCTCCTGCTGCTCCCTTTAGTTTATCCATCCCTTACCCTTATCTGCAGTACGAGGGGAAGATAAACTATAAGCACATAGGCTTAGTAAGATCCAGTCCTACTCACAAAAACCATATATCAACATTAATCATAGCATGTACCATTCATAACATATAAGCATGTAACATTCATAACATATAAGCCACATAACATGTAACATACATGGCGTAATCAACTTAACATGTAGCATAAATAACGTGAGTAAACATAACATATCTCATCCATAGCATGGCAGCATAACATGTATCATCTATAACATAGCATCATGTCATGTACGTCTAGGACTTATTTAAACATAACATATAACATATGTAACGTAGCAATCAACATAACATAAAACATATAGGTATGACCTATCAAACATAACATACATCATATGTAGCATAGTGACATAACATGACATATCAAACATAACATGCATCATATGTAGCATAGTGACATAAACATGGCATATCAAACATAACATGCATCATATGTAGCATAGTGTAGCATAGTGACCTAAACATGACATATCCAACATAACATGCATCGTATGTAGCATAGTGACATAACATGGCATATCAAACATAACATGCATCATATGTAGCATAGTGACATAAACATGGCATATCAAACATAACATGCATCATATGTAGCATAGTGTAGCATAGTGACCTAAACATGGCATATCAAACATAACATGCATCATATGTAGCATAGTGACATAACATGACATATCAAACATAACATGTAACATAACAATCTAATCAGGTAACATATGCAGGATGCTTTTGAAAACATATATTATAGGTACGTAAATATAAATCTCAACATATTTGGGCCCGGCATTGTACCACTTCTTCATTATCATAGCGCGCATCCCTAAATAGGCCCGAGGTAGCAAGTCTCGAACCTAATAGGTTACTAGGCCCGATCTTAGTCCGTCGACCTAGGACAATCGTCATAGCGTAGAAGCCCATCCTAGGCCCGAGTCTTACTCCATCGACCTAAGGCATCTTGGAGTCCATCCCGTACTAGGCCCGAGTCTTATTCCATCGACCTAGGGGCAATTATACATAGAAGCCCATCCTAGGCCCGAGTCTTATTCCATCGACCTAGGGCATCTTAGGAGCCCATCCCTTCTTGGACCCTGTTAGGGTCTTGGTACAAGCCATGCAGAAGGTAAAATACTTATATGCTTATTTTATAACATAGCTTATTTCATTTTGCAAACATAGCATACTTCATTTCATAACACATCATGCTTCCCTTCATGGACATATCATCTTTCATTTCGTAAACATGCCATTCTTCATTTCATAATATATCATTCTTCATTTCATCATCATGTCATATTCATGTCGTGAACATATCGTTTCGTTTCATTTCATAATCTTATCTTCTTCCATTTCATAACATATTTTAAACATCGCATACACATAGACATGGCAAAAGGGCATGACATCAAAAGTAAGTAAACACTAACCTAAGGCATGTTATCTTCATCTAGCATTATTTAATATCACAAGTCAACATGAATTCACCCAACATAAAACACATGTTAACCTATTCATTTAACTTAACAACAAATTCATATGCACATAAGACTTGTATTAAAACTTCATCTAATCCCCAAAATGCATGATGGTCGAATGGTCCATAGGGTCTTCTAGGGTTATCTTTTAACCTAATTCATTTCATACAACTTCATTTGCATATAACATATGGATTAAAACTTCATTTGTTCACCCAAAAACCTAGGTTGGCCGAATGGTCCAAGTAGGGTTTTTTTAGGGTTAACCTTTAACCTAATTCGTTTCATATAACAACAACCTAATTCATTTCATATAACAACAATTTCATTTGCATATAACATATGGATTAAAACTTCATTTGTTCACCCAAAAACCTAGGTTGGCCGAATGGTCCAAGTAGGGTTTTTAGGGTTAACCTTTAACCTAATTCATTTCATATAACAACAACCTAATCCATTTCATATAACAACAACTTCATTTGCATATAACATATGGATTAAAACTTCATTTGTTCACCCAAAAACCTAGGTTGGCCGAATGGTCCAAGTAGGGTTTTTAGGGTTAACCTTTAACCTAATTCGTTTCATATAACAACAACCTAATTCATTTCATATAACAACAACTTCATTTGCATATAACATATGGATTAAAACTTCATTTGTTCACCCAAAAACCTAGGTTGGCCGAATGGTCCAAGTAGGGTTTTTAGGGTTAACCTTTAACCTAATTCATTTCATATAACAACAACCTAATTCATTTCATATAACAACAACTTCATTTACATATAACATATGGATTAAAACTTCATTTGTTCACCCAAAAACCTAGGTTGGCCGAATGGTCCAAGTAGGGTTTTTAGGGTTAACCTTTAACCTAATTCGTTTCATATAACAACAACCTAATTCATTTCATATAACAACAACTTCATTTGCATATAACATATGGAGTAAAACTTCATTTGTTCACCCAAAAACCTAGGTTGGCCGAATGGTCCAAGTAGGGTTTTTAGGGTTAACCTTTACCCTAATCCATCTTAATCCTAACATCATCATATAGTTACAAAAACATGACATAGAGCTTCATTAAAACCCTAAAATCATGGCATGGCCGAATAGGCTTTAGGGGCTATTAGGGTTAGCCTTTAACCTAATTCCTTTTTCCATGTTAACATCATCATCTACCTCCTAAACATAGCATACAACTTCATTGATAAACTAAAACATAGCTTGGTTAGATATAACATATAGATTTCTTTTACAAACATCAATCGAAGCTACTTGTATGCAGGTGAGGGATACTTACATCCTTCGCTTTGCTTTGGGTGGGGAAGATGACCTAAGGAAGATTAAAACCTAGCCTTCTCTTGCTTGGATGGGGTTCGGCCAAAGGTGGAGAGGGAGCTAGAATTCGGTGAGAAGAAGAAGAAGAAGAGAGGAAGTGGCAAATTAGAACTTTCCCTCTTCTTTATAAAGGTTTCTCTTCTCTTCTTCCATGTCTCTTCATTTGCCTTTATCACACTTATCTATAATCCCCCCCTTCCTCTAATGATAATATCCTATTGGGCTTCTGGTTAGTGGGTACATCTATAGGGCTTGGCTATCTCTAGAGGTTTGGAGTTCAATTCCTAAGTCTTGCATCCATTTTTGGCTTATTTTCTTTTGTTTTGGAAAAGGCCCACCCAAGGCCCATGATCATCAAGCCAAAAATTCCTGTAAAATTGCTAGGAATTTTACGGGCGTTACACCGTATTGGTTTAGTAATTTGATTCATCATAATCTCGATGTTATGCATATTGAGAAGAATATTTTTGATAATCTGATAAATACAGTGATGGATATCACCGGAAAAACAAAAGATAATCTGAATGCAAGAAAAGATATGCGACTCATTTGCAAACGACATACCCTTGATGTTGATGAAAATAGTAGAGGACCAAAATCAAAGGCAGTTTATATATTGAATAAGGAACAGAGACGTGTTGTTTGTGAATGGTTGAAGTCATTAAGATTTCCTGATGGGTATGTTTCTAATCTTGGGAGATGTGTCGATATGAAGGAATGAAAATTGATGGGTTTGAAAAGTCATGATTGTCATATATTCATGGAAAGACTTATTCCTATTGCCTTTAAAGAACTCTTACCGAATTTTGTCTGGGGTGCCATTACAGAGTTAAGTATTTTTCTTCGTGATATATGCTCAACAGTTTTGGGATATTCACACATGGAGAAGTTAGAGAGAGACATTCCAATCATTTTGTGCAATTTAGAAAGGATTTTTCCGCCTGCATTTTTTGATTCAATGGAACATCTTTTGGTTCACTTGCCATATGAGGCCAAAGTTGGAGGACCAGTTCATTATCGATGGATGTATCCTTTTGAAAGGTATAATTCACATATTCTATAGCCGTTAATATTGCATAAAAAGTTTAATTTTTTATATATTTATTTCTAATACAATTTGTTATATTACAATCGATTCTTATATCATTTGAAGAAAAAGTGAAAAATAAGGCACATGTTGAAGCCTCTATTGTGAATGCATATATTGTGGAGGAAGTAACAACTTTTGCATCATATTATTTTGAGCCTCACGTTGGACCAAAAAGGCGGAAATCCGGAAGGAATGATGAAGGTCTGTCGATCCCAATTTGAATTCATTCTCGATTTTTAATTATCTTGGTCGACCAGTGGACAGTGTAAGCAACGATACTTAATCGATCAAGAATGACGGCAAAATTGTATATATGTTTTACTTAATTATCCAGAAGTATCGCCATATTTCGAGTTAGTATATATTTCTTATTTCTTCGTCAAGTGTTAATTTGTTTATGTTATAATACAATTTTTTATTATAGGATCTTTCAAAATTTATATTCTGAAATCCCGACACGTGACTTTGATCACTTCTGCGATCAGGAATTTGCACCATGGTTCAAATCATATGTAAGCAGTTTTAATTACCTCATTTTTTTTTACACGTATCTTAACTTTTAAATAAATATCATTTTCATTTGAGTATAGGTTTATGCTAACCAAACTGACGTTCAGCAAGAATTGCTAATCCATCTATCATGGGGTCCAAAAGCAATGGTACACACTTGGCCAGCATATTTCATAAACGGCTATAATTTCCACACTCAAGAATATGGAAATGGAAAGAGTACAATGAATAGTGGAGTATGTGTTCGGTCTTCCAATGATGGAGGTGCAAGCAATGATTTTTATGGTTTGCTGGATGAAATTATAGAGATTGATTATCCTGGTCCAGAAATGCAAGTTATCTTATTTATGTGTCGCTGGTTTGACCCTGTCAGAGGGATGAAGGTGCATCCACAGTATAATTTGGTTGAAATAAATCATAAAAGATTTTATAAGAGATATGAACCATTTATTTTGGCACAACAAGCGATTCAAGTTTTCTATGCTCCATATCCTAGTTTGAGGCGTGACAAAAATGAATGGTGGGTCGTTTCAGAAACAAAAGCACGGAAAAAAATTGAAGAGCGCTGGCAAGACATTGCATATCAACAAGACAAAGTTACAAATATGTTTCATACCGAGGAATATATAATTCCAACATTACGAGATCCCAGCGGAGTAATGATAAACGTGGATGCAACTGAAATTGATGATAATGATGAAGAGGAGGAGGGGGACGAGGAGGAAGAGGAGGAGACCGAGGATGTGGATACTGATGAGGATGAGGAAGATGATAATGAGGACTTTGAAATTTGACGTCTAGGGTAAGTTTTTATATATATAATTTTAGTTTAAAACTATAATTTTACAAATTTTCTCAGCTCAATTATTTGTTTATATAATGTCTCATTGTTAAATTTATATCTTTTGTCTCTGTATGTTGTGTATATTTTGTTCTTATAGGTTATCAGTGGTGAAATCATCGTAGCTTAGCGCAGTCGCAGTCTCTCATCTCTTCATTATGCATATTGTAAGTTTTTCATGTTCTTCATTAAGCATAAAAGTTTTATTTTCTTTATTCTAATTTTGTTTTTGGTTGATAGTTTCGACGTGGTGGACAGAGACGACAGAGTACTAGTAGTGGCCAGACTGATCCACCGCCTGCCAGCACTATACCTACTTGCCCTCCTGACCGCTCGGACCTTCACATGATCGATCGCCAAGACCATCTCATTCGCAAGACGGCCTTCCCATTCGATTCACTGCACCGCAGACACTCCTCTTCGAGAACATCGAAGTCATCGTATATATTTCCGATTGGAGATTCGTAAGTAATATAAGTATTATAATTTTTAAACTATCTTAATTATTTATTCAATTTTTTTTCACTTTATCATAGGTTTGAAAATTCTGTACCTGTTATTCGCGAGATCAATAAAATCGTGAATAACTATTGGAGAGGAGACTCTTTCATCATACTCAAGCACGCCAGACCTCTGAAAAAGAACTATGGTGGTGCGAGTGTATAATTGATTCATTTTATATATTACATAAGTGATTATATAAACAATTGTTTTTTTTCCATCTCAGCGGAGATTTATTTGGGACCCTACTCAAGACTTGGAAGTTAAAAGAATTTTAAAAAAATGTGGCTATGATCATATCCTAGATGTATTGAGTCATGCCAAATGTCTTGAAAAAACCGTGTCATGTCAGAAAATTGGAGTAAAATCTCCAATTATTGGCAATCTGATGAGAGCAAAAAAAGAAGTCAACAGAATAAATTAAATCAAGCATGTAATTCTGGAGACTTATCTGCAATATATGCGGGAGGATCTATAAATATCGAGGAGCATTCACGTAGATTGGTAATTTTTAAATTCTACAATTAGTTTTTAAATATATTTCAGATTATTATTTTATTTCTAACATTCTTATATTTAGTCTAAGGAATTGGGAAAGTAGCGAATTTATAGATACTTTCGCTCAGACTTTCCAAAAAAAGATAAGACTTGGAGTGGAGATAGAGCTCGAGCAATTAAGGTTTGAATTAATCTTTAAACTTACTTTATAACTTTAATTCTAGTTATGTAAATGCTCGATTAAAATTTTAATTTTGTGTAGGAGAGATATGATCGTTATCCTCATCTCGAGAGAATTTGGAGATGACGGTGACATCGAGGATCCGAGCCATCCGTTAGTAATAATTTGGATTTATGGCTTGAGGAGTGGAGGATCAAAAGGGGAAGGATATTAGGTATGAGTTCTCCGAGCGAATGCATAATGCTCCTCGTAGATCTATTTCTTCTACTCCACCAAAGATGGCGACAGATACATAACTTAACCGAGGAGGTTAGCAATTTGAAGGACATAATACATGAAAGAGATCGAAATTCTAGAAATACAACAACAAAACTCACAAAGGGATCAAGAAATGATAGAAATGCGACGACAAGCCTTTCTTATCGATTCCAAAGAATTTAGTTCACGGTCCAAGTCATATTCCTCCGAGTCATGAGATGATGATTTACGGCGATGATGATATTGTATCGTGTTTTAATTAGTACTTTTAAAATTTTTTAGTTTATTGAGTTTGTTTATTGCTTTAAACAGAATGATCGATGAAGTTAATCCTTATGGCGGTTGAACATGCACATCATTGTAAGTCTTTGCATATTTATTTTCGTGTTAGTATATAGTTTTTAATAATGTATGATACTTTTGTTTCTTTTCT
Source organism: Wurfbainia villosa (assembly GCA_025175895.1). Classification (NCBI taxonomy): domain Eukaryota; kingdom Viridiplantae; phylum Streptophyta; class Magnoliopsida; order Zingiberales; family Zingiberaceae; genus Wurfbainia; species Wurfbainia villosa. The sequence continues at coordinate 6,094,758 of JAKLTH010000042.1, forward strand.
AATGCAGGTAGAAGAATGTCGGCGATTGCTTACCAGATTCTCTTTTCTTTTTTCTTTCCCATCTGTTGAGATCTTTTGTAGACATTGTTATTTTGATATCAGAACTATGTTGATGTTTGAAATGTTGTAGGATATAACTTTTTATTTGGAATGTTGTATTGTCTTAACCGATCAGTGTTGCTTTGTATTTATTTGGATATGATTGAATATTATTTTGTTGTATTGAATGTGTGTGTGTTTTGTTTGTATTGAATGTATTTATTTGGATATTAGAACTAATTGTGTTTTGTTGTGTGTGTGTGAAAATTTGTATATACGATAGAATATCGAAACGGATGAAATTCGTTAAAAAAATTTTTATTTAGCGACAAATTTAGCGACAAAACTACAAATTCGTTGCTAAATTCTGAGAAATCTGCGACGACTTTTGCGATGAATTAAATTTTCGTCGCAAATTAGCGACGAATTTAGCAACGAATCCAACCTGCGACAAATTTTGCAGCAATTTTGCGGCGAATTAAATTAAATCGCCGCAAATTTTAACGAAAAAAAAGAATTGTCGCAAAATATTGAACTCATGACGAAATTAGCGGCGAATAAATTTGCGTAATTTATATCACCACAAATTTACTAACGAATTTCTTATTTCGTCTCAAAATTACTAACGAAAAATTAATTCGTCGAAAATATGATTTTTTGCCAATTTTCTGATAAACAATGACGAATTTGCGGCGAATTTGTATCGATCAAAATTTACCAACGAATTTCTTATTTCGTCGCGAAAATTACCAACGAAACAATTAATTTGTCGCAAATTTGCAACGAATTTTTAATTCGTCGCAAATTTTTGCGACGAAAATTGCGACGAATTTTTGAAATCCCGATAACTTCTGCAACAAAATTAGCGACGAAATTTTAAATTCGTCCCTAATTTTCGTCGCTAAAATTCATCGCAAAAATTCGTCGCTAATTTTGTCGCTATTATTTACGATGCTTTATTCGCAACAAAAATATTTTTGTCGCTAAATTCGTCGCTAATTTATTTTGCAACGAATTTTATTTTAAAATTCGTCGCTAATGACTATTTTTTGTAGTGATATAAATGTGTTCAAGAGGGCAATGAGGTGAGGCAAAAGAAAAAGAGGAAGACTTGACAAAAACAGTAATCTAGTCACAAAAAATAATTAAACATGTCAACTTTGAGAAGTGATTACACAGTTACGGGAGTTCACCAGTTGAAAAACATCCACATGGTAGATCCCAAATTGTTTGGAGCATACCATGCAGGTACACAGTTTTATCGTGTTTATGAACCAGAGATTTAGTGGACATAAAGTAAAGCTTACAGTCAGGATCTCAAACTATCTATTGAATGAAGCATATTCAAAGCTTCATTTATTTCAGCAAAGGCAAAAAAAAGCGATTCATTGTCTCCCAGTTCTTATTTTCTCATTTATTTATTTTGTATTTGAATCAGTTCGGAATCTAAATTCATAAACACTGAAGAAGCACCCTCCAAATAATCATCATGAAAAGCCAACCGCAGCAGCAATCATCTATTGTCAAATAACAAGCTGCCCAAAAATGAACCAAAACAACTTGCCCATGTCAAGCAAAAAAGAGAAAGATCATACCTTGTGGTATAGGGCTTTCCAGGCGCCGTCGTCGTCCGCACCACTCCTCCATCATCGCGGAGTCAGTCATGGATAGGCAGCAAAGGTTAGTATAGTCGAGATAGACGAGTGCATGCCTGGTTAATTATCTCCGGCACCAACTGTTCCATTATGGACGCCCCGCCCTGCAGCTCCGCCGCGACGTCCTTATCCCCCAAGCCATATCTCCGTCACCGAAGTGGCCCTTGCAATCCCTACCGGCAATGTCTCAGTGTCTCTCCCGTCTGGCAGGACTTCGTCCTATTACACCTCCAGAAGATGGATCCACTGTCCACGTGTCCTGAACGGGATTTTGAACGGTTAGGAGTCCTCTTAGTCGGTGCCATCTTCTGCGCCCTTATTTTCTGCGGCGAACTTAAGCATAAAATATATTTGATTTATGAAATTATAAATGTAGCAAATATGCAATTTTAATAAACATGTCGTTGATTGTTTCTTAATATAAATTGGAGCAAATGGTCAATTATTTTATTTACAAAGTAAGTTAATTTTATGTACTGTATTGCACTAATGAAAAAGCCCTTGTCAAGTCCAACAGTATTAAAGCCCGGCCCAAGTGAGGCGATCAATTGGGCCCAAAACTAGGCTATAGTCTCATCCACGGCACGATTCGAGACAAGAACGAACGGTCCAGATGCGCCGAACTCATGGATCCGAGCGGGATTAAGCCCTGCCGTCCGCCGTAACCCGTCGCCGCTCAGCTATAACTACATTTTCTCCTCTCTCTCTCTCTCTCTCCGACAGCCGACTGATTCGAGAGGTTTGTCTTCGCGGCCACGCAACCCTTGTCCTCCTCCTCGCTCTCTCGCTCCCTCGCTCCCTCGCTTTCTCGATTTGAATCTCCTTCTTCCTTTGCCGCCGTCGGATCGTGATCAAAGACAGCAGCTGCAATTTGCCGAGTATGCCGACCGGTAAGGACAATTGCTTCGACCCGCTTTAGTCTCGATCTTCCGGGAGACTTGATCTCCATCTTGGTCTTTTTTATTACCTTATTCTGGAAACAAAATATGAATTTACTGGATTTTAGTTGTTTCTTCGTGTGTCGATTCTCTATGGCTGGTTATTTTCCCCCTATCTTGAGTGTGCTATGGAAATTAGGGTTCTTTTCGGGCACTTGATCCAGGTAATTCCAGGAGTTTCGGTTTGTGCTTGGCGTAAAACGTTTTTGTTCACATTATTTTCCTTGATCTCTGCATCTCGGTGAGTCACTGAGAACGAGATACTGCTTGATTACTGACCAGAGAATATCACATTAGTTTGTCATTTTCACCTTCTTAGATGGCTGTGATCTGTTGAGGTAATTATTAATGCATGAGAAAAAGGGTAATCTACGCCTAACTTACGAGGATGGTATTTTTGTGGGCCGGTCGATTAAACACATCACGCGTATTCGCTGCTTTTGTGTTGTCTTAACAAGGAGCCTAATTTTGCAGATCATTCGGAAATGTGCTGTAATTTAAATCTACAGGACTACAGAACGTTGATTCTTTGTGCTAAAACAACAACTTTTGTGTGTTTTTTTTGTTTATTCCAAGGTTATTGCCTTAAGTTAGTTAAGCACAATTATTCCCAATATTGAAATCACTGGGTATTTCCAAATATGTTAGAATATATTCTCGCATCTGGATGTCATAAAAAGGTACTGGCTCTTTCCCAATAGTTCAAGTTTTTTTGAAAGTAATTGCCTTATCAGGCAAGGAACTAAGGTTGTTTAAAACCTAGTTATTGCTAATCTTTGATCTGGAACATGAAATGTTGGTTTTGTGTGATTCGATGACAATGTAAGCTCAATCTTTTCTCCTTGGCTTTAGCATACCTTTCCTAATATTTTTAAAGAATTTTCTGGCTTTCTATCTTAAGAGGACAGGGTGGGTTAGGATGTACTTTATATTGTGTGATCGTAATAATATGGATGGGTTTCTTCCTGAATGGCTTAGGGTTTGGGATTTTATAATGACATCACACATTAAAACTTTAACAATATGCTTTCCTTTGTGTTACAACAAAAAACTTAAACAACCAATTCATTTCATGAGGCTTAACTTTGTTATTATGAATTCCAAGCCCTCACTTGAGTAGGATATTCAAAAGTGACCTTTTGTTTAGGCCGGAATTTTCTATATTAATGCAGTGGGTTGGATTAATTTGTTTGCCATTAGGTTCTTGGCATACGCATTAGAGTGATCTGTATCATGTATAATTTGCATGCAAATATTAAGATAGGCTTATAGCCCTCTTTTTTTTTTTTTTTTTCTTTTTTAACTAATTATTTGCCTGAAATGTTTCTTTTCCCTTCGCTAAAAATAGTTAGTTCATTTTCCCTCTTGTAAATTCTATGCTGTTTTAGAGTCCTATTAATCGAACTAATAGTTACATTTATGCAGACTTAGTATGTAATTTTTATGGTTTTTTTTTTAAATCACGCAGTTAGTGTCAAGTGGCAAAAGGAAGTCTTTCAAGCTGTGGAAATTGACACCAGTCAACCTCCTCTTGTATTTAAATGCCAATTATATGCTTTAACTGGCGTACCTCCTGAGAGGCAAAAGATCATGGTCAAGGGTGGCCTTTTGAAGGTTTTTGAATTGCATTTTACTTTCATGAAGATATTTTATCCTCGTTGTTATAATTTTACAAAGATAGTTCGCATTGTAACAACTAAGAATTACTATTCTTTTATGTAGGATGATGCTGATTGGGCAACTTTAAGTATTAAAGAGGTGGTGTAATTTTCTTAATTTTCTCTGTTACCTGTATGTCTTTTATACATGCTCTGAGGTAGTTTGAAAAATATTTAACAGGGACAAAAACTGATGATGATGGGCACAGCAGATGAAATAGTGAAAGCTCCAGAAAAGGGTCCTGTATTTATGGAAGACTTGCCAGAAGAGGAACAAGTAGTAGCAGTTGTGAGTCTCAATCTTATCATTTACAATTCATGATGCGTTTAGGATGCATCTGGAATTATGCAGTTCTTTTGTACTCGTAAAATAGCAATTCTATATTATTCATCGGCTTGTTTCTTATTTCTTCTGTATTGGTTGTTTCTAAAAATATTAGGAGACTTAACAAAACTTTCTCAGTAAACGCCGTTGAATAATTTGATTATTTTTTCTGAGTCATTTGCACCGAGCTACTGAGGACATAAATAGCCAATAGTGATTGTTTTCTTATTTTCTGAATCTGTTCAATCTTTGTGTTGCTAGATCACAGTCCATAAACAGGCTTTTGTAATTGAATAGTGAAATCAGCAAAACTGAAAAAAGCTGTTATAATGAGAGGATTTGTTCGTGGAGAACCATTTATCTGGATGAAAATTTATGGTAGTCATATTGTGTTTGTTTTTATTTACTATTCAAATTTATTTTTTTAGGTATAATTGTCTAGCAACATTGGTTCAAATGCCAATTTTCTTACTGCTTTATATTTTAACATTCATTCATGGGAGCTGGCTTGTAGTTTGTCATTGTTGTTATGGTTGTAGATGCCTGGGCCTGAATGCTTATATGTATCCTTTTTTGGAGAAAGATTTCTGAAGAGTTAGTAACATAAGATGACAAATGAAATATAACAATAAAAAATCCTCCTTTCCAAATCCTAGGAATTTCATTTTTTCTTCTTATTTCACACATGCATGAATTTGAAGATTTTTTTATGTCATTTTAGTTTCACCTTGACATCCCATTGAGTTTGTGCTTGTATTGTCATACCCATGTTAATTTGGAAAAATTAACTGATTTTTAACACACAGGGTCACAGTGCTGGTCTTTATAACCTGGGAAACACTTGTTACATGAACTCTACATTGCAATGTTTACATTCTGTACCTGAGTTGAAGTCTGCACTCTTGAGGTGATCTTTTATATTACCATCTGTTATACATGGAAAGTTAAGGGATTGCTTAGCTCATTGAATAACTTCAGATGCATAATGTAATCTTCAATTTGCTGTTCACCAACAGCTATACCAACTCAGCAAGAAACAATGAGCTAGATCAGTACTCACATCTACTGACACTTGCAACTCGAGATCTTTTTAGTGAACTTGATAAGAATGTCAAGCCTGTTGCACCATTGCAGTTCTTATCGGTTAGTTTTTAATCTCTTTCAGTTACTGTTAATCCTCAATTCTCGGTCATCAATGGTTTTTTTTTGTCGCTAACCTTATTGTATCTGGTAATTGTCATTCTGGAATAAAAACTTTGAGTGGTTATATGCAATGATAATGAAAATATAAAATTTGAATTTATACCTTACTATAGTAGTCGTAAAAATTTAATTCATTCATTGAACATTTGCCTTAGTTTAACGCTGGCTGGCAATCTAATGCAACCCTCTTCTTTTATCCAGGCTTGGGATCGGCCACGATAAGCTTAACTCATCATGGACGGAGTTTTAGTTGTAAAAATTTAATAGGCACCAAAAATCTCACTAGAAATATTGAAATGAGAACTCAAAAATCAACATAGACTGAAACATAATATCATTAGTGAGTATCTATAGCAATCTAATATTATTAAAAATGATCTTTTAATTAATATACACTTGTATTTAAAAAGAAAAAGAAGTATTAAAACTGTATCGGCACAATATGATACTGTACTAAATGTTTTGGTTTGAGACTGAAACTCCAACATGACTCAAAATATTAAAACTTGCCTTGTAAATTGTGGAAAATGATGGTAACCCATGATGAAGTGCAAAAGTATGTGAATCCATTTGTTACTTCTTATTTTTGTTTTATATGACAATTTAGAAACCGATAATCTATGTTGTGTTTGTTATTGGAAGTATGACACCGCAAAAGTGAAACTAAAGGTTTTTCAAGATCCTATCTATGTAATATGTTTAATCAGTTTCTTATTTGTTTTAATGGTTACTCCATTAACTAAACTTTGGGTTCAGATTTTGCGAAAAAAATATCCTCAATTTGCACAGCAGCATAATGGAGGTTACATGCAACAGGTTTTATTTTCTAAATATCTCTTATTCTCATGTTTTATTTGATTTTTTATGGTTGATGAATGCATTGAAGAAATTGTCAATGCTCTATACACTGTTCTTGCAGGATGCTGAAGAATGTTGGACCCAAATTATGTACACGCTCTCACAATCTCTTAGATCAACAGATTCAGATTCAAGGTACTTTTCATTCATTATATCTAGGTTACTTAGATTAAACAAAATGGTGTTTGATACTTTGATACATAGTTTCCTCTCTGTTTTGCGTGATAGTGTTTAGTTATTTTGCTTGATACTAGATTATGCAACATCCTTTATGTTTGAATTATGCATGTTATGATTATGGAATGGCTGTTACATCCGAAAGAAATTCATTGAGATAGGGCCTTTTCTTTTCCTAGAAATGTTCAATTAGATGGAGTTCTTCTACATTATTGAAGACTTACTATTAAACAAACCTCATGATCTGGCTTCACTTATGAATTACTAGAAAATCAATCACAACATATTTTTATACATCTTAAGATGGGAAGAGATTGTTCAGAAATAGAGAAAAGGACATCTTTTTATGTATGCCAAGTGAAATTCCTGATTTGTGCATCCAATAATAATTGTTAGAGGAATTAACTAAATTCTAAGTGTACCATGGAGAAGGGGAGGGTTCGTTCTGCACCAGAAGATGAAGTGGAAGGACATGTTATATCTGTGATCATGTGTACTGCAAACTGAACAAATGCCCAAAAATTAGCCTATAATTGAAGCGTCTATCTCTATGATGATCTTGTTTCAAATTTCCTAGCACTCTAGGTTTTGCTACTTTTTCTTATGTTCTAGATTTATATGTGATCATGTGTTTTAACTATGGTCGGCTATCTTGATTTAAATACAAGTATGCATGTTTTGATCATCATGCAGTGAGGCATCGGCAGCAGTGAAGACATTGTTTGGTATTGGTCTTGTCAACAGGTAAATATAATTTTTCATTTTGAAGCAGTATGGATGAACATTTGGCATTAGAGCTTCAAATTTGGTGGACCTTTTGGTTTCTTTATGCTAACAAATCTATATCTGATATAAATGTTCGCTATGGCCAACCCAAAATTGCATTGCCACGTGAAATCTGTGCCTAGATCATACCTTGGGGACAAGTAAGGCTCAAACAAAGGGAAGACATACTCTATATCACTGATTATTGTTTACAATGTGAAATTGAAAAATCAGCAACTGTTGACATATCCTAGTTTTGGAGCTGAGTTTTCGAGGAGTTTTCCCCATGTACCAAAATATTAGTTCTCATTAGTTCAAGAGAATACATTTTCTAGCACTGGAAAATTCAAACTTGCTCATAAATATCCATAAAAATATTTAATAAATTGGCATGCGTTGTTTGTTTTTTGCTAGTCCTGGGTAGGATAACATGTATATGCTAATGACTTTAGGTTATCCAGCAGAAAAGTTTCAGTATTCCACTAACTTTGCTTTCCTGTTAATTGTTATACAAAGAATACCAAAGGAATATTAAGTGAATAGAATTGTATACTTCGTAGCATCAATGCCATGATAAGCCTTGTTTGTCCGAGCTATTTGAGTTCGATTAATGGATATTATCATCATTGAACTTCGTAATGCTGTATCAATAAAAATATTCATATCTCTTAAATTATGATAATTATAATTCTCTTGGTATGCCTTAATGGCCACTTGGTCTCCCAACACTGATCTAGTTGTACCATTGTCTTTTTGAGCCTTAGGGGCATAAAGTAATCACATTAATTTCAGATGCTCCTTTCCATTTCAATCACTCACTCCATCCTATTACTGATATCTTAAACAATTTCACCTTTATATTAAAAATAGACAAAAGATATTTAGAACACTTATGATAATTTCATGTTTGTTCACATTAGACTCTCCCTTGATGCAAATCTTTAGTAATAAGAAAACAAAGTCTTATGCTTCTAGAATCTCTATTTGTCATTACAATTTCATAGATGTTTTTTTTGTCACGTCAATATGCTTATTATATCTTTTGACCGACCAGAATAAAAAATCATATGCAATTCCACCCTTCATCTGTATTTCTGCATTTGTTGTAATTATTAAATAGGTGCATCTATTTTTGGTCTTCTAATTACAAAATGAAATTGATCTAAAAAATGTTTATTATCTCCTTTCTTCTCCCAGCAACTCCTTTGGGCTTTGCAAATACAATTGCAATGTAATAAATTCAATGACTTCTGTTTGAATTGAGTTTTTTGTGATCCAATTGAAATGTTTTTCCTAGCTCGTGATACTGAACTAGAATCATTAGTGTAAATCATTTTAATCTAGAATTAACCATTTGACATTTCTATTTTATGTTCTGAGATAAGATGGTACATACTGCTAAATAACTCTAGAATTAGTCGTTTGATAATTTTATTCTTTTTTTGTTATGACAATATGATTTTACATAGAGCTCAATAACTCATGTAGCTTTTCCTAAATGACAAATAGTTTGGGTTGTTGTGTTTGTTCTATGTTTTTTTATGGTCAATTGAGATGCAGAATTGGCTAACAATTTATTTATTATTTTTATTAGGGTCTTCTGTGCAGAAAGTAGTGAAGAAAGCTTTGAAAATGAATCAGTGTATGCACTGAAATGTCATATCTCACAAGAGATAAACCATTTGCACGAAGGACTTAGATGTGTAAGTAATCTGCATTATAACCTCCTTTATAGGTTTGATATTCTTGCTTGGAAATATAGGGGAGGGAGGAGGAGGGAGAGGAAAGAATCACAATATTGCACATGAACCATGAATTATTATAATTGTGTCATTTTATCTCTTCGTCATTTTTTAATTAGCTATCCTTTCAAGTAAACCCGGTATTTCATACTGCCAAGTTCACTTATGATGTACTAGTTAGACTGTATTTTTTATGTGGAGTCTTATTGACTTGTAAAACAAAATCACGCATGAACATTTGACAGGCTCTAAAGTCAGAGCTTGAGAAGACTTCTACATCTCTAGAGCGTACTGCGATCTTTTCAAAAGAATCACGTATTAGTGAATTGCCTAGGCAAGGCACTTTCTATTTCCTCACAAATTATAAGTTTTCTTGTTCTGAAAATAATTCTCATTCTTTCTCAGGTACTTAACGATTCAATTTGTTCGCTTCTTCTGGAAAAGAGAGTCAAATCAAAAGGCAAAGATATTGAGGGTAATTAGTTTTATTATGCAACATCCATTTTTTCAATGTCGTTTGCCATGGGAAATTTTGTAGCTTGGTTTATGTGTCACTTTTCCTTCATCTATGGAATAAATAAGTGATTGAAATCTGCATTCCTCTTCAGAAAATCCTTGGGTCTCTAAATGTTTTAGCTTATCTTATGTTGCTTTTCTTCGGAGTTGATTATCCATTGGAACTGAAGGTTTATGAGTTGGCCTCTAATTTTTAGCTTATTTTATATTACTCTTCTTTAGAAAGTTGATTATCCTTTGGAACTTGATGTTTATGAGTTCTGCTCAGATGAGCTCTGTCAAAAGCTTCAGGCTCCCCGTCAGGTTTTTCCACCTTTTCCCTTTGAAGTTTTTAGTTTGTACATGTGTTTTGATTACTTTTACTCTAATGTGCTACCTATGGTGACGTGCATAAGGTTCTACGAGAATTGGAAAATGTCAAGCTTGGAATTAAAGTGGAAAACAACAAAAAGGAAAATGAAATTGACGTGCCTAAATCAAAGGAGGTACGTGGATAAAGGCCCATCTCTTGTCTCCTAAAAAGTTGCCATGTGAGATACTTAAGAAAAGTACATTCATCTCTTTGGTTGGAGGCTTAGATCTCTGCTGCCTCATCGTAGTTCTATTAAAAACTATCTGTTGAATCTTTGTGACTGACAATCTGAATTGAAAAGATTACTCAGATTTATGATAGTTGAGCTAAGTATTTACTAATGCTAGTATCTGGACTTCCCAAGTTTTTTTTCCGTGTATGAAAATATGTATTACCAATATATGAGGTCTTTTCTTCTAGAAACTAAGCCGACCCCATCTAGTGGGATAAGACTTAGTTGTTGTTTCTTTTAGAAATTAAAATATGAGACCTTGTGAAACCAAGGGGCAGGGATATATGTTCCATTGTTGATGCAGTTAGCATACCAAAGCAAAGTCTGTATTTTGATCGAGTATACAAGGCTAAGATACTATTATATCAGAAAACAGATGTGATCTATGTTTATTCGTAATTACTACAGTCTAGACTCCCTTGTCATTGAGTTTTTTTTGTGCATCTTAGACCTTCATTAACTAACACATTCTTTGAAATCATGTGTAAGATTAATGCTGTCTTTTAGGAAGCTCAGAAATGTGATAAAAGCTATCATGACTTGCTTAACTCTGTCTTTTGGATCTTTGTTTTCTTGATATCTGCAGGGATCATCCAATGAAATTGGAGAATCATCTGGGCTCATTGAAAGAGGTAAGCATCAATTGTTCATAAATTATGATCCTTATATGGCTTGATTATGAGTTTTTGAATATCCATGTTTCTCCATGAAGTCCATGCGGTTTGGGCTTGCTGGCAAGTCATCATCAATTTTTTTTTATCCTAATGCTTCATGTTCTCTTAATTTCTGTGTGTGCTTGATTTACCAACTTAGCCATGGTTTATGTTTTTAACAATTAAAGCTGTTTTATGTCATTTTTCTTGGAATGAGTTAAGCTTCAGTATTACTGACACAACACCATGAAAGTTCTGCCAAATCTTCCATGCGCGAATCTGTTAGATGGCATCTTTAGCCTATCAGGTCTCTTTGGAATTGTGATATGCCGCTAAAGTTGTGACCTATCAACTTGCATACTTTCGTTGATGACCCTTCACTCCCTTTCGATATTTGGCTGTCTGATATAAATCATTTACTCATTTCCTTTACATGCACCATACATTTCATAAGTTATCTTCTTCTTGACTTCTGCTGTACTATATTTTGTTAGTTTCATGTTCCTTCTTGCTTAACACATTTCTGTTTTAGTCCCCTGTAAATCTCTTTTTGCGGGATTATACTTCAACCTTTTAAATCTTGAAAAAGATAATTTTTGTATAGTTTTAAATATACAGTTGTATGAACTTTTTGACACAACTTCGGTTTCTCCCCCTCTAAATCCTTATTTGCTGGGATTTGAAATGGTTTAGCAGTTAAAATTAATTAGTTACAAACATAGAATAAATATGTTGCTACATAAATTCAAGTTGCATGGCTATCGTTTCTTGTTATACTCTCTACTCCATTTACACTAGCTGGTTCATCTGAAGGAAAAGTGCAATTAACTGGAATTTACGATTTGGTTGCTGTGCTCACTCACAAGGGAAGGAGTGCTGACTCTGGGCATTATGTTGCCTGGGTAAAACAAGATACTGGTGCATCTTCAAAACCCACAATTTCATTATTTAGGCACATTTATCTCCCCTTCTTCAATCTCATTATTCATGGCGAAACTCCTACAGGAAAATGGATCCTATTCGATGACGACAATCCAACCAATCAAAGGGAAGAAGATATTACAAAGCTATCTGGGGGCGGTAAGTCAGCTTAAGTATATGAAAAAAACAATCCCATTTTTTTTTAGCTTTTCTCAAATGTACTCAGTTGCTTAAATGAACCTCGAACTCTATGCAGGTGATTGGCATATGGCATACATCTGTATGTATAAAGCCCGAGTGGTTTAACGAAAGCATACTTTTTAAAGAAACGAAAGATGAAAAAACTTGTGCTGATAAATTTCATAAGATTGCCTATTGTTTTTGTTTTTTATGTATCCTTGTTTCTTATCACTTAATTTTATGTTTCTGGATTATATTATCCACAATATTATTTCTTATGTTAGTTCTTACATTTAAGAGTCGATGAATGAACGTGTCTGGTATCTGAGAGAGCTCAAGTTTGATCGAGCATTGTTTGTCCAATTCGTGGGTTGTGATGGAAATTGGACTGTGGCAATCGAATTTGTAATAGGTCATGAGATTCTAAATGTGCTTTTTTTCCTTTTTCACTGGAAATCAGGTGCCCTCTCTGCAAGGAGCAATAAAAATTTATAGTTAATAAGAGAATTAATATTTGAATGTTAAAGATCAATTTTTAAAATCTATGTGAGTTGTGTTTTGAATTTGCTCGGCAAGTGAATCAAGAAGAAGAAAAAGACTCTTTACCTTGCAAAAATGAAATCGATCAAACATTGCAAACTCATCGTTCTAATGGGACATGGTGGCGTGCCCATGGCCATGTTATTCTGTTGTTGGACAAGATGAATGCATGGCTCCATCTAGGTTGGGACTACAACCGAGCTTCTCTCTACGTTTTCAAAAAATGGAAAGCGTGCAAGTGGCCTCCTCTGCTACTCAATTCTTCAAAAAGGTATAGCAATCCCATTTTATCGAATTGGATTATGTTCTCAATTTGGTTCGACCAGTAGTGGAAGCCCCCTCTCCTACGCTCATCTCCACGGAAGAAGTGTGTCTGCATGTTCCTCAGTTTAAATATGCAATGCTACTCTCCAAGTTGCATGAGACACAGGTGGTCCTGTTAGCACATATGCCATTACACATCACATGCAGTACAAAAATGGTTATTAAGATCAACCTATGAACATTCGTATGACTTGCAAGAAAGGTGACTTGCATCCATATATTATCTTTAAACAGGAGAGACGAACAGAGAATATTAGAAGGCGAGTTGTTTGTTGTATATATATATATATATATATATGTCATTATGATTATTTTTCTTATGAGAATTCCTCAGATTTTTACCGTCCTCGCCGTAATACTTTTTAACTTTTTTTCCTTCTTAACAAATGGCATCGATTTATAATGAACTAAAAAAATTTATGATATTTAAATATAAATAATTATAATTTATGGGAAAAAGTTGATTTAATACGAAAGGTTTCCCAAGTTGATTGTTATGATATATAATAAATTAAATATATCTTTGGACACCAAGAAATTCTAAATGTTTAAATTTGACTGTCCTAAATTTAAATATGAGATAAATATGTGATTTTCCCACTTGGACTGATTCACATATATAAAATTTAGAACAAAAATAATTTTTTATATTAAAAAAACTGAAATGTTAAAGTAGGAATGTCTTTCGGCTAAAATTGAGATAAATTATGTGATCCAAAAATTAATTTGTTTTGTCTGTAGGAGGGATAATAGATCTTTAACCCTACTAATAATTAGCACACGAAGAGACTGAGCATTTTGCATTTACAAAAAATTGATTAGTTATTCTATTATGCAATGTTAATCACTGAACCCTAATCGCGGGACTGTATCTCTTATTTCTCTCATTATCCCTAGCTGCTTAATTATATTCATCATGACGCAGAGTCCACGTACGACATGATTAAACTCGGCCTATAAATCGCGCACTCGATCCCTTCCTCTTCTTCATCCTTTCGTTGTGAAGCCAGCTAGACAAGCATTACATGCATGCGTATCTAGAGCAGGCTCTGCGAGCTAATTAACAGTATCAGCATCCATGGCTCGTCCTGTCAATATCCTTCCCCTCCTCCTCCTCCTCAATCTGCTAGTCATGCTGCTGGTCGAGTCCCGCCTCGATCCAGTAAAAGTCCCAACGATGTCCCTCCAAGGCGAAGAAGATTTTCTCGGAACGAGGTGGGCGTTGCTCGTTGCCGGATCCCTCGGCTTCGAGAACTACCGCCATCAGGTTAATTAATGAATTTCATCTACTTTCGCTACTCGTTATTAATTGCAACTTAATGTTGTTGCCTAGCTAATATTAATTAATTACTTCTTAGTTTTCTTTAATCATAATAAGTTGGCTTTTAGTTACTCGCATAGTTTCTTCAGGCCGATGTTTGCCATGCTTATCAACTGCTGAAAAATGGCGGCCTCAAAGATGAAAACATCATCGTTTTCATGTACGATGACATTGCATATAATGAGGACAACCCTAGACCTGGAATCATAATCAACCAGCCCCAAGGAAAGGATGTATATGCCGGAGTGCCCAAGGTTGTATTTTATAGTTGATTATTTTAACCTGTAAGCTTAACATTTAATTAATTAGGTTAACAGTCAACTGGCCATCCATAAAAACAAAAATTAATTCACTGTCTTACTCTGAAGATACATGACTACTGCTTGTCCAGGATTATGTTGGAGAAAATGCCAACGTGAACAACTTCTTGGCTGTCCTTCTCGGGAATAAAAGTGCACTGACTGGTGGAAGTGGAAAGGTTATTGAGAGTGGCCCGGATGATCATATCTTCATTTATTACACTGATCATGGCGGGGCTGGAGTTCTTGGTAATTTTTAGTCATTTATGTGTGCACCTCCTTCCCCAGCCTCCTACTTTAATTACATGCTGCGTCCTGCAAATCACTTTGATCCCCCATGAATGCAGTTTTAGGACTTCTACCTGTACGTAACAGTACTGATTTGGATGCTTTTATTGTTAGGTATGCCAACATCTCCTGACCTTTATGCCAATGATTTGAACGATGCCCTAAAGAAAAAACATGCTGCAAAGTCTTATAAAAGCATGGTAACATCTAATTATAAAAGATGAGAATATAATTAATTAATAACAAAATAAAAACTTGATTGTTAATTATTGTTTGTTTGTTGTTGTTGTTGTTGTGATCTATATATATGATCACTTTAGGTTATTTATATTGAAGCTTGTGAATCCGGGAGTATTTTCGAGGGTCTTCTCCCAGAGAATTTAAACATTTATGCTACTACAGCAGCCAATGCCACAGAGAGCAGCTATGGAACTTATTGTCCTGGAATGCACCCTAGCCCTCCTCCTGATTATTCTACATGTTTAGGGGATCTATACAGTATTTCCTGGATAGAGGACAGGTAAATTAAACAAGCATATCCTCTGGTTAATTATCTAATTTTATTTATTGGCACATGAAATTCTTCTCGTATAAATCTTCGTTTTCTTTTTATTTAGTGATACGAATAACATGGCCAAAGAAACCTTGGAACAGCAATATCAAACAGTAAGCACTTGATGATCTATTTTGTTCAATTAATCTCTATCATATTTTCTCATGTACTTTTGCTGTCTACAATTGGCAGATTAAGAATAGGACCTCAGTTAATGGCACATACTTCATAGGTTCACATGTCATGCAATATGGGGATCTAGATTTGAGTTCGAAAAGACTTTATCTCTACATCGGTTACAACCCTCACAATGGCAGTGCTACTGCTCATGCTTATTATCATTCCTTGCCCACAAATTTGGAAGCCATCGACCAACGCGATGCAAGTCTAATATTTTTCTGGCAAGAGGTAAATTTTAATTGTAGGCCATTATTATTTCTAACATTTCCCTACTCGATTTTGAAAGCGGTACTGTTCGATGTTCATCAAGTGTTATGTTTTTCCTTTTTCTTAATTGTTTCTGAAGTTCCAAAGTGCACCCGAAGGCTCTTCTCAGAGAATTGAAGCTCAGAAACAGTTGATTGAGGTAATGGAGCATCGGTTGCATGTAGATAATAGCATTCGACTCGTCGGAAAGCTTCTTTTCGGAAACGATGAAGGTTTAGAAATACTAGAAGCTGTCCGGCCGGCAGGCCAGCCTTTGGTGGACGATTGGTCCTGCCTTAAGTCGACGGTGAGTATCTAGCTTTCTTTTTCTTTTTTTTTTTCTTTTCCTGATGAACTAGTTCATGCTATTGCATACTTTTTTTTGAATTCTTGGCTGCAGGTTCGATCTTTCGAAACATATTGTGGATCTCTATCCCAATATGGGATGAAACACATGAGAAAGTTTGCCAACATGTGCAATGCCGGAGTGAAGGTGGAAACGATGGAGAAGGTTTCGGCTGAAGCATGCCTTACATTTCCCTCCAATTCATGGAGCTCCCTTGTCAGGGGCTTCAGCGCATGAATTAAGGAATTTAACTCGTTGCATCATCTATGAGATCCACCATGTTAACTTACTTATAATTAAGTACCAGCTTCTACAAATTATATTGCATGATAATAAACCTAAAAAGTTTGGCTTCATATTTGAGATTAAACTCTGTTATATGCTGAACTGAAATCTAGTGATTAAACTCTTAGTTTGCAATGGACGACACGATGTATAAGACGATCCCTATTAGAAAATTTATGAAAACCAAGATAAAATTCTATGGCCTAATTAATTAATTAACCGTTCGATATGTTTCTGAATTATATTCATCGCGTAGGTCAAGAATTCAACGTGTTTAACATACTAAATACTTTTTTCCAATTTGCACAATGGAAAACTTGATACTTTGCCTCATCATTGATGATACCAAAAAGAACTAACCTAGGATTAGTCACAAACGACAACCAAGACTCGAAGTCTTCGTATCACGATTCTATAGAAGGAGACTCGACAGTTCGGTACATCCGAACTATACGAAGAGATCAACTCGACCATATTATATGTTAGACGTCCCGCGTCTCGGCCCATTCCTCAGCTCGACCATATTATATGTCAGACGTCCCGCGTCTCGGTCAATACTCTTCAGCTCGGACACATTGTATCCCGGACGCTCCGCATCTCGACTTATTATGCATCTCGGCCTTACTATCCTTCACCTCAGCCCCACACCTCGACAGCTGCATAATATATTGGCTGTATGACTTTCCAAAGTATGGTTTATCTCACTTAATCAGGTGACGTGGCAAGTATTTCTGTTCATATGGTCAACAAAGCAGCCCTATCAACGATCCTCTCCGACTAAGGAACAGATGTCCATACTGATTTTCATCAACCTGTCTACCGTATTAATGAGAAGTTATCTCTCATCAATCACATTATGAGCATTAATCACAGCCCACGCGCCTGTGGTATTTATGAGGACAATGATCCCTGTTACCCCCTAAAAAATCGACATAAATACGTCATAAAGTCATACCACCCATATCTATTATACTCACCGTACAACCCAACAGGAGGATTCACTTCTATATAACTCTCTTTGAGGAGGAGAAAGACAGGTTCACACTCTCAATAACTCTCTCTATTATTTTCGCCACCTTTCTTACTGATTCTTGCCTTGAGCATCGGAGAGGCTTCTCTCGGCGCCCTTAACCACGTTTCCCTTGCAAGATACCCCATTTGGCCATCTTCCGTCATTCAGCTCGGCTCGTGCCTGACACGTCGGCTCTTATGTCTTGGCTTTCCCTCCGCGTCAGTCATCCTTCCGTCCGAGTCACCGGTTCTTTGCCGCATTGGTTACCGGATGCCTCGTCGTCCTTATCTCGACAGACAACAATTGAGATTGTCCTATTGAAATCTAGTGATTGCACTCTTAATTTGCGATTAGTAAAATAAGATTTAATTTGCTATTAGAAAGTTAGTCAATTTGAAGGTAAAATCATACGACCTAGTGATTAAAATGCCATCATTGATGTTTTTTATTCCATTGGATGTGAGGTGAAGGGTTTATGGTAGTATAATAAACACCTTCTACAATTTGCATAATAATAAACTTAAAAATTTTGACTCACATTTGAGGTCGGTGTGTGTTGAAATCTAATGATTGAACTCTTTGCAATGGATGTAATAAGACTCCTTATTAGATGAGATTTAAGATAAATTATAAATTTTATGACCTAATTATAACGATGTCATTAATCAATGTATTTTTTTTTAATTTGTTGGGTCAGATGTCAAGAGATTTATGACATATTAGCATAATAAATGTTTTTTTTTAAATTTGCATAATAATAAATTAAAAAATTTGCATCGCATTTGAGATTGTTATATTGAAATTTATTGCAATGGACGCAATTAATAAGACTACTATTTAGTTTTTGGAATGGGCTAATGGCTAACACATGTAGAAAGTTATACTAATAGACAGCGGATCAATCCCTCGCAAAAGCGAGTTCCGTCCTTTTATGTGCTAATTACTAGTCTCAAGGGTCAAAGACCCACCGTGGAGACAGATCGATAGGGACCGTTAGATTGACGGTTCCAACCTTTGTACCAATGAACTCCAACATGCAATAAGACCTAATTATAATATTATCAGTAACCAATTTTTTTAAATTTGTTGGGGGTGACTAAATACCTTCTCGAATTTGCATAATAATAATTTAAAAAAAAAATCTGCCTCTCTAGTGATTAAACTCTCTGCAATGGACCCAATAACACTATTTTTTTTAGAATGACAAGATTTTAATGCTTATTTATTTTTGAAAAAAAAAACAGAGATATGATCATAGGAGAGATTCCTATCGTCACAATTTATTTATTTAAATGAAAGAACTAACTTATTAATTTTTCAAACTCTACTATTGGCCCAAAATGTATAAACCCAATTAAGTTAATAGTATCAAGTTCATCAAAGCTTATCAAATACTTTTATTAGCCTAAAAGTCGATGTGTGAAACTAAATTAGGAAGGGTTAAGATATATATCCCCCCGTATTTACTGTAGAAAAAAAAAATTCGTCGGAAGAAAGCAAATTGATATGAGCTCGTCGAGGCTAATGTTCAACACTATCTCCGTAAAACGATATTGCTCCGCTCAAGTACTTACGGATAGCAACAATTCGTTTCCAAGATACAGCGACAACGTCTCGGAATAGTAGCATTACAAATTCCGAGACCGGCGAACCTTCTCGTAGGTTTTCTGAACTCCGGATACAGAAGTGCAAAGTGCGCCAACAAAGCGCCCATCGCGCGCGTGCGCGCGTAGCGGGTGGCGGGCTTGTATGTGCGAGCACCGCCCATTGGATGAGAGTATCTGTGTTTAGTTGAGTTAACTCAATTAACACAACAACACACATAAGGAAGTAAATCCTCTATGGAATTTCCAATGTGGGATTATTGCTTCCTTTACTTCCTTTAATAACATTTTAGATTAACTTTAACAATTAATTTCTCATTCACCCATAATCGATTTTGAGCAAATTAATAGTCTAGATTCATCTACTCGAAATGTAGATTTCGATTTTGAAGTCAATTTAGACTTTCATCGATTGATGACACCTCGATTTTCCTTTTCAAAATCGTAAACCATATTGATCTTTTTAAGACCCAATATCTAACACTTACGTCTAAGTGTACTCTTCGAGATACAAACTCTAATTCATAACCTAAAATCATTCGTAATAATCAACATATTAAACCCAATTAATAGCGACTCCCCACCATCATATATATATATATATATATATATAGGGATGGCGTGATGACTAAGATACGGCGGGGCTTGCAGATAAGACAAAAGTCGATTCCGGAGGAGGTCTAAAGTTCTTTCCTCGATTCAGATGACTCCCACGTGTCTTAGCCACCACGTCAAGATCCATAGAATCCTCCGTAATTTACCTCTCCACAATGACCATGGGATAGACCGGTGGAACTACTAGGTTGACAGATTTCAACCTTTGCAAATCCTTTCTGACACCTTACACTTGATCGTTAGGCTCTTCTGATACCAATTGTCAAATCCACTTTCATGACTGAATCAACACATTAGCTTATCAATTGCAACCACTAGCCCAAGATGCTTTAAAAAAAATAGCAAGCTCGTAGGATTGTTCAGTTGGTAAGTACAAAGGGATAATTTTTAAATGGACAGAGATTAATTTTTGAAATTTTCATCGTCCTGAGCCATCTGAGATCCTAATTTACCTCCTCCACCAGTAGGAGCAATTGGAAGGGACCGCTAATATGACGATTTCATATTTAAAAAAAAAACTAAAAAATAGCAAAACTAGCCTATTAATTGACTTACTATCTCCCTAGTAGAAAGTTCATAAAATCCTAAAACTAGTTATAGCATTGATGATATCGACCAATGCTCTTGAATTCCATATATGGGCCTAAGGTTTTGAGGTCCAATTCACGTTGGCTTTAGTAAAAACGACCTTCTGAAATGTGTATAATAACAAACTTGAAAATCGACCTCACATTTTAAATTTGCTATATATGCTGAAATTCAGTGATTTAACTAGTAGAAAGTTTATGAGATCGAAGATAAAATTCTACAGCCCAGTTATAACAACGCTAACAGATATTTTTGAATCCATTGGGTTTGAGGTCAAGGGGTCCAACAAAACATGGTCCATGGGCTGAAATTTCATACTGTAACAAGAACAACTATTTAGTAGTTTAACAACGCTAATGGATGCAATTATAAATTACAGTTTCCAGTTTCCCTTCGAGAACAACTCTGCTAATCCACAAGGAAATTTAGGACAGTTTCATTGGTTCAGGAACCCGAGCCGGAGATCATTATAAATCAAACCAGATCAACTTAATTAATTTTTAATCGGATCACAATCGAATTTCAATTCAATCATCATCGGTATCGTCGAAATCCGACCAGATTCCGACGATGCCGAAGACCATCATCATCATTGTAGAGGAAAAATGATTCAAGTGCATGAAGAAGATTTATTAGTTACTGTACATTCTCATATTATACGGATCAAATATTGTGCATAGCAAAACGAATGACTAACGGAGTCTGTATCGCACATGAAAACATCATTATATATAAAGAAATGAATGATTCCTTACACAATTCATCCGTAAATATCTATGAATATTTCTATTATCCACTATCTGATTGGTTGACTATTATAATTTTACCCTTAAATTTTAGAAGATCGAACGTAGATAATAAAGATATTCATGAATACTCACAAATAAATTGTGCAGTATATATATATATATATAATATTATTCTATCTTTTAAAATTCAAAAATTTAAATATAATGCTCTAATCGGACGGTGAATAAATTATATCCCATTTCAACTTAAAAAGGACGAGACAAAGGAACTGCTCTGTGTCATACCTCCAATTTTTCTTAATCTTATTTTTTGAAAAAGAAAATGTAGATTCAGAGATAAATGAACAGTTGAGGTACACATGCTAAAAGTTGAAAATCTATCCAATTAATTCGTCTCAAAGCTGCGACGAAAAAGAGATAAATCATGGAGTAGACTATGTCCCTTAATACGGTGGCAAAACAATGAAAGTCATCTGAATTCAGAGAAAATTTTAAACCTCATTTCGAAATCGATCCCAGCCTATATGCTAAGCAGCACTGCTATACTATCGCGCCATCCCTTGGAGACATGCCACGCCGGCAAGGGGGACAAATACCAGGCTGCTCTTACTTATTTATTTATTTATAATGATTTGTCTACTAAATTCGCAGTCGAGTCAGGATGGTTCATTCATCATCCATCTGATGTGCCCATTTACATGTTTCCAAATTCCGGAGAGAAGATAATAAGGCGCCCAAATACTGAATTGTTGGATCATCAAGCATCTTGCTGAGCACGGAATGATTTCACTTTTTAACAGCGTCTCGCTGGCATGACTCAGAAGATGTGCTATTACTCTTTATAAAGGGAGTTGATGCTGACACTTTCACTCTCTCAATGAATCCAGTAAAAAAAATAATAATAAAGCGAGGAAAGATTTCACTTTTTAATAGCATAAACAAAATGTCGATCAATAAGAATCACTTTTGATTTACCTTCATAAGCTGAGAAGTTCACTTGCATCACAATCTCTCACTCAACAAACCACTACGAATCGCAAAAGAAAGAATCACGTCAATTTCAGAATATAAGAATCGAAATTATTCTTCAGCGTGAAATCACGAAACGGAAGCGATCGCAAAAGCAACAGCTCGAATCAATCAACAGATCAAGAACATCAATATGAAAGCTAGAAAATGAAACAGAACAATCGATAGCGCATCAGTCTCTGCAACAAAGGTGTCGTATCTACAGAGTCTCAATGCTACAGATACGGCGTTCATCCATCAAGCTCACAGATCACAACCGACAACGACATTGTTAAAAGCAAACCCTAAAGAACAGAAATCCGAGTGGCTAGAGACGTTCAGAACGAGAACCAGGGTCCGGATCCATCAACTGCGGAGGGATCCGACGAGGAGGAGGGCGGCCGAGGAAGCGAAAATGAAGACGGTGAGGGGCGGGGAGAGAGCGCCGGCATAGGAGGCGGGGCTGGGGGCGGGACCATCGACGGCTAGGGCTCCGCCGCAGAGGCACGTGGCGAAAACGGCGACGAAGAGGAAGGAAAAAGCGAATTTTTCTCTTAGCGCGGCCATTGTTCCTCGGAGACGGAAAAGGATGGTTTCGAAAGAAAACACAGCAATTCGAAGAAGCACGACCGTCCTGCACTTCTATATATAGAAAAAGTCAAGTCCGACTCCAACAGCGGAGCTGTGTAATGACGGGCGCATACCCGATTCGATCCGATTGAAAGCTAGCTGGCTACAGCTGTCTTGATAGACCCCGCGGAGCGGGAGTTCGTTTTGTCTTTTATTCGATCTGTTCTATTAATTAAAAAAATAAAAAAGTTTACATGGTGAACTTACAGTAATTAACAGTGAAGGTTAATTTTTGAGGTCTCTTTCAATACCTTAATTGCATTTTTTTTTTACGCGAATTCAAGTTCATATATATGATCCATACGTAATTGATCTGTTAGTGAATAATCCTTGAACACATTTTTTGATTTTTTTTTTTTTTGAAAAGTACAATAAATACAATGGAAATCAGTGTTTTTTTTTTCTTTTTGTTTGCGATATTAACATGGTGTTTGTTGAACTGTCTTCTTCGACATTGGTGTAAAGGTGCTTATTGTGTGCTTCAACTGCTACTCCATTGGAAGTTGGGTCACCTGTTCTCTCTTGGCGCATCTGTTCTTTGATTAGGTATTCTTTAGCAGCTCGAATAAGAACCTAATTCCAGTTAGGTTGTTCTTTTCAGGTATCGTTTACTAGTGATAATGATTACATAAAAATAATTGCTAAATCATTAAATTATTGGATTATATCGATGCTAATAATTGCTGCAAAAGAAGTGGCTTGGCTAGTGTGAATTGCAGCGGACAAGAGTAGTATCTTCGTATATGTCTAGGCTCTTCAAGGACAGTACAATGAAATGACACAATCACAATTTTTCTGAAAAGTAAATAATTCTCACCCTTTTTAAATTGCATAGATATTATTTTGCGAGTAAAAAAAACATTCATAATTACACCGTCCAATTTAGAATTTATATAAATTGATTGTCTTAGGAAAACAAAAACATAAAAACAATCAAAACGAGGAACAAAAGGGAAATTTCGCACGGAACGAGACTATAACGCGAGCAACAATAAGCGTAATTTGAGCATGTCTGTTTGTTTGTTTGTCAGCACCACGAGAGCTATGTTTGAGATCATACAATGTCCACACAATAACAGCCAGTTCGGAGCACATGGTCAGAATGGGTAGTTGAGTCTTTAACGGACATGCATTTGCACGCAAAAGTAGATAAGTCTATGCAAGAACCTCAATTGGATTCGTAGGAGCGAGCAGAGAACAGGGAGGCAACCCCAAAAAGAAACAGTCAGGACTTTCAACATCTTGTATTTCCTGATTTCAGATATATATATATATATATGGCATTGATGTCAAACGAAGATTGTCTTGCCAGCCCTCTCATGCTTTTTTACCTGAAAAAGAAAATCCTATTGAGTTCATAATCTAGGGTTTGCAAAAACATTAACCTCAATCAATGTATAGTGTAGGATGCAAGTTGTATTGCAATTCAAGATTACCACTTTAAATGACGCTCTGAGATTGCTTATGCCAACTGGGCATTCACCCTTCTCATCGTACTCGACAAACTCGCCTTCGGATAGGTCCATCTCAAACCTCGTACCACTTGTCTAAATAGCATAATAATTCGATCATAAGATTCAAAAATTAACACAAAAATACACGAATCAATCATTCAATAAACAACTGCATGCGCGTCTTAAAACTAAATACAATATAGTGTCTATTTCATACTTCTGTGACAGAGGATTGCCATCTTCTGTTTAATTTTACACTCTTATGAGATTAGAAGTAGGGCCATAAAAGGTGCTAGATGTTAAACGAGTACATCAAGTAAAAAATTGAGATGCAAATATGAATCGGAGTACAAAAGAAATATAGCTAAAAAAATAACTTCAATTTGGACAATAATATCTTATAGAAAAGCAATAAAGCGATTCAATCTTTTGGCCAAGAACAATCTATTTTTAACATGGGCATGACACTTTTAAATTTCATGTCCAAAATCATGTCCTTGTGTCAATTTAATTGAAACATTTGTTTTTGTGTCATTGTTAAACAAAAAAGGTAGGATGATGGAGTCAATCCTTGAATTCTATTGGCACAAGAATCAGAGAGACCAAACTAACCACTTCTAAGTAGATCATACCGCGGTTCGAAACCTACAATTCAATGATTCGAAACCAATAGTTCATGGAAGGTCCACCTTTAACTTTAGCCATCCAAACGGTTCGGAACCACCGATTATGATTCGATTTACAATCCGAAATTATTATTTATATTTATTTCTTAAAAACATTTTAAAAAATTATAAATTTGAAAATAATAATAATAATAATACAAATATTAAATATAAATTTATTTAAGTTGTTTATCTATTCATTTAGAGTTTAAAGGGATTAAAACCACATTCGTTAATTCCTGCACTATCAAAAAAACTTTTTTTTTTCCTCTAAAAATTATATTTTTTATTCGTTTTAATTTTTGTCGAATCATCAAATAGCGTTTGAGCTTCTAAAAAGTCAAATAAAACTAATAAATGATCTATTATAAGAGTTAAATGAGATTAAGTTTAATAATTTAAAATAGTCTTAAGTCAGAAAATTTAAGACAAGTAGATTAAAAAAATTAATTAAAATATATTGGTATAATAATCCCACATCGAAAAATTTAAAACAAACGAGCCAATTTATATTGAACCATACCATTAATATCATTAAAATAAAAAATTACTTTTTAAAAATTAAATTAAAACAAATAATATTTTAAAATTATTAACTAATTACTGATTTGAATCGGAAGTTGTACCGCCGATTAAAATGGGGCTAACCCGTAACCGACCCGTCTCCCATCTAGAGACGAACTGATTACGAATAAGGTCCGTTGAACCGGGTCAACGGATAACCGGCCCATTGACCAGGTTCAAGTTTCGGCCCGAGTCCAAACTAGACTCGGCCCTTGGGCAGGTCTACTTCTAAGGATACATAATTGTTTAGAAAGTGATTCCTTCCTTGTGGTTGGCTTAATTATGTTGGCAACAAAATTTAGATGTTATGAATTTCATAAGTGAAACTAGCGCGCAAATAGTATGTCGATTAGACTTGGGTATTGCACATAAGTTTGAGAAGCTCATGGACTCGATGGTATCAAGTTGCGATAGAGCTTAAGAAGAGCTAGGTAGACTTAGAGTACAAGGATCCAAAAGCTAGAGGCTCAAATCCAGTAGAAGAGCATGATGGATTCAATTTTCTAAAGCCATGTGTGAATACTTTGTATTGTGATTATATATGATGTGATCTTGGGCTCATTTTTGGACAAATTATTGTAATTGTTATCTTTTAGGTTCAATGTGTTACCTGAGGGAGTGTCATCCAGTCCCTAAAGAATTTTTATAGGTTATCTTGATGTTTAGACTTGATACTCAGTGGTTGAAGGGTCAAACTGAGACAATCCTTAACTCAATCTTTGAAGGGGTCTTCCCCTTGTGCGTGAAGTGTTATCTACCAAGTTATAACTTGGCAAACATAAAACTATTTCTATTTCTGCAGAAAGTTGTCCACCAAGTTATAAGTTAGTTGGCACAGTTTGTGCAGATTTGCCTATTGAGGCTTCCAACAATCCTATTTGGTAATAGTCTCACCAAAGTTGTATGTTGGTCTACAGAAGTGCCAAAATGTAGCCATTGGGGCCTTGTTTAATCTCTATTATTCACCCATTATTCTCGAATGCCAAAGGAAACACTAAGGGAGCGTTCGGTTCGTGGAGAATTTTTCCTTTTCTATTTTTTATTTTCCTTTTTCAGAAAACAGAAAACGATTTTTTTGTATTTTCCAGTTTTCCGAAAAACACTCTTTTATTTTTTGAAAAACGAAAATGGAAACAGAAAACGATTTTTTTGTGTTTTCTAATTTTCCAGAAAACGCTCTTTTATTTTTTGGAAAACCGTTTTCTCGTTTTTCCAAAAAATGAAAACGGAAAATAAAAAATTTTCTACCTACCAAATGCCCCCTAAGAGGCTTGGAAGCTTAGGCAAGGTTTCATCCTTGAAGTTGAAACTCTCTTGGATAATATTCTCCCTTGTGCTTTTATCTACATCATCTTTAGGGAGACGTGAAGAACATTTTGTTGTGAGTAAAATCCCATGCTGGGTCAAGCTTGTGGAAATCTCATTCGTTGGGGAAATCCTTAGAGGTTTTATCCTTGTTTGTAGACCATTACGTCCTGAGCATAGGCAGATTGGTGGAACTCTTTGGGATGACACACTGAACAAGTTATAGGTAGCGGAGTAGAAGTGGGGTATTCAATCTACGTCATATTGTCTAATTAGTGTCGTGCTTCTTTAGTTTATTTATTTCCGCTGCATATATTAAATATGACTTAATCACACGCACAATTGGTATTAACATTTATTGTTGAATTTGTACTTGTGCAAGGACTGTTCAAAAAATGGGTGTTGTCTATTCACAAACCCTCTAGCCACTCATATTAATCCTACAAATTTTCTCCTAAAATCAACTATTTATTAAAAATATATATATATGGAAACACATTATCATGAAAGGAAGACATCTACATAAGGAAATTAAAATAATGCAATCTCTCAAATTCAAGCAGATATATTAGCAGGGGACACTATAAACTAAGATGTTCTGTACAAAATAATTATGGATAATACTCACAGATTCTGCTTTCCATCCATTTCCAAAAGAGAAGTCAATCGGTTCAAAGCCCCTACAGTCAAAGACCATCAACATGGACTCACTCCCAGACTGACTTTGTTGAAGAGTCAAGGGTTCACCATGTCCAGGAAGCATCTGAATCGTTCCATCTCTTCCACAAAGTTTGCACTACAAGAAAACCAATTGTAGTCATTTCATTCCACAGTAATCCAATATGGAAGGCCACATACAACATTTCAGTTGAAATTCCAAAAAAAAAATTATTTCAAATGATAAAGTAAAGGAATCTTATGAATTTCTTAAGGATACAAAAAACAAACACTATTCTACTCAAATGAAGTATCAATAGATAATAAATCTTCAAGAATGCAACATAATTTCAGTTTATACCAAATGTAAACCATATAGCTCAAATTCACAGTAAGATATTTGAATGCAATTGTAAAAGTTTTGAAACAGAATATCAGAACGAAGAGAATAGTCACAAAGCAATGTGTGTATGACATTATAAGGCTATCCTAGGATAATGTAATAATGAACTATTACACTCCCAAGTTAGACATGAATGGAATTTAATTTTATATAGAATAGAGAAGATACTCAGAGGAACTTTATCTAGTATT
This sequence comes from Wurfbainia villosa, assembly GCA_025175895.1. Classification (NCBI taxonomy): domain Eukaryota; kingdom Viridiplantae; phylum Streptophyta; class Magnoliopsida; order Zingiberales; family Zingiberaceae; genus Wurfbainia; species Wurfbainia villosa. The sequence goes on from JAKLTH010000042.1 coordinate 6,122,799, forward strand.
ATGTCATGCTTTCAAAATCTAGGGGTTGCTAAGATTTTTTTTTTCCTTTTTGATATTATAACTCAAAAAAATAACAAGTTATTTGTAGATTGTACTCTACCGCCCAGACAAATTTGTTATGGAAATTGCATGCAAGAGTAAAGTGACCAACTGCTACCATTACTATAAAACTTAAACTCCTTACTACATAGTGCTATTTGAGATTTCAGAAAAATTTTGCAACTATTCATAGTGCTGCTAAAAATAAATCGAGATTGAAGCTACTAAATTTATGTGCCTTGATCCTCAACTCTAGTTGAAGCTACTAAATTTATGTGCAAACAGATCTTACATGAATTTATTGCACGTCTCAAGGAATCTTAACTAAATTGAACAGGAACTAAACCAAAATAGAAATGGTTTATCCTTAATTTTTTGAGACCTTGAAAAAGAAAATGATAAACAACTAATTCTCCAAGAAGAATTACTTCAAGATAAGCAATCACAAGTAGTATTGCACTCAGAAAAACAATTAAGCTACAAGCCTGTCATGGTTTCATCTCATTTCTTCCCATTCCAAAACTTTCCAAATTCCCAGTTGGAAATGAAAATCCAATCAAGAGAAATTAACATTTGACCTAAACCTTGCCAAACATCCAGCATCTACTAGTTGTAGAACTAAGAGAAATTAAACAAAATTTCATCTTTATTTCTTAATAACTTCTGTATTGTTATTATCTGTGAAGAAACGGAATTGGCATTTTTGTAAGAGAAAATTAACCACAGCAAGATGGATTGTCACGAAACCATCAGCCAAAATCCTACTTGTAATAACTGGTTTGAGCTTGTAGTTAAAGCATTGCTAAATTAGGAGCACTAATACTACAACAACAATCAAATCTTATCCTGCTAAGTAGGATCGTCTCTATGGATCCTTCTACGTCATTGAGATTTATCCCCTACTATATTTGTCTATATTTAAATAAGCTTTATCCTATTTTATCGTTGCTACCTAAGTCTTCTTTGATCTTCCTCTTCCTTGTTTAATGTGCATATTTATTATAGTTTTGCATCGCTTAACTGGATCATTCATTGGTGATCTAAGTACATGTCCATACTATCTTAAAAGTCTTTCAAAATTTTCCATCAATAAATGCAATCCTGACTTTCTCTCTAATGTTCTCATTTTTTATCTTATCCATCCTCGTTTGTCCGCACATTCCCCTTGACATCTCATCTCTCGACTCTCATCTTTTGATTGGGTACTCAAATCATAGCCCAACATTCAACTTCATATAATATAGCAAACTTAACCATTGTTTTGCAGATTTTCCTTTTAAGTTTTAAAGGTACTTTATGATCACACCTAACTCTTTTTTCCATTTCAACTATCCTTCTTAAATTTTATATAAGATATTTCTCTCAACCCTTTTATTCTGTTGCAGAAATAATCCTAAATATTTAAAACTCTCAATTGCAGACAACTAGTCATCTCCTATCTTAACAACAATTATTTTATTGTTTAACGGTGTTAAACTTAAATTTAATATATTCTATATTTACTTCTCATCTCCTCCAAATTAGAAGCACAAATATTTATAAAAAAAAATTCTTACACTGGCAAAACCAAAGGGATCTAATATCTAAATTCTAAATCAATGGGCATTAACAAACGATCCCTTGGATGTTCTGCATTCTGTTACTGTAACTGGCTTATGAGCTCATTGACGTTAAAATCATCGGCCAGCAAGAGAAACTCAGGATCGTCATAGTAAATGAAATATGAACCATAAAGTAACCTAAAATATATGCAACTGGAAACAAATCCGTTGATCGCGTAGGCAGAAACAACAATCAAAATCTATAACAAATGGCTCTGCGAAATGATCGAACCGAATCATTCCTCTAACAGAGTAGAAAACAAGGAACCTTCTGAACGAGATTAGCTGTGCCTCTGCCGGTAGGAAGCTGAAATGAATCCGACAACGTCACGCACGCTTCCTTCTTACTCGTCTCCCCGCAATTCTCACACTTTACCTAGATTCAAGCGCAGAGAGGAAACCCATGAGTCCGATCTAAAACGAGGTATCACCATTTAAGAAAAAAAAGGACGATCGGGGAGGAAAGGGACGGATACCTTAAAATAGTAAGCGTATTCAGGATCGCTGCAACCTCCTAGAGGCTGGAGATCAGTAAGATTCTCAAGCTCCGCCGTGACGCAGAGAGCGTAGAGCACCATCGTCGCCGATAAGAACGAAAGGAACGAGATTCCGGGACGGATGAAATCAGGAACCGACAGATAAAGTGACGGTAAATATTCAAAATACCCTCGTAATTATCTTGTTTTTCAAACTACCTTTAAAATATTCCGTTGGCAAATCCACTAAATTTGTAATTCCTCTCCGTTGAGGCTATATCTATTTAAAGACTGCGGATTGTAGATAGGAATGTGCAAAAGTTAAGCTAAATGGAATAAATCGATTGAATTATATCAAAACCAAAAGTTAGATTATATTTATTAATAAATTCAATTTTTATTTTTAAAAATATTATTTTTTTTCAATCAATTCGATTCATTTCGAATTTCAAATTTTAAAAAATAATAATAATTTAACTGGAAGATTATAGTAATTTGACTAAATTATAGCATAGCATCCGTCTTATAAAATTATGATATTATAATATCAATCGATTGATTTTGAAAAATCAAATTTTTAAAAAAATTAATAGATTAATCAATTTTTTAACAGTTCAATTTTTATTTAAAAATTTGATCGATTCAATTAACTCAAATAAAAATCTAATTCATTTAATTTCGATTTCGATTTAATCAATTTAATTACTAACTAAAAATATTGAAATAATTTTTACAATGCCTCCTGCAGCTCAATAAGCCCAAAAAAAAAATATCATGATTTAATTGCGCTCTCACAGTGGCCACTCGACCCCTAGCTCACCACCTCCTAGTGAACTCACAATCGGAAAGAAATACTTATGCAAAATAATACGGAAATATAAATATACCTCAAATAGATATAAATTCTTAGGCACTGCTCTGTTTAGAAATTTCTGTTGTGAATTATAATCCTCTTCGAAACTTTACAATTGGGATAAAAGTCATAAGACATTAATTTGAACTTTCACCACAAGTTCATAACGTCTCAATCCATAGCTCGGTAATGATCATTATTCTTCTCAACAAAGACAGAGACGAACTTCTTATACTCAACAAGAGATAGATTCACAAGTATTGTCTACATGCACACTTGCACAACTCTTGCACTATTTCTCCTTCACGAGACACACACCTCCTCTTCCTCTTGCGAACAACTATCCTCCACGAGACTTGCTACCCTCTTTTTTTATCCTCTCTCAACATACTAAACTCAAGTATGTTTATATATACAAAAGGACGTGGAAGATTACTAACATGCATTCATGTTAGTGGTAAAGTTACTAACATAACAATTATATTAGTGGAGTCATGAGATAACTCCATTATTTCATTTGTATGAATGCCCCTTAGTGGACATCAGTTACTTACATCTCCCACTTGCATACAAGGGCATTCTATTTTTGTCATTTAATCACAACTCATGTGACCCATCACATCACCATATTAGACTTTCATGCAAGATTGGACGTCGTGCGACTTGCGAGTACACCTGCAAATAAAAATCGCTCAATGCACTTGTTATGACGATTGAGTAGTCATCTTTATATCATAAGATACAATCTCACTGCACTCCAAATCCAAGACTAATTACATCCATTGAGCTACTTTCCTCATCAAAAGTATCCCCAAAATATGCTCGATATTATATTCACTAATATGTTTAATCCCTATATGGATAAACATAAAAGACTGATCGATGAATATTATGATAATGATGTATTGTCAATTGGTTTTTTTTCCCAAACTTGAATCTATCAGTCTCAACTCAGCTGCTTTCTTAGATCTGTCCCTTATACCTCAATTTATCTTCCAGACTATCGGTAAACAAACTAAAGTATCAAACACTAAATCAAGACTTCAAGAAACAATCGAAAGTAATAATGGTACAAGAAATCCCACCTAGAGGATTTCGGATCTCACACAGTGGATTTGGGGATATTCATTTATTGTCTTAAGAAATATGGCTCCCACTTTTCTTAGTCGATTTATCACACGTGGAATGAAACACGTGTCACAGTATTGTTCCTCATTTCTCATAAAGACATATGTCAAATTTCTCTAACACTGTGCAGGTATGAGACTCAGCCTACACATAAAACTCTACCCAGAGATCTTCAAAGAGAGTCTCTCAAAGACAGTATCACAAACGACAGGTGATATTTGAGATCTCAAACCTGGATATTTATAGGCTACATGAATATGACTATTCTATGTCGATTATGTCGCATATGATCTCATCTTGAATATATATCAGGGTGACTTAAGTTCTAACAGGATTACTCTCAAAATCTCTTACAGTTAGAAACTATTTTATCTCCACTCTAGGAGGTGGTTATCCATGTGAGAGAGTGAATCTACTTACCTGACATATCTATTATATCACAAAACACATATATAACAAGTGCAATAAAATATAATTGGACCATTAATGCATATAAAGTTATATATTACATTAAGCATCATATTACAGTACAAGTTGAGAAATTTCATAAAATATCCAAATCTAATAGCTCTTTATGTCCCACAAAGGAGTCTCTTGTGATAGATTTCATAAAGGAGGCAACCACCATGTTGTGCGTTGAAATGTACTTAATAGTTACTCCATTCTTTTCAATGATGTCTCTTACATAATAATATCTGGTATCTATATGTTTGATTCTACTAAAAAACTTAGGGTCTCGTGTGTAAGCGATAGTGGCATGATTATCACAATAAATCATAATTGGTCTCTCACTATTCGTTATAACTCCAAAGTCATCCAATAGTCTTCTGAGCCAAACACTCTCCTAAACTACTACTGAGCATGTCATGAACTCAACCTTCCTTATAGATAGAGCAACACAGGTTTGCTTCTTACTGCTCTAAGAGATGATCCCCCCCCTAATTGTGCAAGAAAGCAAAACCTAATGTTGATTTGTATTTATCCATATCGCCTCCCCAGTCGACATCTGAATATCCCACAAGACGCAAATTACTTCCCCCATAAAACAGAGAGAAGTTTGTAGTTCTTTTAAGATATCAAAAAAATCATTTTCACTGCTCTCCAGTTATCCCTTCTAGGATTTGCTTAATATCTACATACTTGACCGATTGCATAACATATGTCTGATCGTGTACACAATATTGCATACATTAAACTTCCTACTGCACTTGAATAAAATATTTTACTCATTTTCCTTATTTCTTCTTGAGTTTTAGGACACATCATCAAACTAAGACTATCACTTTTAGCGATTGAAGTATCTATAGGATTACAATCACTTATCCCCAAGCGCTTGAGAATTTTCTTAATATAAGTTTCTTGTGAAAGAGCTAAAAATCTTCTCGAGCAATCCCTCTGAATATGTACTCCAAGGATGAACTCAGTTTCACCCTTGTCTTTCATGTCGAAAGTGAATGATAATTATGTTTTAATAGTTATCAGATACTCAATGTTGTTCCCAGCCAACATTATGTCATCTACATATAACGACATAATCACAAATGAGTTATTAGATCTTATCAGATAGACACAATGATCATTCTCAACCATTGTAAAGCCATAAGATATTACCTCCTCGTGAAATCTTAGGTATCACTGCCTGGATGCTTACTTAAGATCATATATTGACTTTCAAAGTTAACAGACCTTATTCTCTTGACCCACTAGAACGAACCCAATAGATTGTTTAATGTAGATCTCTTCATTCAAACTTCCATTAAGGAAGGAGGTCTATACGTCCATCTGATGTAACTCAAGATCTAAACTCGTGACGATCACTAGAAGTAAACGGATAGAAGTAAACTTGACTACAAGGGAAAAAAGTCTCCTTTGTCTGTGTATAACCCTTGGCTACTAGACGAGTTTTATACCTCTCAATCGATCCGTCAGCCTTTCTTTTAACTTTGAGAATCCACTTGTTCTCAATAGCCTTTCTATTCTCAGGTAAGTCAACTAGCTCCCAGACTTCGTTGACTTTCATTGATTCCATTTCATCCTACATGGCTTTTAACCATTAGACTTTTGCAAAACCCTCGAGGGTCTCTCTCAGAGACTTCGAATTATCCTCGTCCTCAAGAGTCATAATGAGTATCTCATTATCAATCGGGAAATAACGACGAGGTACATTTTCCCAACCACTCCGACGACAAGACAGAACATCCTCACCCTGAGATGGACCACTCCCACTAGGACCGAGATCCACTTCCGGGTCTTGAATCCCATCGTTGGGATCACTTGAGCTGTTAGGCTCATCCATCTCATAGAAGGTGAAGTCTCGATCGATTTATCCTTTCTTAGGAAAATCATTCTCAAGAAAAATGGTATCACGAAACTCTATTTTTGTAACTGTGACGTCCGTATGTTCTCCTAGGAACACATATCCTTTGGAGTGTTCAGAGTATCTAATAAAAAGACACTTCTTTTCTCGCGGGTCTAACTTATCATACTTGTGCAAGGAATCATTAATATACGTGGCACAACTCCAAGGCCTCAAATGACTAAGGACAGGTTGCCTCCTTATCCAAAGCTCGTATGAGTTACTAACTACAGACTTTGTTGGAATGCGATTAAGAACATAAGCAGCAGTCAATAACGCATCCCCCTAATGGAAGATAGGTAAATTGACCTGCGTCATCATAGACCTCACTATTTCTAAAAGAGACATATTCTTTCTCTTAGCGGCTTCGTTCTACTAAGGAGTAGTAGAAATAGTCAGCTGTCTTGTAATGCCTTTTTTGAAAAAGAGTTTTTTAAATTGCTTAGATAAAAACTCACGCCCACGATCGATTCTGAGAGTTTTCACCCTCAAGTATAGTTGATTTTCAACCTCGCCAATAAACCTCTTGAAGCACTCTAGTGCCTCAGACTTATGCGAGATCAGATAGACATAATTGAAATATGTGTAATCGTCTATAAATATAATAAAATATGTGGATTAGTTTCGTGCTCTCATATTCATGGGTCCGCAAATGTCAGAATGAACCAACTGCATTGGAGTTCCTGCTCTTATTGCTTTCCCAAATGATTTTCTCTTAGATTTGTCTACTAGAGAAAACTCACATAAGGGCAACTCGACCTTGGTTAGCTGGCCTAATTTGCACATGATGCTAACTAGGTCATCCTCTCTTGCCTTATATGGGCAAGTTTATTATGTCATATATTCACATCATCCACTACACTATCAGATGTAAAAGTAATAGGAGACGCATTATAAGACTCATGAAATGAAATCAAATTAAGTGCATAAAATTCCTCATGGACTATATCAGAACATATAAGAGTATTGTCATATGAGATTGAAACTTTAGAGTTTTCTATACAAATATTATATCCTAACTTGTCTAAACTATGGACAGAAACAAGATTTTATCGAATCTCTGAAGCATACAACACATCATGGAGATACATGACTTGATTATTTTATAGTATCAGCTTGCAAGTGTCAATCTCTCTCACCTCCACAAATGCCTCATTTATCACGCCCCGAGAATATACTTGTCCGTCGATCGAACGATACCCTCTAGTGACAATATAAGATACTACACTGATACAAGACCCACATAGTCGCTGACACCCACAAACCATATATCACAATAAAATAACAATGGCTGATAATAGAAAAAAATACAAAGACACACAGATACGTACCAATGCGATTTTGACACAACCATAATCGAAAAATATAATATAAATTAATACCACAACCATAATAAAAATGCGGAAGCAATATAAAATAAAATCAAAAACATAAAATCCAAAATAATACAACACTAATATGAAATAAAATTCAAATGCTCGGTGTGAGATAGGATCAGCTGGCAGAGCTCCAAGGACCTAAAGAATCTTCTATTTGCTATTTAGGCGACAGAAAAATTCAGGGTTTATAGTGGTGAGTATAAGACTCAGTGGTTTATGAAAGATAGTGCATGAACAAAATAAACATAAGGAAATAAATAGGTATACAGTCTTAAAGTAAATAATAAAAAATCATCAGTATAAAAATAATAAATGCATATACCAATCTGATCCACCAAATGTAATATAATATACTAACTTACATGAAATCTGCAATAACATAACTCATAACCACCTGAGCAAATATGCAACAACGTAATACGTACAAATAACATGCATGAATAATAACACACCTGTGATCAACTCATAATCATATGAACGATGTATAATCAAATGTAAAAAACTAACTTAGTCCATCTAATACAAAATCATAATGTTAATCATATGCCCATAACAACTTGATCCAACTCATACCTAAGTACTCCACATACAACAGTATAGAATATGCAAATGATATGTATGAAGATGTACAAACACATGCAACAATCATAGTTCAATCATATGCAACATATCACAAGCATATGCAAATGCATCAAACATATATATGTGCCTCCACGGCTATGCATATGTATTGTCACTGTCTGCACACCTCGCTACCATGACCCCGTGTAGCCTGGATGAACAAAACATAACAACTGTCCCAACTCTAACTACCACTACTCTCGAATAGTCGAATGAGCAGTATGAGTAAGTAGCTATCTAGCCATATATAAGGGTTCTTGTAGCAAGCAACTCTAGCTACCACTATCCACAAGTGGTCGAGTACTACATGACAGAACAAGTAGTACACAACTCCAACTATCACTATCCCACAGTGGCCAAGTGCTGCAGATATCACTGCCCATATCTCCCGCAACCACTATCCCACAGTGGTCGGGTGGACAAGTATGACTGATAACTCTCTCAACTACAAGGGAGACATAGTCAACAGCATGCATGTGATGTGATGATGACTCCAACGGGCATAAGCCCTCCGACATGCACACTACCTCATAGGGAGTCATAAACAACAGACATATACACATATCATATTAGGACCTTCAGTCCATAAACAACACTCCACTAACGACTCACTCAACCATCCACGGTAATCATAGTCGACAGGAGATGCTAAATGCAAGGTCATGCAATAAGACAACCAAGTCTAAAGTTATAACCATTACCAACTCTAGTGGTATAACATCATGACCAATCAAAAACAATTGTACTCATCTACATGTACTTATGCAATATCCATAGATCGAATATATATAGTATTTATAACCAACAATAGTGATGAAACGAAATTGGATAGATATCGAATGAGTATCTCAAAGTTCAACGGTTAAGTATCAAGCACAAGAATAAGTAGAGTGAAGTCCAGATAATTTCATCTATCATTAACAAAGTTCATGCACCAAGATCAAGATCTACAAGAGTCAAAGAGAAATCACCCAACCTGAATCGTAGAATATCCAAACAAATCTTCATGCCCAGAAGACTATCCCGAATCAAGGTCCTGCAATTAACATACAAACATAACTAAACACTAACATAAACAATTTGTAGGAATAGGAATCTAATCCAATTCTAATCCCTAATTGATCGACCAAATCTCATAGTGGTACAATCTCATACCATTCATTAATTACCAATCAACTCTCCAATTAACACTACTGTATCAACCTATTACATAGATATCATATACAAATCAAGACTTACCCAGCTCCAAATCCATGGCACCAACTTCTTGTTCCAAGTTCCTGAAATTTCACCGGTATTTATCTAATAGATATAATCTAGTATTCATAACCACCAGATCCATTAAACAACATGACAATGGAATACTTCTATTAGCATCCATATCCGAACTTACCAAGTTTAGTTTCACTTTACAGTTTCTTGATCCAATTTGAGGGAAACCCATTTTGCCCAATCAGTTGAACTCCAAGCAAATCCTATCAGATTAACTAAATATATTAATCAAGCCAACTAATCGTATAGGTTTTGATCATATTCAGTTAATCAAAATCTCACTAGTCATTACCTCCATTCTCTGCTCAATGAAGTAATGATGAAGTGGAAATCTCGGTTGAGGAAGGAAACAAGCAACAATAATATTAATCAAGTTGCAAAAGATAAAGAGGCAACGACAATGTTGCACCTGGCCGGAAAGAAGAGGCGGTGATCGGTACTCTCAACAAAGGCCTAACTAGAACAGGAGGCTACGACAACGTCGTCAATCCGAGTTAATCATGACCCTCTGTTGTGACGGTGGTGCCATGAGCACTAGGAACAGAGATAGTTGCTCGGTGGGAGCCTGTCGGTGGAACTGGCCACTTGGAAGGGCGGCGACAACAGGGATCGGGAGAAGGAAAGAACGATCGTGATAAAGAGGTCGTCGACTCCTCCCTAGCCTTGGCGACGAACAGGGAGATCATCGACGTCAACAATGATCAGGTGCGTGATAGCATCGCCGAGCTAGGATCATGCGAATACGACGGTATCACACATGAGGCAGAGGCCGATGACGATGAAGGGATCTCCTTGACCTTAGCGATGAATGCTCGTTGAAATGGTCGGTGGATGGCTAGCGATCAAGTTGTACGCGGTGGAAAAAGATTGGAGGCAACGCTGCTGGTGTGGCGATCGGAGCAATAAGGAAGGCTGAAGATGCCAACGTTGTCCGTTGAGCGGCGGAGAAGCTTGGCAGAGATTGCTGACAGTGGCATTCGAGTCGACGGCAACATCAACTCCTTTGCTCGAGCAAGGAGGCGGAAGAGAAAAGAAGAAAAAGGGATCGATGAATGAGGAATCAAGAGGAAATGAAAAATTAAAGGAAAACTAGGTTTAAATAATTAAACCTTAGCCAAATTATTTATACCTTAGTCTAATTAAATCATTAATCTCAATTACAAACAGATTTTATAAAAGTCAATTCATTTTATCCCCATACTATGCTATAAGAATTTTATTTAAAATATAAAAAAATTCTAAAAATTTTATAACATAATTTCTTAATTAACCAATGCTATTGTCATGTCCCGAGAGTATATTTGTCCGTTAATTAGATAGTACTTTCTTGTGACAATATAAGATAAACTACCGATATATGACCTAAATAGCTGCTATCACTGATAAGTCATAAAACATGGCGGAATACACCGATAAATAATAAAGATACAAAGACTCAAATATATACATACCGATACGATTTAGACACAACAAGAAAACATAGTTGAAACCAACATCCAATCAAATCCATAGTAAAGGTAAATACATACAACACAATCATACACTCAAAATGCGGAAACAACATAGGATAAAATTCCAAAACAAATAATCCAAAATATACAACAATATGGAATACAATTCATATATTTGGTGTGAGATGGGATCAACTGGCGGAGCTCCGAGCACCCAAGGAATCTTCTACCTGTTATCTGGGCAACAAGAAAACTCAGGATCTGTAGTGGTGAGTATAAAACTCAACGATAATATGAAAGATAACGCATGAACAACATATAACATATGGAAATCTACAGGTATTCATATGGAGGTCAACAAATATACAGTCTTAAAGGTAATAATCAATAACCAGTAGTATAACTATAATCAATGCATAAACCAACTGATCAACTAAATATAACGTAAGGTACTGACATACTTGAAGATCTACAATGATACAACCCATACAATCTGAACACATATACCATAATACAACACATACAACATAGAAAAATAATACTACACCTGTAATCAATACACTGCCATACGAAACATCCTATAAACAAATACAACAACGAACCTGGTCCATCTTGTACAATAACATGACGTTGATCAAATGCGTACAACAGTCCGACCCAACTCGTACACTGTACTCCACACACAATAATATAGAATATGTAAATAGTATGTAAAATGATGAACAAACATATGCAGCAAGCATAACTCAAACAAATGCAACATCACAACAAACATATATAGACTATATCTATATATACTGATCACACACACACACACACACACATATATACGCCATCATACCTGACAATGCAAATGCATGGTCATGCTTGCACACCCCGCTCGCTACCACGACCCCAGTGTGACCTAGGTGGCACAACATGACAACTGTCCTAACTCAACGACTGTCACTACTCTTGAGTAGCATAGTGGGCAGTATGAATAAGTAGCGATAAACTAAATAATTATAAGTTACACAACGGGGGTCTCTGCTGCTGGTCACTCCGACTGTCACTACCCATGAGTGGTCGAGTATTACACACTCAGGATAAACTGCACGCAACTCTAACTACCACCATCAATAGTGACCGAGAGTGATACAACAGATGATCTGCCCTCACACCAGCTACTACTACCACGAGTAACCATGGAGGTAGGATAACTGACAACCCTCTCAACCACAAGGGAGACCAAGTTGCCAACATACATGTAAATGGAATGAATCCACAACCACACATACATACATCCACCATACACTCTCTATCCCACAGAGAGTCATACACAACTGACATTCAACCATGCTAGGACCTCCAGTCTGTAGCGACACACTATCGATAACCCACGCAACCACACCCAAAATATGATCCACAATAGATACACAACATAAAGGGATGTGACACAACGATCAAACCCACATTTAGATCCACCACCTACCCCCAGAAGTACAACATGACAACCCGAACCAAAACTACAACTATACCCAGCTACATACACTTACACAACATCTATAAATCAGACATATATAGGGTTTGTAATCCACAATAGTGATGAACGAAACTGTAAAGATAACAACAGAGCATCTCAAAGTCCAAAGACTAAGTATCAAGCAACGGAATAATAAGAGTGGAGTTCAAGGTAATGATACTATCGTCATCATAAATAAATTCATACACTAGGATCAACAAACTACCTAACCAAGGTAGGAATTACCCACCTAATTTGAAGACTTATCTGAGAATCTCCACATCCCAAAGACCGTTTTGAATCCAGATCCCAGCTTCGAATCCATGGCATCAGCTTCTTGATCCAAGTTCTTAAATTTCTCCAAATTAATTCGCTACATAATTCATGAATCACCTCTAACATCAACTGTAAAGGTAACACACATCCACAAAATCATTATATCCAAACTCACCTTGCTCGGTTCACTCATTCCCAACATATCTAGAACAGACCCTCTCCAAAACATGTCTTTACATCCACAATTCAACAACTAATCAATGCTAATTTTATCCAATTAAAATAGAATGATACTGAAGCATTACCACAATCACTCACATCCTTACCTCCCCTTCTCCAACCGGATCAAATCATTACCAAGGTGGCTGACGACGCCCGAGCTGTTGCTCATCACAAAAATTGAAAAAATAGATGACGAACTAGAAATCCTCAACTGTCGTTGGAGGCACAACAGAAAGGATCAACGACACAAGGTGATTCAAGGCTGAGCACGAGAAGAGTGATCAACTATTGTTCTCACGGTGGCAATGTCGAGCTCCCCCTTATCCTTAGCAACGAAGAAGGCGACAGATACCTGAAGCAATGTCCGATAGATGATGTCTTGACGCTCGATCACGGATCAACGACAACGGATCTACTCATTGCCCAATGCTCATCACAGAAGGGTGCTCGTTGTCGTCTGAGTCGACGAAGCATAGCAAGGAGGCGATGTTGCAAGGGCTCACGACAAGGGAAGAGAGTCGAAGAGGTTGAAGGAGAGGATGATGATGGTGGCACATCAATCGGGATGACCAAACAACTGCTCGAGTGGAGATCTCTAGCGACGTAGCAGTGGCGACAAAGCGACTGAGGGAGAAACTCAGTGACAGCGACAATCGATCACTACGACGATGTCGCTGAGCTAGTTCCCGTGAAGGGGAGCGACAGAGAGGAGAAGTGGTTGATCGAGGATAGGGAGGGATGGCGATCAACTCATCGGTGAGGCATGCGACGAATGGCATGGCGACGGCGATGATGAGAAGGAGAAAAACGTGATCGAGCGGCAACGATGAAGAGGAGAAGAGGGTTGCTCGTGAGCAATCGAGAGGGGAATAGGGCACGGGATATAACTTAGGGTTAGATTTCTAATCTAGATTAATTAACTCAATTAACTCCTTAATAACAACCTATTAAATCTTTTCCTATAAAATATTGTAAGAACTCCATTTAATTTCAGAAAAAAATTTAAAAATCCTTAAAAATTTTATAAGGTATATTCCTTAATTAACCAGTCTTATTTTGTTATTATTTTATTTTTTTGATATCTTACATCTACTTTATTATTATTTTATTTTTCGATATTTTACATTTTTCCTCACTAATCAAAATTTAGTTCCCAAATTTCTTACCCAAGTACCATAGATAAGCATTGTCATGCTAAACAACTCAAATACTTCAAGAAGAGGTAAACACCTCACTAACGATAAAGATCCCAATAACCTACATGGTCGATGCATAGGAACTCTCCTAATCCCATTTGGAAACTACAAGGTGGAGGGAAAACTCTGCACATCTTGCAACTCTACATTGCATTTCATCATCGATCGAACGATCATCCTGCTTGAGGCTCAAAAATTTCCAGATGACGAGACACACAACATGACACAAGGAAATACCCTCTCTCTGCATCAATACAAGTAAAGTATTCGACAATGCCATCACGGTTATGTAACCACGTTCAAGCAACTCATTGGTCAAAATCCCTACGAAATATAGTAACCTAATTCATTACTATCTGTGTCAACAATGGTATACACATCTTCACCATTACCTCACGGTTAATGGTCAGACTAGCAAAGTTAGTGGAAATCTCTGAGACTGTAATATTTAATCTCCAAAAGAAGTGTGATGACCTGACCTCTGCTTTCCGATTCGGTATCAATTGACTCTCCAAGGTAATTCATCTTTTCGAAAGCAGGTACATGACTTATGGACTCAACATGTCGTTTCTATGGTAAACTCACACCACGACTACAAATAGTAACTAACACACTACATGACATTCTCTATTATAAACAACTACATGCATAATCAACAATAAGATATATAATCACCAATACCATACCTTACATCCTATTGCTCAGAGATGTCCCATTACTGTCAGATCTCAAAACTCACAAAGTCAAAATCGAGTAAAACAAAACTCAATGTATAAACGAAATAAAATCTAAAAGTGGACTTCGCAACGTAGGCTCTGATACCAATAAAATTGTCACACTTCGAGAATATACTTGTCCGTCGATCGAATGGTACCCTCTAGTGACAATATAAAATACTACACTGATATAAGACTCACATAGTCGCTGACACCCACAAACCATATATCACAATAAAATGACAATGACAAATAATAGAAAAAAAATATAAGGACACACAGATACGTACCGGTGCGATTTTGACACAACCATAATCGAAAAATATAATAGAAATTAATACCACAACCATAATAAAAATGCGGAAGCAATATAGAATAAAATCAAAAACATAAAATCCAAAATAATACAACACCAATATGAAATAAAATTCAAATGTTCGGTGTGAGATAGGATCAGCTGACAGAGCTCCGAGCACCCAAAGAGGGCAACAGAAAAATCTAGGGTATGTGATGGTGAGTATAAGACTCAATGATATATGAAAGATAATGCATGAACTAGATAAACATATGGAGATTAACAAGTATACAATCTTAAAGGTAATAACAAAAAATCATCGGTATAAAAATAATAAATGCATATATCAACCTGATTCACCAAATATAATGTAATGTACTGATTTACATGAAATATGCAATAACACAACTCATAACCACTTGAGCAAATATGTAACAATGTAACACGTACAAATAATATGTATGAATAATAACGCACCTATGATCAACTCATAATCATATGAATGACATATAATCAAATGTAAAAAACTAACCTAGTTCATCTAATGCAGAATCATAATGTTAATCATATGCACATAACAACTTGATCCAACTCATACCCAAGTATTCCACATACAACAATATAGAACATGCAAATTGTATGTATAAAGATGTACAAACATATGCAACATATCACAAGCATATGCAATATGCATCAAACATATATATGCGTCTCCACGGCTATGCATATGCATGATCACTATCTGCACCTCGCTACCATGACTACGTGTGGCCTGGTTGAACAAAATATGATAATTGTTCCAACTCCAGCTACCATTACTCTCTAGTGGCTGAATAGACAGTATGAGTAAGTAGCTATCTAGCCACATATAAGGGTCTCTATTGCAAGCAACTTTAGCTATCACTATCCATGAGTGACCGAGTGCTACATGACAAAACAAACTGCACACAACTCCAGCTACTACTATCCCACAGTGGCCAAGTGTTGTAGATATCACTGCCCATATCTCCCGCAACCACTATCCCACAGTGGTCAGGTGGACATGTATGACTGATGACTCTCTCAACTGCAAGGGAGATATAGTCAACAACATGCATGTGATGTGATGATGACTCCAATGTGCATAAACCCTCCAACATGCACACTACCTCACAGGGAGTCATAAACAATAACACATATCATGTTAGGACCTCCAGTCCGTAAACAACACTCCACTGATGACCCACTCAACCATCCACGATAATCATGGTCGACAGGAGATGTTAAATGCAAGGTCATGCAATAAGACAACCAAGTCTAAAGTTACAACCATTACCAACTCTAGTGGTATAACATCATGACCAATCAAAAACAATAACTGTACTCAGCTACATGTACTTATGCAACATCCATAGATCAAATATATATAGTATTTATAACCAATAATAGTGATGAAACGAGCCTATATAGATATCGAATGAGTATCTCAAAATTCAACAGCTAAATATCAAGCACAAGAATAAGTAGAGTGAAGTCCAGATAATTTCATCTATCATTAACAAAGTTCATGCACCAAGATTTAGATCAACAAGAGTTAAAGAGAAATCACCCACCTGAACAGTAGAATATCCAAACAAATGTCCATGCCCAGAAGACTATCCCGAATCAAGGTCTTGCAATTAACATATAAACATAACTAAACACTAACATAATCAATTTGTAGGAATAGTAATCTAACTCAATTCTAATCCCTAATCGATCAACCAAATCCCATAGTGATACAATCTCATACCATTCACTAATTACCAATCAACTCTCCAATTGACACTACTGTGTCAACATATTACATAGATATCATATACAAATCAAGACTTTTCGCTGCAATTTATCTAATAGATATAATCCAATATGAGCTCATGGTCAGACCGCTATGAGCTCATGGTTTACTCGTGAGCTTGCGACTATTATGAACTTCCTCATAATGGTTGTGGGGTTTCCTCCTCTTCCCCCTCCCCTATTTCCCTCTTCTCGTTGGAAATTCCTTCCATTTTTTGATCACGAATCATTTTTGTTTCAGCTCTCCCTTGACTGAAAAATGGAGGAATGTCATAACCATGGCCATTTGCCAAGATGAATAACATATATAATTGCCACTCTTTTCTCTTTTCCTGTAAATAATTCTGAGGGTGTGTCCAAGAGATAAGAAGAGAAAACAAAAGGGAAAAGAAGAAAATAGGCTGAAAGCTGAGAGAGCTGGTGAGGGATGGCAGCCAAGGTACCTGATACATGGACGCGTGGCCTGGTCGTTTTTTTTTTTTGTTTTGAGTTTCAATTTAATCGATCAGTAAATAGGTCTGACTTTTGTATTTGCTTACTGATTTGAACTCCATTGCGTTTCTAATGTTTGAATGAAGACATTCGGTCACAATTTGGTTCTTGTATATTATTCGGCCGACGACTCTGCACTTTTTTCGAACGACGAATCGATTAAGTAGAGTAACAAGTTTGTTACTTTGGCGAATCAAATGTAGTTTTTTTGATAATTAATTTTTCGTTTCCCATGGACATGGACATGAACTCGACTAAGGAAGACTTCAGCAGTATTTTTTATAATTTATTTTTTTTATCGACATCATCATCATCGAAAAATCAATAATAAAAAAATCTTAAAAACGAACATAACCATTTTTTTTTTATTACAAAAGCTACGAGAAGACTTCGGCAGCGCCTCGAATGCAAAAAGATTTTGTATAAAAGTTTTTAGCATTTTTTTTTCTCCAGAAAAGAGCTGCGACCAAAATTCAACATACGTCGTGATCGATAGTACGGGCACTCGGTGGAATTGAATAGTCAGAAAAGTTTTTTTATCCATTCTACAAGAATTGAAGTATAAATATACACGCGGATGGATAAGCTTATAAATAGACCTGTTAAAAATGAATGAAAGATACATGAAATGTGAATAATCTGACATTCGACGAATTAATTAAACTAAATAGGTTAATTTATATTGAATTGTATTATTAAGTTAATATGAATATTATCGAACCAGATGCTTTTAGTCATTCGTGTTCAAATTTAAGACTCCATTTGCACAAATTAATTAACTAATTAATAACTGTGTGGGAACATGGCCTACACGGTTTAATCCATGTTTTACTTTCTCTTTTTTTAAAAAAAAAAAAATATCAGTGCACATGTCAGTGAGCATTAATCAATCACATAATAACTCGTGCATAATGATAGATTGTCTCTTTAAATCTTTAAGCCATTATATCACGTGAAAAGATTGCTTCTTTAAATCTTCAAGCACCGTCAAAATCATATGTCTTGGTCCATCCTTCACATTCAGGGGAAGCCAAGATGGGTCAGGGTGGGCAAAAAACAAAATTATTATTTTCATTTTATTATATATATATATTTTTTATGTTTATACACCTAACGTTGTTAAGTGTCAATCCTATGTAGTTTTAAGATTAGCCCAAATTTTAGGTGGCGTTTGATTTGAATGCGGAAATAGAAATAGAAATGAGTTCGATAGTAGCTTGAATGAAAATGAGTTTAGTCATTTTAATACTGTTGTTTGGTTTATAAATTGAGATTAGATATGATTGTCGACGATGAGCGCAACGATCGATGGACGATGGACAACGATAGGCAATAGCCACGTCAGCGGGCGACATCGAGGGGCAGCGTCGACGATCGATATGATGGATGACAGAGGTGACGATGATGACAAAGATGACAGTGAATTCTAAATTCATTACTAAATAATTAATAATAATTTCATTCTCTCAATTCTTAAATCTATTAATCATTCGGAATTATTTTATTCTCTCGTTTTCAGACCCTTAGCCAAACAACACCTTAGTTATTTAATTTTATATTAGGCCTGCCCATATCAGCATAAATAATCGGAGAATATCCATGAAGTCAAATCTATTATAACGAACGAAAAATGATTACCGAGGTTTTAAATTCTTTGACTTTTAAATAAATAATAAATACGCGGACACGGCCGCTGCAGCCTGCCGCGTCAGCCTTTTGGTCAGCTTCACGACGGCCGGTGCGAACCTCAAAAGCCTTTGCTATTGACGGATCTGATTAAATTGCTCCTTCCAATCTAACTGCCCATCTGTCCGTTCGCAGGTGTGCACCCATCGCAATCATCCGTCCGTCCATTCATTTAATTTTTTATTTATTTTTGTTTTTTTTTTCTACGTTGACTATCTTTTGGGATGGAGATGAGAAACTCGTTGCCCGGAGGTCGGTGTGCCTTGCCCTTGCATGGGTGTGCGTATACCCTAAATCCACAAATACAATATATCTATTTTAAAAAAAAATAATAATCTAGATATTCAGAACGATTTTTAATATAGAAGAAAGATATCGATAATAAGGACAAATTAATCTTGAAAATGAACATTCAATCTCATATATATATATATATATATATATATATATATATATATATATATATATATATATATATATATATATATATATATATATATATTCAAAAAGTACAGAGGACTCCATCAAAACTTTGGATGTTCAAAATTTTTTTCCATTAGTCAAGTAGGAATTACATTTGAGATTTGATTTATAATTCTTTAAAAAAAATCACTTTTAATTCTATCATCGCACCGTAACTTGAGAGACACAAAATGGTCATTTTTGTATTTAATTGTTTACTTTCTAAATTAATTTATTTGTTCATTTTGGATGATTCACGATCAACTAAACTAGTTCTTTCAGAGCGATCCAGTAATTAAGCAGCGCAAATACTGCATAGATGAACTAAAAAATCCTCTATTGTTTTTGGTCATCGAATCAAGAAGTATAATCATTCGTGATATATCTTTTTTCATCATCATCGAAAAATCTGATGATGAAAAATATTAAGAGCGAATGCAATACGATCAACTAAACTAACAATATAATATCGTGAACTTTTAGCTAGGGGGCTAAGTCATACCGTGGCAAACTGCCGTTACTGTCCGAGGCGAGAGGAGATATTAGGATTACAACTTAATTCCATATCATATTATCTATATTATTTATCACGCTAATGTTCAATTAATTCGTGTGTAAAAGTGGGTTATAAAATGAGTTAATACCATTTTTGATATGACATCAGTCAAAACTCATTTTATTCAATTGGCATAATGCATGGACGAGACGGCGTCGCTAGCAGCCAAAGCAGTTACGGGCCTTGGGACAGGGCACACAGGGCCACAGAGGTAGGTACGTGGACGGTGGTTGGATTACGACATCCATGACTGCCTTATTATATATATCCTATATATTTTTATTTTTTTTGTCCACGCGTGTGTATCCATCTCTCCGATGGAAATGATCCTGAAGAAAATAGACCTTCCATAGATCGTAGTACTCCGTTCTCTCCTAATTAAGCGATGCTTCTATTACACGCTTACACGGTTACACCGCCCACGCGTGCCCCATGCCCCGTACGGGGCTGTAGCCGCAAAGATCCGAGTAATATATCCATATTCCTTTGACCGGACGGGGGAGGCGCAGCACTAGCAGACAGGCAGGTGGACAATTGGACTTGATAACAGAATACGATTGCAGTTGTATCGCCGGCAGTATGCATGGAAGAATACCAGCATGTTGATTGTTGACCGGCAGATCCCCGGCCTTGGATTTTGCGAACAGAACTTTGAAGATTGAACGACATAAAGTAATCGAGTTATATGTCGATTTAATTATTTCAACGATGCCGCGGTCCTTTTTTTGATCTTGCGGAAGGATTTTGTATTTATTAATTTGGGTCCGAATGACGGCTAAGCCGGGAGAAAATTTCTGAGTTTGACCTTTTTCTAGGTCTCATTCGACTGTGGAATACATATATATATATATATATACGTGGGAGGGAAGTGGTTGGAGACTATTCGACGCCATTTCATTTTATTTTCTTACTCTTCTCTGCTCTTCTCTTCCTTCCATCCGCCGCGTCGACGACCGGCGGCAACTGTCTGTCTTCTTCGTTGGCTTCTTTCTACCAGCTGCTGCGAGCTGCAAGTGTGTACTTTCTTTCCTCTGCTCCATCTTGTCCGACGTACTTCGAGATTGTGTTTCTGAAAAAAAAAAAAAAATCTCCTGGGAATTCTTTGATGCCACAAATGGCGATCAATTCTTTGCCTGCTGTTCTACAGTTTGGAAGTGCGTTAACAAGTCGCTGACTGATTGAGTTAAAACGCTTTATTTTTCTTTTTGGTTTACTTAGCAAATTAGTTTACTAGTCTGTGGTTGCGGCAATCCCTAACAAATTGCGGCAGATCACAAGCATCTTAAGAAATTAAAAGAAGAACGAATGATTTCAATACTTCAGAGAAGACGCCCTTAGCAGTTTTCACTATTTACATGTTTAATCGGGCTATTACTGCACTTTCAGCACTGAGCCATGGAGTTAGATTTGAAACTTATTCAGTTTTATTTAACAGGAACGTTCGAGGCCAGCGTCGAATCGATGGGTCCTTCGCTTTCATTTCATTCGTGGTATTCGACGGAATGCGTCAGCAGCAAATTGTTTGATCTCGCAGGAGCAGAAAATCTTACGATGAAATCGAGCAGCTGTAGCGAGAAAGATATCAGCAGAATGATATTGAGGTCAGTTCGCTTCAAACCAGATGATACTTCAGAGAAGGCGGATCCCAGCGTGCCAAATGCCCCGGTCATGCACAAATGTTTAAGCTTCAAGAATTGGGAGCCCCAAGAGCCCACATTTTCCTTCAAGAATCCGATTGCAGACGAACACAGCGACGAAGTGGTTCCGCGGAAAAGATTCAACTTTGTGGTTCCTGATCTGAAGCTTCCCCATCAATGCAGCCTTTCTGAACAGTTTACTTCGCCTAGGCCTCTGAGCGAGCTCGATGCGGCAGCTACTAAACTCCAGAAGGTCTACAAGAGTTACCGAACTAGAAGAAACCTCGCGGATTGTGCAGTAGTCATCGAAGAACTTTGGTTCGTCTCCTTTTTCCAATTTTATTTTGAATGCCAATGGATTAGTTCATCTAAGTTCTGCCCTTTTCTGATACAACTCTGCGTTAATAGGTGGAAGGCGCTAGATTTTGCGTCGCTCAAGCATAGCTCTGTGTCATTCTTCAACGTTGAGAAACCACAGACGGCGGTTTCAAGATGGGCAAGAGCGTTAACTAGAGCTGCAAAGGTAAGGATTCGACAAGTACTTACGTATAGAACTATTTGTCTCAGAATTAACCTCGTTCGATCAACTGAATCCATCTTTTTTAGCTTGGCAAGGGTCTATCAAAAGATGAAAATGGCCAGAAGCTAGCTCTACAGCACTGGCTAGAAGCTGTAAGATTCCATGACCTTGTTTTAGCACAGCTTTTGATATTATTCCACTACTGGCCTTGGTTCTCTGCAGTGTATTTGTTTGGAAATGCACCTCTCATGTTAAGCATGCCGATTGTGCAGATTGATCCACGCCATCGCTACGGTCACAATTTGCAATTCTATTATGATGTCTGGTTCAAGAGCGAGAGCACGCAGCCATTCTTTTTCTGGTAACTCTCACAATCTTATACAGTTCATTTTAGCTACTGATTTCTCTATCTTAATCTCCTTTTTTTTTCCCCGCCCCTTTCTTTCCCATATTCAGGTTGGATGTTGGTGATGGAAGAGAAATAAACCTGGATAAGTGCCCAAGAAGCAAGCTTCTAAGCCAGTGCATTGAATATCTTGGACCGGTGTGTACCTCGAGCTCATTTAAGTCATTGAAATTCATCTTTCATGTTTCTGATGCATGTATATCGTTGCCATACGCAGAATGAGAGGGAAGCATACGAAGTCATTGTGAGAAATGGAAAGCTCATCTTCAAGAAAAGTGGCCTTCCTGTTTCTACCACAGAGGGTTCTAAGTGGATATTTGTTCTCAGCACCACACGAATGTTATACGTGGGTCAGGTACATATCAAAACAACTTAGAACCTGCTGCGTTAGGGATCATTTGGTTAATCACGATACATTATTCCATGAGCAGAAAAAGAAAGGCGCATTCCAGCACTCGAGCTTTTTGGCTGGAGGAGCAACCACTGCTGCAGGAAGATTGGTTGCTGCAGAAGGGGTTCTCAAGGTACTCATTGATTGATACGCCATTACATTATTGCTGCCGAAACTACAACTTTTATGACTCCCTTGTTCCTCATTCTGCTGTACTTGTTCTTCAGGCCATATGGCCATACAGCGGTCATTACCTCCCAACAGAGGAAAATTTCAAGGAATTTATCATCTTCCTCGGGGACAACAACGTAGACCTCACCGACGTTAAGGTAAATTTAACCGGCTACATTTGCAATTCTTCTTCGATTTGGTCGTATTCTGAGACTCGTGACTAATGAACAGAGATGCGCTGTCGATGACGACGACTACACCTCATTCAAAGAGCCCACTAAAAGCATGAAAGTCGAGGTCGAGACTTCAAACTTGCCACAGGCTTCGGCAGTTACGGAAACCGTCCAGGATTCCGACGAGCAAGGCAATGGCACGGCGAAGAAAGTGGGCAAAGCACTGGCAGCGAATCTCAACGACCGTTTACCGTGCAAGTGGACTACGGCATCCGGGGCTCGGATTGGGTGTGTCCGTGATTATCCAGTCGATCTACAGTCGAAGGCGCTTGAGCAAGTCAACCTGTCTCCAAGGGTTACTACTCCACCTAAAGTCCTCCCAGTTCCTTCTCCTCGGCCTAGCCCTGGCCACCGGCTATCCCCCAGGCTTCAATACATAGGCATTCCGAGCCCCACCGCATCTCGTACTCTACCACAACAGTTGAAAAGATGAGCTGAAGTGATGTGGTGGTGGTATCAGTGAAGCTGAAAGATGCTCTGCTCCATAATCTCCTTGTCGCACTAACAGAAGGATACTTGATTTATACACACGCCGGCTTCGGTTGCATTGTGTTTATTTTTGCACTCACTTTGTGTTAATTGAAGGACTGTCTGATTGCTGGAGAAATAGAAGTCATCATTCATATGACTTTTTTTTTGTTCTCCGCCTTTTGTTACCTGTACTATAAGAAATGGAATTGTAATCTATGTATGATCTTATTGAGAAATCATCGGTAAAATGATCTGCCACTTCTCATGGTCTAATAAGTTCAAGAGCATAACTCGTGATCTATTTCTGAGGAAAACATGTTTGACAGAAAAGATAGACAAAATTCCGAGATTTTATCGGAGGCATTAAGGTCACGTCGCTCGTCATGACTCTCACCACGATCTTCTCGACTTCTGTTCGCTACAAACCGCTCACTTTTGGACGCCCAAAAAGCCGCTGTCTCGTTCTTCCGGAGGAGCCAAAGTTGCGACTAGCAATCTCACTAAAAGAAACAGCGCCCGAAAGAAGAAGAATAATGCTAGGTGGTTCGAGGAAATGGATCATTAAATCCTTCGCCCGGCTACGAAAGCAGGGGAAGCACGCTCAGGTACGTACACAGACCACTGACAACCAGACCGACATTCTTCCGTTCTTCCCTTACGCTGCAAGCTTGTACCCGCTCTAATCCGACACATGCAGGAGAAGACAAAGACCCGGATGAAGTGGAATTTCTTGAGGAGCCGTAGTCGCCGGCCGGAGCCGGTGAGGGTGCAGGTTGCAGATGCTTCGCTGGTGGCAGCGAGCAGCGAGTGGGCGGCGCTCCGGATACAGACTGCATTCCGTAGTTTTTTAGTATTTAAGATTTTTATATATGCGTGTTTTTATTTCCCAAGATTGAAGATTCCCTCGATTTCATGCAAACGTTTGTGTCGCGATAGGCTAGAAGGGCATTACGTGCTTTGAAAGGGATCGTGAGGCTTCAAGCGCTGGTGCGAGGTTGGCTGGCGAGGAAGCGCGCAGTGGCTGCGTTTCAATGCTTGCAGGCCCTGGTGCGAGTCGAAGCGCGTGCTCGGGCTCGGCAGGTGAGTGCGTCGACGGAGGAACTCCGTGACCGAGCAAGGGACGCAGAGGTACAAGTTCCTAGTTCTACCTGAAATCTTTACAAAACCGAATGTGCCACTTGATGGAAACCGGATCATCATAAATAAAATTTATTTGTAGGATGGATGGTGTGACAGTCGGTGCACAGTAGAATCGATCAAGGCGAAGTTACAGATGAGGAGAGATGGAGCTCGGAAAAGAGAGCGTGCGATGGCTTATTCTCTTCGCAACATGGTATATTTAGATTCGTCCATAGTCGTGTATGTCTCTTTTGTTCCACAACCTTGTGTTTTATGTTCTGGATGATACCTCTGATACAGCAACGGAGGAGGGCTAAATTGAACCAGACTAAAATGAGCGAGTATCCTACATCGTCCTCGACCTTTATCAATGAGCAAGAGCTGGAAGGAATTCATTCTAGTTTGAGGAGGTTAAAGCCATGGGAGAAAAGGTTCATGGAAGGAACAGAGGAGAGTAGTTCTCTAGGAAAAGAAGTCGCCCAGTGCAAATCCACGAGGGGTTTAAGAAATGATAAGGAGGGATGCCGAATAGTTCAGTCAACTACCTCAGGATTCTTCCATTATGAGACATTTCCATCGTCGTCTTCCTTTTCTTCGTCATCTCCAGCATATGACAACACTTTGATAGCATCACAGAACACTGAGGCAAGTCATATCAAGGCGAACGATACAGTTAGAACCAAAATCCAAGGAGAGAGATCGAGTGATATTGCTCAGTATAGTGCAGGCAAGAATTCCTCAGCTTCTTCTACCTAAATGCAAAATCTTGGAGGAATAATTAGTTGAAAAACATATATAGGACGGGGATCTTTGCTGCAAGCCTGCAATGAGTAGTCATCCATCTTTTAACAGACATTGTGTAATTTTTTTAAGGAATTTTAGGTCCCCAGGTTAATTTCCTTGTGAAACAGAACTTAGGTGATCATTTGGAAGGGTAACCAGTGAAGATTACTACCACCACGATCCATGTGTCATAGTTTTAAACAATTCTGAAGCAATTTTATTTTCATTCGATATATCAATTCTTATGTGTTATTTTTTTTATCACTAATTTTCAAGTACTGAGACAAGCCTATGACAAATAATGTAAAGGCATAAAAACAGCTTGATAAAAGAACATCCGTATCAGATTTAAAAACAGAGACAGAAGGGAACCATAACTAACTAGCCAAAATCGACAAATTTTTTGAATCACAGTTTTCATTATCTGTGAGTGAAATCATGAAACTCCACAGTTATGTAAAATGCATGAGACAGTAACACCTTGCGATCCTATTATAACACAGAAGGAAGAATATACTTCTGCCTTTATCATAACACACCATTTATAACAAAGTGAACATATCACTCCCAATATCCTCAACATGCAAACTCATAATGTGCATTTAATTTTGAATTGCTAAAAGAATCTGCAAAACAGTGAAGTAGAAATGTGTGAATTCTTTGTTTACCTTGCAAGGTTGTGTGCGTGCCCGGAAGTGCTAGTTAACATCAAATAGAAGCACTCTTAATTGTAAATAATATTATTCCTTCACATGTGATCCTAGACAAACCATTTCAACAATTTTTATGAAAATAGGAGGGATCTCCTCTCCTTAATTAATCATGGAAAATAACTATTCCATTGGATTCGTTCACTGTAACAAAAAAAAAGAAGTAATTTTCACTTGGACTAAATTAACTAAAACCAACAACAAAAAAGGTATGTGCATTCTAAACAAAAAATGGAAAGCCAATCAACAATAACTGAGCAAAGACTTCACAGCTAATCTCTCTTTCCACCAAAAGGATAGCAGCATTTTGCAAAACTTTTTGCAAGAAATCCCCAGAATCCATCTTTCTCCTGCTGTGACTTGTTAGATTCCAGTACGGGATGAATAGTTCCCACAATGGCCTTAATCTCTTCCTTAGCTCGTTCAAACACATTTGGGCCTTTGACTTTATAAATAGGAGTGTCCTCGTCAATATCGTTACTGCCGCCATGAGTCTCCTTATGATGCGTTTTTTGTTTGTGCAAAGGCTCTTCAGTCCCTACCTTCAACGTTCCCACATCAGACGCTTTCATATTTGTCTTTGCTATCAAAAAAGAGAAGAAAAACCATCATTAGTTTGAGAGTTAGAAAAGTCACTAGGGCAATAGTTTCAACTGATAAACCAACCGATCAGCTAAACAATATACAACCAAAAGTAGAGCTAAGAGGAAAAAAAGGAACAACTAATTCATAATATGAATAAGTCACTGAAAGAACTGGAGAGAATTTGGATGTACAATCTATGTAGGAACAAATACCTTCTTTTTGTCATAGTTAATACTTCAATACCCAAAACAAAATCTTAAAAATTACTACTATAGAAAGGCATTTCCTTGGATTAGTCTGAATGGATTATTCCATATCGAGAGTTACCAGGGTTAGGTGATTACCACTATCAACTCAGGAGAAAAAAGAACTATTAAATTTGATTTGTAACAGAATCTGAAAAATAATTAGATATAGCAGTGAAGTTAACATAGCACAACGTTTCCACAACCAAGTAACTGATGCTGTTTCACAATGAGAATCGAGTTTGTGTAAATCAAACTTAAATTGAGAAAGTGTAAATAAAGTTCTTTTGCAAACAAAAGAAGCGTAAATGAAATTACCATCTTTATTCACATGCATTTCAGGATTTGGACTTTTCTTCGAGGTGATGGTATCGACAATAGCTTCAATTTCTTCCTTTACTCGTACATACACATTCGGACCTTTAACTTTGTAGATGGGTGTGCTCTCATCGATCTCATTGCTCTGTCCATGTGTCTCCCGATCATGCGTTCTATTTCTCTCCATAATTCTTTAGTGTCTTCTTCCTGTTACCTGCTAAATCAAAATACATCACAAAAATTTCAAACTGCAAAACCGCATCGATCCATGTAGAAAGGAAATGGAAAAGATAATACAAACTCAAAAGAAGTATATTCAATCGAGCAGCAGTCCTTTCAGAATCACAATCACAGACATCAAGGTCACAGAAAATGAAATCTCTATCTTTTCCAATCAGTTTATCGTCATGAAAGTCCACGGAGGCTCAAAAATAAAAAGTTTCTATGTTGTCACATTAACAAACAAAAACAACTTTTACGATCGTTTGCCGCGCAAAAAGAAAACAACAAATTTTATAGATAAATCGATCGGCAGCAAGAAATCCTTGAAATCGCAAAAGGGTTTGGCTTAGAGGATGAGAAAGATCACCAGGGATTCGATCGAATCAAGACCGCGAACAGTAAAAACCCTAAAAGAAGAAACGATTGACGTACGAGTACAGGAAGAACAGAAATGAATCGACGATGAACGAGTTTTCCTTTTGCTGTTTCCGATTATTGAAGCGAACGGGCCCGATCGTATTCCTTAAGCCGACTTGCGACGTTTTCGGATCGTTACGCTTCGTTTTGTACGGCATTCAGAAGTGCAATGCCACGCCGCGCGCTTAGCTTTGCAAAATAAACAACACGCACACCCTCATTTGTACGGCACATCATCTGGCGTTTGGTCGATGGATTTGGAACGAAGGAATGGAATTGTGAATAATATTTAGTTAATAGATTTGAAATGATTTTTAATTATTTGAAAATCTATAAAATACATATTAAATTATGAGTTTGAGTTTCATTCTTGTCAATTCGTTGTTTATTGTCATCGTTCTTCATCGTTCGTTGGTCGTCATTCGTCGCTCGTCCAACGATCGTCGGCCATCGATCATCGGTGGTTATCAGTCGTCGACCATCAGTGGTCATTGATCGTTGAAGGTCGTGAGTCGACGGTCACGGACCGTCGGTCCTCAATTGTCGGTCGCCAACCGCTGGGTCGTCTGCGGCTAGTGGTCGTCGATCGTCGCACGTCGTCGTCGACCCCTTGCACCTGCGGTTGTCGACTGTCGACGGTTGTCGGTCGTCGGTCGCCTATTGCCCGTCAACCGTCGCCCATCGCCGTCCGTTGCCTACGATTATCGGTCGCTCTCGGTCGCCAACCATCAGCGGTCGGCCGTCGCCGTCGGTCGTCAGTCGCTCGATCGTCGTCAGTTGCTCGGTTGTCGTTCGTCAACCGTCCACGATCGTCGATCGTCGACGATCGCCGATGGTGTCATCGCCCGTCATCCGTTGGCGACAGCGTCTCCGCCTTCATTCCCAACTTACAAATCAAACAGTATTATTAAAATGACTAAACTCATTTTTATTTCATCTTACTATAAACTCATTCTCATTTTTATTCTCACATTCAAACTAAATATCTTTTTAATTTATCTTCTTCGTCGATAAAGACAATCGACGAATCGAAAAGATTATTAATATGATTATTTTATTTTATTTTTTCAAAATAAACAATACACATAATAATATTTTTTTTAAAAATAATTTTCATTTATTATATTATTATTTTTATTTGAATCAAACACAATCTTCTATCCTATTTTGAAGATTCTAGCTGAAAAATTACGACGATGATCATTTTGAAGGTTTTTTCTGCTATAATTTGATTTATTTATTTATTTTTGTCATGGAGAAAAATAGTAAAGGAGGGAACATAAATTTGCAGTCAATTAATCGTAATAATCACGGCTTATTTGTTTTTTTGCCATTTTTTTGCACAACAATAGATGAGATTTTTTTTTTTTGGTTTGAATCAGGTAAAAAATAATAATATATGGAAAGGATATTTTAATAAATAAATTAGATGCTTATTTTTAATATTATTTTAAAAAGAAATGATAAAATATTTTACTCTGGTTACCCTGGGTAATTTTGATTCACTTCATCACTTGACTTTCTTAGGTATAATTGTATAAATCCATTATAATTACTAGATGTTTATATTTCATACATGGCTCTATAAAAATTTTTTAGTAGGTATCTGAATTTTTCGTCCTATTAACCCTGGCTGGTCAACCCATGTGTATTTTTTTTTAAATTATATTATTTTTAAAAAATTAAGATTATTATTAAAATTATTTTTTAAAGTAATAATAATAATAATAATAATAATTATTATTATTATTATTATTTTAATATTTTAAAAAAAAATTAAAATGTATTTATATAATATGATATAATTTTAAAATGATTGAGTGGATTGTAGGACCATGAATGTTAATGTTAAAAGGACTGTGGATGAAAGAGATATGTTATTATAATGAATATGTAGCAGTGGACCTCATACTTTTTAAAGAGATGAAGAA
Source organism: Wurfbainia villosa (assembly GCA_025175895.1). Lineage (NCBI taxonomy): Eukaryota > Viridiplantae > Streptophyta > Magnoliopsida > Zingiberales > Zingiberaceae > Wurfbainia > Wurfbainia villosa. The sequence continues at coordinate 6,153,351 of JAKLTH010000042.1, forward strand.
TGTTATAATGAGAATGGATTGTGGATGCCCTCATAATTCCCCTATGCAAAATCTCCACTAACCAGTAACATAAATCTGAAAGCATTGTAGTTCAACGGTCTAGTCTCGCTTCTGTAATCGTATCACCCCTATAAAACTATCCCATGTTTGTTGGTACAATCGACCCAGGTCACGATTGACCAGACTCGAATGAGACTCGAGTGTTGGGAATTAGACGCCGCTAGAGGGGGGGTGAATAGCGTAGATGACGTACGATGATGGAATTCTTTCGCGTTCGATCGTCTACAATCTTGTTAGCACAGCGGAATAGTAATAACAAATAAATATAACAAGACACGCAATCACAACACGATCATATAACGTGGTTCGGAACCACACGGTTCCTACTCCACGGATTGAGCTCTAACGAGCTCTAGCGATGCCAATGCAATCACTAATCAATAAACTCCTTCTCGACAACAAGTCGGAGGTGGAGAAACCTCGTACACAAGATTACAATAATAATCTAAAGAAATACAAGCAAATACAAAGGAAATGTAAAGAACACTTTACAAAACTAGGGTTTGAGCGCTTTGCTTGTTGGTTGCTTGGATGAGGTTGAAGGGCCCTGAAATGCACCTGCAAATCGCCTTCAAATCGCCTCAAGCCTTTTATCTCGCGTAAATCACGGCTCGATCCACGTTGGACAAATTCAGCGGGACTCTCACCGATCGTTGCCAACATTGGCGGTCAACGCCGTAGTCGATGCCCGATCGGCCACGGAGCGTTTGTCTCGCCGCTCGGCCGTGATCATCGCCATCCCTTAGCGATCATGCGTCGGCCTGATCGTTGCCGACGACGCCGATCGCTGCTCCCATGAGCGTCGATCGCGAGCTATAAAGCTCTCTCAACCGGTCGAACTCTCGAGTCGACTCCCGATCGAATCCGGCCATAATGTCGGGCCGTTGCCAACCTCAAGAATGAGGTTTTAACCCAAGTATGGTGCCCCATACTTGCTAGACCACCCTTAGCCTAGACCTAAGCCTTCTAGCCACCTCCATGACCTCACGCCTCTCGGATCCTCCAAGTCATCCATGACTTGTTCATCCATCGCGCTAGCTTCGGGTGCTTCCATCGGCTATGTCATGCTAACGGTGTCTACACCGCCAAGGCACATTGGACTTACGCCGCCAAGACTCGCTTGGACTTTACGCCGCCAATATCATCCTTGGACTTCTCAAATGCCAAGACTCAAGCTTGGACTTTCCCTTGCCAACCCATGTTGGACTTTCCATGCCAAGACCCATGCTTGGACTTTCCATTTGCCAAGACCCATGCTTGGACTTCTCATTTGCCAAGACCCATGCTTGGACTTCCCTTGCCAAGTACTCAAGACTTGGACTTTCCCAAAAGCCAAGTGTCCCACTTGGACTTTCCATGCCAAGTACCCATGACTTGGACTTTCCCATAAACACATGGTCAACCTTAGTCAACCACCAAAGTCTCCCTCGAGTCACACTCAGTGCAATTGATATAACTCGGTCGATTGTATAAACAATCTCTCCAAAACATATTAACCGACATCAATGTCAAACATCAATGTCAAACACTTTGTCAAACATCAAAACATCACTCGAGTCAAACTCGAGTCCTGGTCAATCGTGACCTGGGCCGATTGCACCAACAGTCTCCCCCTTTTTGATGTTTGACAAAAACCAATCAAATCATGAGTTAGAACACTAACTCAAATCCCTTACCAATTATCCCAAATTGGTAAACACTCACCAAATGTTCTTCTTTAAACATTCAAGTGAAAAAGTAAATCAAATGTTCTCCCCCAAACATTCTCCCCCTTTTTGACTAACATCAAAAAGGTTTTCTCTCCAAGGAGGTCAATGTCTCATGTCCCAATGAGATCTTACAATCTCCCCCTTGATCAAAAATACCTAGGATGCCTACCATCTTCCTAGTGATAAGTCTCATATCACTCAAGAGAGGAACTCCTATCTCACTCTCCCAATTTCCAAATTGGGTATCAAACATCCATCAATTTTCAATTGATAACATTCTCCCAAAAAAAAAAACATCCATCATCCCAAGATGGATACCTCCCCCTAAAGGCTTGCTCCCCCTTGACCATTGCACCAACAATGTCCTTGGAAAGCCCCTAAGCCAATAGGAACTCTAAACCATCAAAATTAAGGTTCTAAGTTCAACATAGAACTTTTACTCACCCTAAATTTGATACTTTGACCTAACACAACTCCTAATCCATATCCAATGGATTTTCACCCTTCATAATGCTTCCCAAAGCATATCCTAGGGTTAGGAACCTTACCATAGAAAATGGGCCAAACAAACAATGACTGAAATCGATTGATTGCCATCCATCGGTCGTGACACCAAGTGGCGATCGGTAGTAAATTCAATTTCAATTTATCGATCAATTTTAAATTCATAAATAATTATACGTATATCGAAAAATCACTAAATTTGATACGTATAATACTTATGACTAAAACAATGGATGAAAAATGTTTGAAAAATATTTTACCCATAAAATAGTGAGTTTGATACAAAACTCAAAACCATTGAAATTTTCAATGTTTTGGCCCTATTTTGTATCAACTTCATCAATGGTGATTGCTATCAAAAAATAGACTTCACCAAGGTTTTCTAAATTGATTTTAAAATGATTTCAAAACCTTATTTTGGATCATATTCCTTGGGCTCTAAGTACATGACTTGTACACAAGCTTTCCCAATGATCCACCAATAAAATTATATGAGTTTTGGTTCAACTAGATGCAAAAACTATGCACCTTGAACTCAACTCATATCCTAGCATCTCACATTTATCTAGGGTGTATAAATACACATACATGTCAATTGGATGTGAGATGTGGGTTTTGTTCTCCCTAAACTAGGGTTTCATGCATTTTTCTAAGGCAACTCTACTTGATTCCCTTATAAATGGGACTCCAAGTCATGCCATAGTCCTTAAATCAATTTTAATCAAATTTTCTTAAATGCATGAATGATTATGGCATTAACGATGATATAAATAAGCATATGCTCATAATCATGATGTCATGGCATAAAATAAGATCTAAAACCACATGACATTTACCTAAATCCTAAACATGAACATGACATATAGAATGATTAAAAAAATAAGCATGATGTCATGACATGTTATATGGCAAACAAAGCATGACATATAAAATATATAGGTATAGTAATACCTAAATTTTAATATTAATTGTCATTTCATATAATTAATTATATTTTGCCATATTTCTAGTTTTCTCCCAAGTGTGCCAAAAACCCAAAATGGCACACTAACCTCTAAACCTAAATTGTGCCAATTTTGATTATTTTATCAAACTTCTCAAGTAATATTGGCACATCCTAAAAACTTTTAGGATTATAGCTCAAATGTATTTCCAAGGTGACCATAACCTTGAAAATATCCTAAAGTGCCACCTTTATCATGGTTGAGTTAACTACCCATCCAATCAAGGTTGACACACTTTAAACCCATCTAGCGCGAATCAATCACGCTCTTAGGAACCCAAAACCTATTTGAGCTCCTAGGGTTAATTAGGTATTCCCTAGGGATAACCTCCCTAGATACCTTCCTAATGACCCTCCTAGGCTTATTAGCCTTGGTCATTTTGGTCTCACCTAGGTTGACTCTAGGGGTAACTCCCCTTGCAACCTTCTTAGTGGCCACCCTAGGTTTCCTAGAGAACCTAGCCACTAGACACACCCTTTGGTCAACTCTAGGGATGACTTCCCTATTGACCTTGGTCTTTCTAGACCTAGTTAGTGTTCCATAATCTAATGGAACACTGTGGTAAGCCACCTTAGGCTTAGGTTTGTGACCCAAACTTTGTTTGCCCTTGGTTGACTTTTGACTCTTAGGTCCTTGGTGTTGACTTTGACTTTTGGACCTTGACTTTTGATCTTTTGACCCTTTAAATTGATTTTGTATAATTTTAAGGGTCTTCTCAAGTTTTTCAAGCCTTGACCTCAAGACTTGATTCTCTAACTCTAATTGCCCAATTTTTGAATTTTGATTTAAATCATGGGCATGAGACTTTCTAGGCATATGCCTAGTCCACTTAGGATTGAAACCTAGATGTTCTTGTATTTTCTTAATAGATTCACTAGGTATGGTTTTTCTAGGGACATTAGTCCCAAATTTCTCCTTATTACTAAAATGGACACTTTTAGCTCCTAAGCAAAAATATTTATTTCTATTAGCATGCTTTTCATAAATTGCAAGAGAATTTAAATTTCTACCATGCCTTTGCCTATTAACTAAAGAAGGTGCATTATTGAAATATACCTTAGGGTTTGCCCTAGAGGCTCCCCCTACATGTGTAGCTCCCTCTTTGGTCTTTTTGCTTCCCCTAGGACATTGATTCCTATAATGTCCTTGAGTTACTTGAAGCATATGATATGCTCCTTGCTCTTGATATTTGGGGAACCGACATCCTTGACTTTTGGAGCCGGTGGAGCTTTCCTAATCTTCTTTGGGCACTTGCTCTTATAGTGCCCGGTTTCCCTACACTCAAAACATATTATATGCATTTTATTATTAACACATATGTTTGAGTTACCTAGGTTAATGGAGACCGGAATTGGACTTTGGGCTTCTTCATCTTGACCGGATGTCGAAGCTTCTTCTTGATGTTCCGATATGGAAGTTCTCTCCTCCCCCTCAATCCTTGAAGTGGATGCTTCTTCCACTTCCTTCACATCTTCCGATCCGGATGTTGATTCCCTATCAACCTCCGAATCCTCACTTCCTTGTGAGGATGATCTCTCTTCTTCACCCTCCTTATCTTCTTGAATTGATGGTGAACTTTCTTGAGCTTGAGAGGGTGAGCACTCCTCTTCTTCTTCTTCTTCTTGGACCATTGATGGGCTTTCATGGAGCTTTGCCAAATCGCTCCATAGCTCCTTAGCATCCATGCATTCACCTAGGCTACACAAGAATTCATTTGGAATTAAATCAAAAATGAATTTGATTACCTTCTTGTTTTTCTCGAATCTTTGGAGTTGATCTTCACTCCATCTCTTCTTCTTGAGGAAGCCACCTTTTGGTCCTCTAGGATACTCAAATCCTTCCATTAATAGAGACCATTCCTCGAAGTCCTTCATCATCAAAAAATCTTCAATTCTTCTCTTCCAAGAATCGAAGCCTTCTTGTCCATATAATGAGTACGGGACCGGTGTGTTGATGTCCCATCCAAGCTTGTCTTGGAATTCCATCTTTACCCTCTAGCGTCTTGCTCCCGGTTGTTAATCCGTTGAAGAGCCACCAGGCTCTGATACCACTTGTTGGGAATTAGACGCCGCTAGAGGGGGGGTGAATAGCATAGATGACGTACGATGATGGAATTCTTTCGCGTTCGATCGTCTACAATCTTGTTAGCACAGCGGAATAGTAATAACAAATAAATATAACAAGACACACAATCACAACACGATCATATAACGTGGTTCGGAACCACACGGTTCCTACTCCACGGATTGAGCTCTAACGAGCTCTAGCGATGCCAATGCAATCACTAATCAATAAACTCCTTCTCGACAACAAGTCGGAGGTGGAGAAACCTCGTACACAAGATTACAACAATAATCTAAAGAAATACAAGCAAATACAAAGGAAATGTAAAGAACACTTTACAAAACTAGGGTTTGAGCGCTTTGCTTGTTGGTTGCTTGGATGAGGTTGAAGGGCCCTGAAATGCACCTGCAAATCGCCTTCAAATCGCCTCAAGAAAGCTCCCCAAGAACTGATGCCGCAATCTCCACGAACAGCTTCCTTTTATCTCGCGTCGGGCTGGATTTCCGCCTGGCAGTCGACTGCCATAAATCACCAGTCGACTGCCAACACTGTAGCTGTGAGACAACGGCTCAATCCACGTTGGACAAATTCCAACGGGACTCTCACCAGTCGACTGCCAACATTGGCAGTCGACTGCCAACGCCCGTAGTCGATCGCCTCCGGCACGGAGCGCTTCGCGCTCGCCGCCACTGACGGCCGTGATCGATTATCCCTTAGCCGATCGCTGCCGACACTACCGATCGGCCTCCATGAGCGGTCATCGCCAGAGCTATAAAGCTCTCAACCGACAGTCGAACTCGAGTCGACTCCCGGCAGTCGAACCGGCCATAATGCCAGTCGACTGCCAACCTCAAGAATGAGGTTTTAACCCAAGTATGGTGCCCCCATACTTGCTAGACCACCCTTAGCCTAGACCTAAGCCTTCTAGCCACCTCCATCAGCCTCACGCCTCTCGGATCCCTCCAAGTCATCCATGACTTGTTCATCCATCGCGCTTAGCTTCCAGTGCTTCCATCTGTCTACACCGCCAAGGCACATTGGACTTACGCCGCCAAGACTCCGCTTGGACTTTACGCCGCCAATATCAATCCCCTTGGACTTCTCAAATGCCAAGACTCAAGCTTGGACTTTCCCTTGCCAACCCATGTTGGACTTTCCATGCCAAGACCCATGCTTGGACTTTCCATTTGCCAAGACCCATGCTTGGACTTCTCATTTGCCAAGACCCATGCTTGGACTTCCCTTGCCAAGTACTCAAGACTTGGACTTTCCCAAAAGCCAAGTGTCCCACTTGGACTTTCCATGCCAAGTACCCATGACTTGGACTTTCCCATAAACACATGGTCAACCCTAGTCAACCACCAAAGTCTCCCTCGAGTCACACTCGAGTCTGGTCAATTATAACCTGGGTCGATTGTATAAACAATCTCTCCAAAACATATTAACCGACATCAATGTCAAACATCAATGTCAAACACTTTGTCAAACATCAAAACATCACTCGAGTCAAACTCGAGTCCTGGTCAATCGTGACCTGGGCCGATTGCACCAACATCGAGTAGGGTTTTGATGTTCAACAATAGTTTACAATATGGTTTGACCATATGACTAGTGGATGGTATGATATATTCAAGGTCATATGAGAAAGATTATTGGAGAAATCCAAGTTGGTCAAAGTTGACCGGACACTTGGTGTGGAGAAATCCAAGTATAGTGACTTGGCAAGGAAAAGTCCAAGTATGGATACTTGACAAGGGAAAATCTAAGTCAGTTAAGAGAGATCGGACACTTGGTATTAGAAAGACCAACGGGGAGTTGACTGTTAGGACCTGTGCGCCCACTAGAGGGGGGGTGAATAACGGGTTGCCCGTATGTAGATGGAATTTGATCGTGATCGTCTCTACAAAACTCGTTATGCGCAGCGGAATAGTAATAATAAAAGCAATAACGAAATGAAACAACCACGAATACAAAGATATAACGTGGTTCGGAACCTCAAAAATGAGGTTTTAACCCAAGTATGATTCCCTCATACTTGCTAGACCACCATTAACCTAGACCTAAGCCTTCTAGCCACCTCCATCAGCCTTACGCCTCTCGAATCCCTCCAATTCATCCATAACTTGTTCATCCATTGCGCCAGCCTTCAGGTGCTTCCATCGGCTATGTCATGCTAACGGTGTCTACACCGCCAAGACACATTGGACTTTACGCCGCCAACCATTGGACTTATGCTGCCAAGACTCCCGCTTGGACTTTACGCTGTCAATATCAAACCCCTTGGACTTTTCAAATGCCAAGACTCAAGCTTGAACTTTCCATGCCAAGTACCCATGACTTGGACTTTCCATAACCACATGGTCAACCCTAGTCAACTATCAAAGTCTCCCTCGAGTCAAAACTCGAGTCCAGTTAAACATAACCCAGGTTGATTGTATAAATAATCTCCCCAAAATATCAACAGACATCAATGTCAAACAACTTTGTCAAACATCAAAACCTCACTCGAGTCAAACTCGAGTCTGGTCAATCGTGACCTGGGCCAATTGCACCAACAATCTCCCCCTTTTTGATGTTTGACAAAAACAAACCTTGAGTTAGGCCCCTAACTCAAATTACCCTTACCAATTTTCCAAACTGGTAATTTAACCTTCTCCAAACATTCTCCCCCTTTTTGACTAACATTAAAAAGGTTATCTCTCCAAGGAGGTCAATGTCTCATGTGCCAATGAGATCTTACAATCTCCCCCTTGATCCAAAAATACCTAGGATGTCTACCATCTTCCTAGTGATAAGTCTCATATCACTCAAGAGAGGCAATCTTATCCACTCTCTCAATTTCCAAATTTGGTTTCTCAAAATCCCATCAATTTTCTCAATTGATGATACTCTCTCAATAACTTCTCCCCCTTCAAGAAGAGAAACACATCCATCATCCCAAGATGGATAACTCCCGCTAAAGGCTTGCTCCCCCTTGACCATTGCACCAACAATGTCCTTGGAAAGTCTCTAAACCTATAGAAACTCTAAACCATCAAAATTAAGGTTCAAAGTTCAACATAGAACTTTCACTCACCTTAAGATTGATACAAACCCTAAAAACTCTCATAATCCATATCCAATGAATTTTCACCCTTTATAATGCTTCCCAAAGCATATCCTAGGGTTAGGAGTGGTTAGGAAACCTTACCATAGCTGAAATCAGGCTAAACAAACCTTATTAACCCGAAATCAGACCTGACAGTCGACTCCTATTAGTAATCAGTCGAACTACCCTTTATCAATGATCGTCATTGGCGATGATCGATAACGAAATTTGAATTTAAATCTAATTTTAACAATCCATAAGTAATTTTACGTGTCAAATCTCGAAAAAAAAATGCAGTCATCAAAAATGATAAAATAATAATAATAATAATAAAATGATAAGAATACATGGGCATTTGTCATTGGAAAAGGAGGATAAATTTCGGGGTCTAATTATACCCTAAATAAGCGCAGTTGAGGGGCATAAAGGAGAAAAATCCTAAACCTATTAAACCGGCCGAACCCTTTTCTTTTTTTTTTCCCTTCTTTTTCTATCCCGCGACTGGTCTTCTGGTCGCGAGCCGTCGTAGACGTCGAAAAGGGGAGATCGACGAACCCCTTCCGCCGGAGCTACACCGACCCTCCTCCCTCATCTTCACGGTAAGTAATCTCTCGCTAGGGCTGGCGAGGGCGGAGAGTTTAGCAAGTTTTCGTTTGGGGCTTTAGCGGCGGAATGGAGTCAGGATTTCGGGATTGAATCGGGCCTGAGCATTGGGTTTCCAGATTGAGTTCTAGCAGGGTTCATGGGTGGATGTTCGGTATTTTTGGAATGGACTGAGCTATGGAAACCGGTGGAGCTTGGTTTCCTGTCGGCTTGGAGGAGGTGAAGAACATAGGGATCACAGGAAGAGGTTAGGGATTTCAATCGTTGGGCTGTAATGGGAGTTCTGGTTGGGAGGTGATCGGACCCGGTGGATGAGGGTGTTCGGCAGGTGAGGGGTAGGGGAAATGGAATGGGTACAACAGATTTTTGTTATTAGGAGGGAAAGGGATCGGATTATGATTTTAGGATCGTTGTTGTTGAATTGATGCGTGGATTGGTATTGTGGGTTTCATTCGGTTGGGTTGGAATAACTGCTAATACACATGTTGGGGTCATTATGAATTGAGTATGCCGAGGGAGGTATAGGGGGGGTTAAATATTCAGTTAATAGCCAGATAATTGTTTAATAGATGTAATGAGTAGTTTGTTTGAAAGAAATCAGCATGCTGGGGTGGATATAAATTTGTATGTACATGAGCATTATGTCCGTAGATGATTCCTGCTATATTTGTTATCGGTCAGCATGTTTAGTTAATCCTTCATAAGAATTTTCTTAATGTTGTAAATGATATGTAATATGTGATAAATATCATCTACCTGTGTATGAGGTCAGATGCTAAATATATATATATATATATATATATATATATATATAGGCGGTTTAGTTATCATCTACCTGTGTATGAGGTTGGATGTTATATGTATATGTGTGTAATTACCATCTACCTGTGTATGAGGTTAGATGCTATATATAGATATATATATATATATATATATTTGTTCACTCATGATGTTAACTGTTATTATTTTCAGTTAATGGTTCATCAAATCTTTCTTGTGCCTCGATGTTATGTGAATAAGTTATATTATCATCTACATGTGTGTGAGGTTGGATGTTATACGTACATGTGTGTAATTATCATCTACCTGTGTATGAGGTTAGATGCTATATATATATATATATATATATATATATATATATATATATATATATATATATATATATATATATATATATATATATATATATATATATATGGGTGTAATTACCATCTACCTGTGTATGAGGTTAGATGCTATATATAGACATATACTCGTTCACCCATGATGTTCTATGATACCCCTCTGTGATTGAGCATGATAGGAAATGACAGAAATTCGTTATCTAACTACCTGTATGTGTCACGTCCCGAGAGCATGCCGAGCCGAAAATCAAACGGACGGCATCTCCCCTGTACGTGGCAACATTTCGGGTTAATACAAGGCCCGTAGGCCCACAACAACAACAATATATATATAACAAATAATAGCAGCGGAAATAAAGAGCTCATACCCACAACATACATAACAAAATATAATATATAGGTGCACTCCACCTGACAAGACCACAGTACTAAAATCGTACAAAAACATCAACACCAAAATAAAGTCCACAACATAAAGACGAAGTCCAAAAATATAAACTAAGGTCCATGACATAGGACCAAAATCCAAAACACAATAAACAAGTCCAAGCCATAAGAAAACGAACTCCTCGGGAGACTCGAAAAACGGAGATGGGATGGATCGGCTGCTCACAGTAAAGTCGCCACGGTCGTCTCACTGCACTGGTGATGAAAAACCAGTCGGAGGTGGTGAGTAAAACTCAGCAGGTAATCAGAGAAAACATGTAAATATATGTATCAATATTACATGTCATTCAACAGTTTAATCTACTCGTACAACATGTATACATCAGCATAACAATAGATATGCATGCATATACTAAATAAACTGAACATCAACGATCTTTGACTTACGTATTGCTAGCACTCTAACTTTGATCCAACTGGGCATATAATCATATCATAGGGTATAAATATAGTACTAACACGATATCTAACTTTGAGTCAAGTATCCTTTGTGAATATCCGATAGGTATACAAATATCAACCTACTACCATACATGAAATGCAGTATCATATATGAATATGTATAAACAAATGCAACAAGCATAGTACATACAAATGCATCATCAAAGTGAGTATACATATAGACTGTATCTATATGTATACTAATCACCATCATCCATGTATATATATATATAATCATATGCAAAACACCGTATGGTACGGCAATGCAACATGCATGGTCATGCCTGCTCACCCCTACTCGCTACCACGACCCCAGTGTGGCCTAGGTGGCACGACATGACAACTATCCCGACTCCCGCCACCACTCTTGAGTGGACCGGTTGGGTAGTATGATCGAAGTAGCATATGGCGTAGTAGCTCGCTACGCTACACAGGGTCCTCTGCAGCCACTCCGACCGACATCGCCAATGAGCGGTCGAGTGTCACGAGACAATCGCAACTCCAACAACCATCGGAGTGCGGCACAACAAATGCTATGCCCGCACATCAAGTACTCCTCTGGAAGTAACCTGGGAGGCGGGATGACTGACGACTCTCTCTCAACCCCAAGGGGAGACGATGTCGTCAGTATACATGCAATGACATGAGGGTACTGTCTCACATACCGAACATCTACTCTAGACTCTCTGTTCAACAAAGAGTCACACCCAATTGATCAGTACACTCTCTACCCTGTAGAGAGTCATACTCATCTGATCCTGACAAGCTAGGACCACCGGTCCGTAGCGACACACTGTCCACGACTCACCTGACTATTTACACAACCCGTGGTTGGTAAATAAATATGCAACATATAGGTATGGAACAAGTCCTACATTTAGGGTCATACTTATCTACAGAGGACCTTTTTACCAAATTTATAATTTAGGTCATCCTCCGTACTCTAACATCTACACCCTACTAAACAGTTAGACCTACTTACATCACATCTGTAACTCCTAGATCATGCTAGGGAATATGTGTTATCAATAATCGAGCACACATATATATCAACGAAAAGTTCAAGCATACGATAAACAGAGCATGGTCAAGGTAATATGAACACCTAACATGTTCATATCTATGTCTAAATCTGGAAATCATTACATCTACCCGACCAGTAGGAAAATTACCTACCTGCTGTAAATGCTCGTATAATCCTCACGGTCGCGGACCCGTCTCGTATCCACGTCCTGCAAATATCATCAATTATATTTTAGTACAAGCAGACTACAAAATACGAATTAATTACTATATTGTTCTTATAGTCGTATCCTTTTATCGACTTACGACTTAGGAAAATCTCCCACATTATCTTAGGTCGATTTACTATAACCAACCTTCACATTAGACCCTCAACTGGTACGGTTAACATCATAATTAAAAATCCCCCATTTCCAATTAACCACCACACCAGTCTATACATTCAATTCCATACCAACCGGATATTCCACAACCCAGAACAACTCTCTAATAATATAAACCATTAATCACAGCTGCTATACCGTCATTCACAGCTCATGCACAACAATCACAGCCGTTCACAGCTTTGTTCACAGCCGATCCATTACAATCACAGCCACCTCCACCAACCCTTTCCACTATTACTAGATTAAACAGGGCAACAATAAACAATACCCACAAATCACAGCTGCCCCATCGAGATAATCAACAAACTCAACAAGATATGAAATCAGGAAATACCCAAAATTGAGTCGCACGCTGAAACATACCTTCTAATCTCAATCGCAGCCACTGACTCGAGTCCAACCGAAGGTTGCTGCAACGACGGGAAAAATATGCATAAGGATTTAACAACAAATTTGACCCACGACAGAAGCTCTCGCAAAAATCTATGGCAGCACCGCTTAATCGCGGCTGCAATTCCGCCGATCTACTTGGACAGCGAGATCGTCGAAATCCCTAGAGGAACAGAGTCCTACTGCCCTATGGCAGGGCGTTCGGCCGTGACGGTAACTCCGCCACCCCCTTCGCACAAGACAACCGGCGAGATTTAGGGCGGCTGAAAAACGGAGAGAGACTTGAAATAGGGACATGATGTGGGTGAATCATGCTATGTTTTCACTACTTTATATATGTGCATTTTATCTCATTTCATATCCTAGACATGTATTTTATCATGATTAGCATATTTTGGAGGAAGAGACTGCTGTCAGGGTGTTTTTGTGTTAACAGGGCGGAGAAGAAGGGCGTATCAAAACAACACAGGCGTGCTCGGAATCGACACGCCTGTGTCATGAGAGCCAGCGCACAACACGCCTGAGTTCAAAGAGCAACACGCCCGTGCCGGTGATTCCAGCAGCCAACACGCCCTATGCAGCCGCGACACGCCCCAGTTCAAACCGTAACACGCCTTGTGGGAAACCCGCGACACGCCGGTGCCCTCATGTGGCATGGGCGTGTTGGCCTGATTTCAGCCTTCCTTTTCTGCGAGCAATCAGGATCTTCGTGGGAATCTATTGCCTTAAATTGAAGAGGAGGCAAGGCTATAAAAGAGAAGATATTCTAACCCTAGAGGAGGAGGGCGGATGGTCAAAAAGGAGGAGAGAAGAGGCAAAGGATCGACAACAGAGGAAGCAAAGAGAAGGAGTTGGCAGAGGAACGAGATGGCATCCAGTATTGTATTTTCTTTCTCTAGCAACTCTTGTCAGACTATGGAGTAGTGTCCTGTAATCTTAGGATGGGGGAGTAGCCCTTTGACGATTTACGATGATGATATAATCTATACTACTTAAATTATTGTTTGTGTTGATTTGGTTTTCGTTGGATTCTTATTGACAAACCTAAGGAGCTAAGGGGAAGTACCTAACAGTGAACCCAAGTTCCCGAAACCCCGAACCAACTAGGGATAAACTCCTGTCAAGTAGCGGTAGCGTATCTACGAGGGCTTGCGGGGGTCTCGTGACAGGTCCCCTTAGCTGATTATGGTCCCGCAGCAAACCTCTACCGTGAAAAAAAAGGAAATTTGACTCTAGAGGAACTCTTATGGACTTAATGGATCTATCAAATCCAGTTTCTACCTAGTAGAGGTAAGAATAGGGAGGTTTGCGGGGTATCGTGGACAGTCCCCTTAGCGATTATGATCCCCTATGCTCGAACAGTGATGTAAATTGAATTTGATAGGTACAAATACGTAGACTTTAAAGGGCCGTTGATTTACCTTAGGATAGGTTCCATCAAAACAAACTCTAATAGGGGTAGGAAAGAATCAAATCACCTTATAAATCATCGTGGTGAAACCCATATCCGAGATTCTCCTCAACTATCGACTTTTAGCTCGTTCTTCTCATTCATTGTTATTATTTGCTCAGTTTCTTAGCTTAAACCATACATTGATTTACTAGATAACTTGGTATCACGATCATTCGGTAATTGTTCCAATCCCTGTGGGATCGATATTTTTATTACTTGACGACAACCGTGCACTTGCGGAAAATAACACATCAAGTTTTTGGCGCCGTTGCCGGGGATTGGCACTCAATATTGAATTGAGCGTGATTTAGTTAATCTAGATTTCTGATCTGAATTCTTGTTCCGAATATTGATTGTTCCTATTTTTCTTTTTGTATCTATTCAATTCTTGTTTTGGGAGCCTCTCTTGTTGTTGCATGCAGACTTAATAGGAAATTCTCGATATTGATCGAGATAGAGAGAACTTTCCTTGCTAGAAGACGATTTCAGCAACCTCAGGAAAACAATCTGACCTCTGACATGACTGACCAGAACGAAAATAAACCTTTAAGGGATTATGCAGCACCTAGTAAAAGGGGATTGAGATCGAGTATTAGAAGACCCCCTATTGAAGCAAACAATTTTAATTAAAACCGGCGCTACTATCTATGGTCCAACAACATCAATTGAGGAGCACCATCAAGATCCAAATCTGCACTTGGAAGTATTTTTGGAATTTTTTGCGAGACTTTGAAATGAATGGAGCCTCGAGATGCTATTAGATTGCGCTTGTTTCCTTTCTCATTACGGGACAAAGCGAGCTTACTACACTCTTCCAAAGATTGTATAACTACACGGATCAATCGAGCAAAGATTTTTAGACAAGTACTTTCCACCCAGCAAAACTGCAAGTCTTCGCCATCAAATCACTAATTTTGCACAAAAGGATGGAGAAACATTATTTGAAGCCTGGGATAGATTTAAGGGATTACTACAGCAATGCCCTCATCATGGGCTGGAGAAGTGGCTCATTGTTCATACTTTCTACAATGGAATCTCGTATGCTACTAAGGTTTCTCTTGATTCTGCTGCAGGAGGAGCTCTTATGAACAAAACATTGGATGAAGCTTTTGAGATTATCGAGAATGTGGCAATGAATTCTCACCAATGGGCTACAGAACGAGGATATCAAACTAAAATGCCAGGTAAGTTTGAGGTAAGTACCATTGATCTACTCAGTGCAAAAGTCGATGCATTAACTCAAAAGCTCGAACATTTTAATGTATCAGCCGTAAACTCATCTAATGTCACTTGCGAGATCTGTGGTGTAACAGGGCACGTAGCGATGAACTGTCAAATCCTACACGCACCATCATCTAAGTCATCGGTGGGATTGAGCAAGTTGATGCGTTGAATAATTTTAATCGAAGCCTAATGGTGCGTAACCCTTACTCAAACACGTACAATCCCGGTTGGAGAAATCATCCCAACTTTTCGTATAGAGCCCATCAAAATTCTTCTGGACAGAACAACTTTGGAGCACCTTCGGGATTTCAGCCAGGACCCAAGTCGAGCTTAGAAAAGATGATGGAAAATTTTATCACATGTCAGGGGAAGATAAATGATGAATTTCGGCAGCATGTTGTAGAATCAAATAGGCAACATCAAAATAATACCGAGGCAATCAAGCAGTTGGGAAGCAAGGTTGATAATTTGACTAATCACACAAGAATGCTGGAAAATCAAATTTCCCAAATTGCCACCAAGATCAAGGACGCCTTGCGCAGATTTCTGGAAATTGATAAACCCAGTAGCATTGTAATTCTATAAGTCTGAGAAGTGGAAGGATTTTAGAAGGAGACAGAGCTAAACAAGCAGCCTCTGACACGAGCGTGTCGGAGTTGGAAGATGACAGCAGCACGCCTGTGTTGAACCGACACACCCTGACCCAGGGCGTGTTGAGCAACACGCCTGAGGCCCACGAGCGCGTGTCAGCTGACACACCCGTGTCGGGTCATTCCAGCAGCCGACACGCCCAGGCTGTGCCAAACAACACAGGCATGTCGAATAGGGAACCAAGAGCATATAAGCCCCCTATCCCGTTCCCTCAAAGACTGATTAAGGAAAAATTGGATGAACAATTTGGTAAGTTCCTTGAGGTAATTAGGAAGTTGTATATCAATATACCTTTTACAGAAGCTCTTCAACAAATGCCTACGTACTCTAAGTTCTTGAAGGACATCTTAACCAATAAAAGAAAAGTCGAGGAGCATGTAACAGTGGCTCTTACTGAGGAGTGCAGTGCCTTAATTAAGAACATGGTACCTCCCAAACTAAATGATCCAGGTAGCTTTTCTATACCTTGCATAATCAATGACTCAAATTTTGATAAGGCTTTTTGCGATTTGGGCCAGTGTAAATTTGATACATCTTTCCATATGCAAGAAATTGGATTTGGGAGAAATGAAACTAACTACTATGGCTGCGGTTAGCCGTCGTTCCATTAGATATCCTTTGGGAATCTTAGAAGATGTACCAAGACTGGTGGGAATTTTATTGTTCAGTGATTTTGTAGTACTAGACATGGATGAAGACCCATGTATCCCACTTATCTTGGGGAGACCTTTCTTGGCTCTGCAGAGCAATGATAGATGTCAAAAACCACAAACTTTCACTTGCATTTGGAAACGAAAAATTGAATTTGATCTTTCAAAAGTCATTAAACAACCCTCTGTTTTGATGTTTGTTGTAGGATTGTGATTTCGATCCAATGACACTAAAGGAGCACGAGAACAAACTCATCTTAATAAGCTCGGAGGATTTTGAAGATAAAGAACCGAGATTTCGATTCGATTTCATGCCACAGGTAGAACTTAAGCCTCTTCCATCGACACTCAGGTACGAGTTTCTTGGCGAAAATTCTACTTACCCCGTGATCATTAATGCTAATCTGAGTAATGCAGAGACTGAAAAACTGATTGAGGTATTGAAAATATATAAGAATGTCATTGGATACAAGATTGATGACATTAAAGGAATTAGTCCATCGGTTTGCATGCACAGGATTTTATTAGAAGACAATTTTAAAACCTCTATAGAGCATCAAAGAAGATTGAACCGGCTATGAAAGAGATAGTCAAGAAAGAGGTTATGAAATTGCTAGATGCAGGAATTATCTATCCAATATCCGATAGCGAATGGGTAAGTCCTGTCATGTTGTACAAAGAAAGGGGATAACGGTAATAAGGAATGCTACGAATGAGTTAATCCCCACTAGATCTGTTACGGGATGGAGAATGTGTATTGATTATAGAAAATTGAATAAGGAAACTAGAAAGGACCATTTTCCCATCCCATTTATTGACCAAATGTTAGACCGGTTAGCAAAACACTCGCATTTACATTTAGATGGATACTTAGGTTTCTATCAAATCCCTATCTCTCCTAATGACCAAGAGAAAACAACTTTCACCGCCCCTATGGTACCTTTGCCTTGAGGAGAATGCCTTTTGGGTTATGCAATGCACGCCACTTTTGAGGTGTATGACTTCAATTTTTACGATATGATCGAGAATATAATGGAAGTATTCATGGATGATTTTTACGTATATGGTGCAGATTTTGATATATGTTTATCTAATTTGGTCAAGGTATTGCGAGATGCGAGGAAATGAATTTAATGCTTAATTGGGAGAAGTGTCACTTCATGGTGCGAGAAGGCATACTTGGACACCTAATTTCACACCGTGGTATCGAGGTGGATATTGCTAAATCAGTGATCAAGAGGTTGCCACCTCCAACCGATGTCAAGGAGTGCGTAGTTTCTTAGGACATGCAGGTTCTCTGGCGGTTCATCAAGGACTTCTCAAAATTTCAAGGCCATTAACTAATTTGCTTGCTAAAGATGTTGTGTTTCACTTTGATAACCCTTGTCTTGATGCATTTTCCGAGTTAAAGGAAGCATTAACAACCGCCCCAATAATGCAACCTCCAGTTGAGTCTCCCTTTGAAATTATGTGTGATGCAAGTGATTTTCTTTGTGGCGCAGTGTTAGGACAAAGAAAGGATCGCAAGGTGTATGCAATCTACTACGCTAGTAAGACATTGGATGAAGCACAAATGAATTATGCTACCACAGAGAAGGAACTCTTGGCTATAGTATTTGCTTTCGACAAGTTCGGATCTTATATCATAGGGACCAAGGTGATAGTTTATACAGATCATGCGACCATAAGATACTTCTTTGAGTAAAAGAATCTAAGCCAAGACTGATCCGGTGGATACTTCTCCTACAAGAGTTTGACTTAGAAATTCGAGACAAGCAAGGAACGGAGAACGTAGTTGCAGACCATCTATCGAGGCTTCATCTAGAACCAAATGCGGGAAGAGCCAGCGATCTTGCTATAAAGCGATTTCTTTCCTGGATGAGCACTACTAGCGATTCGAACAATCAAGGCACCATGGTATGCTGATTTTGCCAACTACCTAGCTTGCGGGATAATACCTTCTAACATGAGTTATCATCAGAGGAAGAAGTTTCTTTCGGATGTAAAGCATTATGTGTGGGACGAACCATTCCTTTTCAAGCAAGGCGGATGCTATATATCGAAGATGCGTATCCAGAAGAAGAGATTGAGGATATATTGTACCACGTCATTCTTTTTGCATATGGAGGTCATGCGAGCACATAAGATCGCCGCAAAGGTTTTGCAAGCGGGATTTTATTGGCCTCACATTTTTAGAGACTCTCGGAATTATGTGACGACTTGTGACCGCTGTCAAAGGACCGGGAACATATCAAGGAGACATGAGATGCCTCAAAATTCGATATTGGAAGTCGAATTGTTCGACGTATGGGGAATTGACTATATGGGACCCTTCCCTACTTCCTATAAAAACACCTATATACTGGTAGCAGTGGACTATGTGTCTAAATGGGTTGAGGCTCTACCATCCCCCTCTTGTGATGCAAAAACAGTCATTAAGCTCTTTAAGAGTATAATATTTCCAAGATTTGGAATACCGAGAGCAGTAATAAGTGATGGAGGCTCACACTTTATCGAAAGACAATTTGAAAGTCTTCTCAAGAAGTATGGAGTAACCCATAAACTAGCCTCACCATATCATCCACAAACGAGTGGGCAAGTAGAAGTTTCGAATAGGGAGATCAAGACTATCTTGGAAAAAACAGTATCAAGATCAAGGAAGGATTGGTCTTTAAGACTTGATGATGCTCTATGGGCCTATCGAACTGCCTATAAGACACCCATTGGAATGACTCCGTTTCGATTAGTTTATGGAAAACCATGTCATCTTCCAGTTGAAATAGAGCATAGGGCATATTGGGCAATTAAATGGCTTAATTTTGACTTGAAGAAAGCGGAGAGAAAAGAAAGCTGACTAAGCGAACTTGAAGAACTACGCCTTGATGCTTATGAACATGCGAGGTCTTATAAGGAGAAAAGCGAAGAGGTGGCATGACAAGAATATCATGTGCAGAGAATTCCATCAAGGAGACTTGGTATTACTATTCAACTCCAGTTGAAACTCTTTCCGGGAAGTCAAATCCGGATGGTCGGGCGAATTGAAAAGGTTTATCCTCATGGAGCTATTGATATATCTAGTGAGTCTACCGGAATTTTCAAAGTAAATGGTCAAAGACTTAAGAGATACTTCGCAAATAATTCTGTTGAGCTGATTGGAGATGAGGAGAGGCAGAGCATACTCAAGCCATATCCCCAAAACTAAGGAGTAACTGAGGGGTCAAGCTAACGACCTTAAACAAGCGCTTCTTGGGAGGCAACCCATGCTATTTTCATTTTATTTTATTCTTTATTCTATTTTTATTTTTATTTATTTATTTTTTCAGGTTTTCGTGATGCGTGCATCACAAGGCTGTTGAGACTTGACCACGCTGTGCCGAATGACACAGGCGT
This sequence comes from Wurfbainia villosa, assembly GCA_025175895.1. Classification (NCBI taxonomy): domain Eukaryota; kingdom Viridiplantae; phylum Streptophyta; class Magnoliopsida; order Zingiberales; family Zingiberaceae; genus Wurfbainia; species Wurfbainia villosa. The sequence goes on from JAKLTH010000042.1 coordinate 6,173,562, forward strand.
GTTGTTGGTACCCGAAGACAACATAGGCAGGGCGTGCTGACTAGCACGCCCGTGTCGCACACTTCTCAACCTAGGCATGCCTGGGCCGGATCACACGCTAGGAGGGACGGAACACGCCCATGTCGCACCTAAACGGCCTGTATTTGCGTAGAACAAGCCCGACACGCCTATGTCATGATAACCCTCTAAAACCAGCCCGAGCACGCCCTAATCTTCCACTCGCGATACAAGGTTGAGCGGCCACGGTCTCCCTCTCAAGCGGCGAGAGCAAACTCTGTCTCTCCAATTCCAACGCCATGAGCAAGCGAGTGAAGACAAGAGGAGGAGCTTCTTCCTCTACAAAGAAGGACAAGGGGAAAAGAAAAGCTCAGGATTTGGGTAACGAACCTCCTCCGACCTCTAGCCATCCTTATGGAATTGTTTTTAGGGATGATATTATGAAGACTAAATTCAGTAAGTTTGAAAAGAGGAAGTTAGTATCTACGAGAACTATAGACTTCTACACGTTGACTACCTTAGGGTTAAGAGATGACATAACTTGGTTAACAAATAGGATAGGGTCGGATGAGTTTATCACACACCATCACCTTACTTACCTAATATCACTCTTGAATTCCTTAGCTCCTGTCCATTTGAAATCTGCAAGGAAAAGATTGTGAGGAAGGAAAAATAAAATTTAGATTAATGAACCATGAATTTACCCTTTCTGAGTGATTTTAATATGATATTTGATTTTCCTAGCGGAGGAGAGGCAAATTCATAGACATTTTATTGATCATCAATTTTGGAGATTAATTTCATTGACCCTCGCCCTTCGATGCATCTAGATCTAAATCATTTAACATCCCTAATCCTACTTTCCGTTATCTCCTTAGATTCATGGCTAATACAATCTCAGGGAGATATGATAGTGCAGGGGTGGCTAGGCAGAGTGAGTTACAATTTCTATGGGCCATGCTAAATGAAGTTAAGATTGATTCAGGAGCCCATATGGTTAGGCATTTAGTTAAGTTTAGTAATAGACCATCCAGTCATAGTCATAGGGGTATTATCACTAAGATTCTTTGTAGCCTTAGGATGTGATTTGGATGACCTTGAATATTGTCCCTAGCCCTAGATTGGATTTGGATGCTTGTATAAATATGAAGATGATTGAGGCATGACGAGGATATCGTTTGGTGTTAAGAAATGGAATTAAAATCCCTCTTAGAACCTGAGCGGATGGTATCGCGTAATTCATCCAATTGGCTTTTAGAGATGTTCAGAACCCTTTCCTACCCCCACCGCCCATGCTCCATCACCCGCTAGGGAGCCATCTCACATAGCCCCGAGCCATCACATTCGACTCCACGAACCCCACGGTTTCCCTCACGACAATGTTTCTCAGGTACTCTTCTTTTGATTTTTCAGATTCCGATCATCATTCAAGCATTTAGGGTCGAGCATACCTGCACATTGGTGTGTGGGATCGGTATGCCCAAGCTACAGAGGAGCACCATCGCATGGTGACACAGCATTTGGATAGGGCAGCTGATTTTTACAGGAGAGCTGATGAATTTTTCACTGCTGAGTCCGCCCGGAGGGAAGATAATGATAGATTTCGACAAGAGTCCCGGGAGTTTTACCAGGAGCAGCGACGTAGGTGGGCAGAGGAGGATGCTAGTAGCGAAGACGATGACCATTGACCACCTTCAACTATTTTGTGAGTTTTGATGCACATCCTTTCATCACTTATGCCGCTTCTACTTAGATCTTTTTGGTTATTGCTATTTTATTTTATTTGCATCTTTTCATATCTCATAATAAAGGTAATTTTTTATATATCATCCAAATAGAATACAACCTGAATATTGGTGATCATGAAATTCCTTTTGCCTATTTGATAAGAACCCTATTTCACTTCGAACACGGTCTATAGGTCTGAGGTATCCAATGAAAAGATTTAAATCCCCCATATCAGACGAGTACTCGATTTTCCATTGGAGACTTACTTGCGCAACTTGGTTACTGGAGAAACACTTTCACTAGAAAAAAAAAAAAAAATGGGCGTATGGGAATTTTTTAAAAAAAACCCTTTGAGACCAAAAAGTTAATGGGGAAACACCTAAAAGGTGCCCCTTTGAGACAAACTAGTTAATGGGGAAAAGCTATCTATAATTACTTACCTTCTCTCTTCTTGAAAGTGCTCCTTTGAGACCTTTTGATGATAGGTAAGAATGATCCATGCATTAAGGCAGGTAAGTGCCTCTATGCCAGAAATAAGAATATTCTACGATAGAAGGGATGTCAAGTCCAGATTGGTGTCCAATGACTTTAGTCCACCATTTCACGCACTATATAGGATCTTCAACTTGGCAACTAGGAATGATTTGAAAAGATTAAGATCAGACTGTATTCCGCTAGATGTTGCTTAGTATTTCCTCAAATTTGTTGTCTTTCGAGTTGTCTTTGCTTGAGTACAAGATAAAGTTTAAGACTTGGTGATTTTGATGTGGGTGAATCATGATATGTTTTCACTACTTTATATATGTGCATTTTATCTCATTTCATATCCTAGACATGTATTTTATCATGATTAGCATATTTTGGAGGAAGAGTGTCGGTGTTTTTGTGTTAACAGGCGAAGAAGAAGGGCGTATTAAAACAACACAGGCGTGCTCGGAATCGACACGCTGTCAGTCATGAGAGCCGCAGACAACACGCTGAGTTCAAAGAGCAACACGCGTCTGCGGTGATTCCAGACCAACCGCCCTATGCACCACGACACGCTGAAGTTCAAAGAGCAACACACGCGTGCGGTGATTCCGAGCCTAACACGCCCTATGCGCGACACGCCTGATTCAAACCGTAACACGCCTTGTAGGAAACTCCGCGACACGCGGTGCCCTCATGTGGCATGGGCGTGTTGGCACGATTTCACCTTCCTTTCGCGAGCAATCAGGATCTTCGTGGGAATCTATTGCCTTAAATTGAAGAGGAGGCAAGGCTATAAAAGAGAAGATATTCTAACCCTAGAGGAGGAGGGCGGATGGTCAAAAAGGAGGAGAGAAGAGGGCAAAGGGATCGACAACAGAGGAAGCAAAAGAGAAGGAGTCGGCAGAGGAACGCAGATGGCATCCAGTATTGTATTTTCTTTCTCTAGCAACTCTTGTCAGACTATGGAGTAGTGTCCTGTAATCTTAGGATGGGGGAGTAGCCCTTTGACGATTTACGATGATGATATAATCTATACTACTTAAATTATTGTTTGTGTTGATTTGGTTTGGATTCTTATTGACAAACCTAAGGAGCTAAGGGAAGTACCTAACAAGGAACCCAAGTTCTAAACCCCGAACCAACTAGGGATAAACTCTGTCACAAGTAGCGAAGCGTATCACGAGGTCATGGGGGTCTCGTGACAGTCCCCTTAGCCGATTATGGTCCTGTGCAGCAAACCTACCGTGAAAAAGGAAATTTGACTCTAGAGGAACTCTTATGGACTTAATGGATCTATCAAATCCAGTTTCTACCTAGTGACAGAGGTAAGAATAGGAGGTTCATGGGTATCGTGACAGGTCCCCTTAGCTGATTATGATCCCCTATGCTCGAACACCGTGACAGGTAAATTGAATTTGATAGGTACAGTCAGCGTAGACCTCGAAAGGGGCCGTTGATTTACCTTAGGATAGGTTCCATCAAAACAAACTCTAATAGGGGTAGGAAAGAATCAAATCACCTTATAAATCATCGACGTGGTGAAACCCATATCCTGAGATTCTCCTCAACTATCGACTTTTAGCTCGTTCTTCTCATTCGTTGTTATTGACTGCTCAGTTTCTTAGCTTAAACCATACATTGATTTACTAGATAACTTGGTATCACGATCATTCGGTAATTGTTCCAATCCCTGTGGGATCGATATTTTTATTACTTGACGACAACCGTGCACTTGCGGAAAATAACACATCAGGACACTCGACGTCGGTAGGGAAAACTGACCTGAACGAAGGCAACCGACTGTCGTCGTCCTCGCCTGCTCAGGGTAGCCGCTTGGCGCTGGTGTGGAAAGGATTGGGAGAGATCGACGGAACCTGCGCGACGGAGCAGAGGAATCACACAACCGAGATAAAATCTACTGCTCGGAACCGCTGGAGCGACGGAACAGAGATCACTTCGCTTCGGGGGGGAAAACGTGCTCCGGCCGGTGGAAAAAGATCGCCGAGGAAGGTGTCGCGAGAAGCGATCCGCGAGGAAGGGGAAAGGAATAACTCGGTGGGTAATTCGTCGCGAGGTGAAAACATTAAAAGCAGTAACTATCGCGGCTGGGAAACGCTCGCGATGAAATAAAAATTAGCAGCGCGGAAACGGTTCGTTAATGAAACGGGTAGGTTAACGGGTCGGATTTTAGCTAAACGGGTCGAATTTCATACCCGTTAAGCCCACCAATTCATAAATAAAAAGGATCTTAAAAATCCCCATTCGAGTCCAAAAGATTCCTAAAAATTCCTGAAAAATTTCTTAGGATATTCTCCTCATTACCCCACATTTATTATTATTATTATTATTATTATTTTCGTGGTATTTTACATTCTCCCCCACTTAATAAAATTTGGTCCCCAAATTTCGTACTTTAATGCAAACATTTATTTAAGCATATTCTGAAATAACCACATACCTCAGGTAAACAGATGAGGGTATCGAGCTCGGATAGTATCCTCCAGCTCCCAGGTAGTCTCCTCATCCGTATGATGCTGCCATCCCACCTTTACGAGTCGGATGGTTTTGTTCCGCAACTGCCGCTCCTTGCGATCAAGAATCCGCACTGGAGTCTCCTCATAAGTCGCATTCGCCTGGAGTGGTATCAGAACTTCTTTCAGAACATGGTCAGATCGCGGCACGTATTTCCTCAACATGGAAACATGGAATACGTTGTGAACACCCGCAAGTGTCGGAGGTAAGGCCAACCGATAAGCTACACCTCCAATCCGCTCTAATATCTCAAATGGGCCAATATAACGTGGAGCTAATTTCCCTTTTAGCCCAAATCTCTGACTCTTCGTGGGTGACACTGTGAAGAATACATGGTCCCCGATCGAAACTCCAAAGGCCTTCGCCTCCGTCCGCATAGCTCTTCTCATCCTGCGGCCTCGGATAATCGCTCCCGATCACTCGCACTAACTCTGCATCCCGCCGGGTACTGGAGCCCCAATATCTGCGTTCCCCAACTTCTTCCCATAACACAGAGATCCGCAGGTTCGCCAGTATAATGCCTCGAATGGAGCCATCTGGATAGAAGAGTGGTAGCTGTTGTTGTAGGCAAACTCCACTAATGGAATGTGATCATCCCAACTGCCACCGAAATCCATGACGCAAGATCTCAATAGATCCTCCAAAGTCTCGAATCGGGCCCGTCTATCTATCTGCGATGAAAGGTCAGACCGAGTCGAAGCTCTGCCCATGGCTCATGGCTCGCGCAGACTCGCGAATCGCAAAGTAAATCGCGGATCTCTATCAGATATAATACTCAATGGTACTCCATGTAATCTGATGATCTCTCGGCAGTATAATTCCGCTAGACGATCCAATGAGTCCGTCTCACGAATCGGAAGGAAGTGAGCGGATTTGGTTAATCGATCCACGATCACCCAAATCGCAGTATGTCCTTTACGGGTTCTGGGTAATCCCGTAACGAAGTCCATCGTGATATGCTCCCACTTCCATTCCGGGATCGAGATTTCCTGAAGTAACCCCGGAGTTTCGATGTTCGCCTTCACTTGGCCGGCATACCGCACATCGAGCCACGAAATCTGCAATATCCCATTTCATACCGTTCCACCAGTATAAGCGCTTCAAATCTCGGTACATCCGTGTACCACCAGGATGTATAGCAAATCTCGACTGATGTGCTTCCTGTAGCAATTCTTCCTTAACTGGGTGTGTGTCCGGAACACATAGTCGTCCTAAACGGCACACCACTCGCCACTCGAGAAATCCGTCGACGCTCGAGTCTATCGCGCCGCCAAGAACCGCAGATGCCGATCACCGACTTGTGCTTCCTTGATCCTCTCAAAGAATGGCGATCGGGCAACCATAGATACTAATATCCCCCGGGATGTTTGACCGTGTTCCGACAATCCCAACTCGGAGAACTGTCGAACCAGATCAGTAACTGTTGTCAGATGACTGGCTAGAACTCCACGAGACTTCCTACTCAGCGCATCCGCTACCACATTAGCTTTTCCTGGATGATACTGGATGGTGCAGTCGTAATCCTTCAGATACTCCATCCATCGCCTCTGTCCTCGGACTCACTCTTCGTGTGAGCAGATACTTGAGATTTTTATGGTGCATGTAGATCTCAAAGGTAATCCCATACAAGTAGTGCCTCCATATCTTCAATGCGAAAATAATGACGGCTAACTCCAGATCGTGCACTGGGTAATTTCTCTCGTGATCTTTTAGTTGACGGGAGGCATAAGATACCACACGGTTGATCGATCGTAATCGCCCCAACCCTTGGATAGAAGCATCCGTATAGAGAACCATCCCATCAACACCGTAAGGAATCACTAAGATAGGTGCAAACTAGCCGCCGCTTAAGCTCGAAGCTAGTTTCATGTGCCTCCGACTGTGAACTTGACCCCTTTCCGAGTCGTGAGTGAGTGGCATGGCGAAACTCGAGAATCCTCCACGAATCTCCGATAATACCCGCCGCACTAAGGAAACTACGGACCTCAGATCGATTTTGGTCGCTCCTAACCGTAATCGCCTCAATCTTCCGGGATCTACAGAATATCTCTCGATTGGACACCACATGTCCAAGAAAACCCACTGAGGATAACCAGAACGCACACTTGCTAAATTTGGCATACAACTGTTCCTGTCTCAACGTCTCTAATACTATCCGCAGATGTTGTTCATGCTCCTGCTCTGATCGAGAATAAATCAATATGTCATCGATGAACACGATCACGAACTGATCTATATACCTCAGGAATACCCGGTTCATTAAGTCCATAAATGCAGCTGGGGCATTCGTGAGACCGAAAGGCATCACTAGAAACTCGTAATGCCCATAACGGGTGCGGAAAGCTGTTTTCTGAACATCCTCATCTCTTATCCGAAGCTGATGATATCCTGAGCGCAGATCAATTTTAGAATACATACATGTATCCTTCAGCTGATCGAACAAATCTTCTATCCTCGGCAGTGGATATTTGTTCTTAACTGTGACTGCATTCAGTTGCCGATAGTCAATACATAACCGCAACGATCCATCCTTCTTCTTGACAAAGAGTACCGGTGCTCCCCATGGTGAAACACTAGGTCGGATGAATCCATTATCCAGCAACTCCTGCAGTTGAACTTTAAGTTCGTTCAGTTCCTTTGGCGCCATCCGATAAGGAGGTTTCGATATAGGCGCAGTTCCTGGAATCACCTCTATTGCAAATTCGACTTGCCTAGGAGGTGGCAAGCCTGGGAGTTCATCAGGAAATACCTCTGGATACTCTCAGACTACTCGCACATCAGAGAGAGATGGTAGTCCTTCGTTCTCAACCTTGACCAGAGATAGCAAATAACAACCCCCCGGGCCAATAGCTTCGAGCCTGTAGGGGCCGATATAATGTATAATCCATCATCTCGTACCAATAAATTCCGGTTGATCCGTGGTGAAATGTCACCACTCGTGCTCTACAATCCACTGTAGCGTGATAAGCGACCAACCAGTCCATACCGAGAATAATATCGAACTCTATCATTTCCAACACCTGAAGATCCACTGTAAGGATATGCCCGTCAAAGTCTAATGGGCAACCCTTGATTTCTTGGTGGCTAGTTAGCACCTCTCCCGATGGCAAGGATACTGCTAACCCACAAGAACGAACCCTGGGGATTCTTCCAACCCTACTGAAAATACTCTAGATACAAATGAATGGGAACTACAGATCTATCAACGACAAGATATATAGAATAAATCAAACCATACCGCAGATGATCGATCCATCACCACGTGCCTCCTCTCTAGTGATGGCAAAACTTCTATATTCGCTTACCGCATCCCGACGGCAGTAGTGCCTCCACTCCTACCGATCCGCTCGCGGATACGAGGCCGAGTAGCCGGTGCATAAGGTATCTCGAGAATTTGTCGGGTACAACCGGCCGAGGTGCGTATACTCCCGGTAGTAGATCACCGGAGATGCAGTGGTATCGATCATCGCGCAGATCATCAGATGGGCACCCCTCGCATCCGTACAACCGAGTAGCCGGGTGGAGGTAATGGCTGCCTCTGTCCATAAGTCTGCGTCCGCGGTGCTATCCTCGACTGTCGCTGCTGGGTAGACTTCTTCCCTTTGTTGGAGTTATCAGGAAACTCCAACTGTGCCTTCAATGTACAATCACGGCTAGTATGACCCGGTCGTTTGCAATAATAGCAAACCGGTTGATCCAACGGACACTCATATACTCGCGGCTTTCAGATCCACATTTATAGCATCCATTCGCCTCGGCCCTTACGGCCACTCGAGATCCTCCGAAAAACTCGATCCGGACGCTTCCCTTCCGAGATCTAGTGACCTTCCGCAAAGACTTCGCGTAGTTCCTTTCTTCTGAGTCCCCTGAGCTGAACCCTGGTTCTGCTGCTTGCCCTTGGTCATCTGCTTCTCGATATCCTTCTCCTTGGAAATTTCTTTGGAAGTCATCTCGATGAAGAGGGCGCGGTCCGGCCTCCTCGTATGAGGTAATGGTAGATCTCGACATTCGCTCCCGTATATAGATAGCAAGACCCTAGGTGAACTGGTACATACGATCTGCATCCTGAGCTACTAGGTGAGAGCAGAACTCTGATAGTCTGGTAAACTCTGCGTTGTATTCCATAACAGAACGATCACCTTGCTTCAGACTTAGAAATTTCTGACGACGGGCTGTAGAAAACGCCGAAGGAAAGTACTGCCTCCAGAAAGCGTCTCGAAAGCTGGCCCAAGTAATCATGCGCTCCCCGGATAGAGTCTTCTGCAATTTCCACCAAGTGACCGATCTCGAGATGATATGCAAAGAAGGCCCACCTTCTCCACATCTGCAGCCATATACTCGAAGGTGTCTTCTATATTTTCCAGCCAAGATCGGGCAATCCATGGGTCGGACTCCCCTCGGAACAAGGTGAACTTCTCCTTAGCTGATCGTGCTAACACGAGTATCCGTGACTTATCATTGAGCCTACTGGACTCTGTGGGCTCTGGCGTAGTCAGTGGTACATCCGGATTCTGAGGCTCCGAATCACCAATGGGGGTTTGCTGAGGTGGTACTTGAGTAGTAGGCTCAGTCGCAACGGTATCTCGTCCCCTCCCTCTGGCTGCTCGCCTGGATGGACGGCCTCGACCACGAGTCTGAACAGGTGGCATGACTCTGACAGTATTCACTTGTTGAACAAGTCTAGATAAGCATATAACTAAAGTATAAATTATCAGGAATACTTACTTCGTGTTGCTCGGAGCTTATGCCGCTGTCAATCCCATCTCACAAAAACCAAAACCGAAAAAATATACCGACTACCGAGAATCCAAAACTCAAAAACAAAATCACAATATGGCATCGCAGAACCTTTGGCTCTGATACCAATAAAGTTGTCACGCCCCGAGAGCATGCCGAGCCGAAAATCAAACGGACGACATCTCCCGCATGCGTGCAACATTTCGTTAATACAAGGCCCGTGGGCCCACAATAACAACAATAATATATATATAACAAATAATAGCAAATAAAATAAAGAGCGATACCCATAACATACATAATAAATATAATATACAGTGCACTCCACTGATAAGACCACAAGATTAAAACTGCATAAAAACATCAACACCAAAATAAAGTCCACAACATAAAGACGAAGTCCAAAAATATAAACTAAGGTCCATGACATAGGACCAAAATCCAAAACACAATAAACAAGTCCAAGCCATAAGAAAACGAACTCCTCGAGAGACTCGAAAAACGGAGATGGGATGGATCGGTCGGCGCAGCTCCAAGTCGTCACGAAGTCGTCTGGGCGACAGAAAAACTCAGGGTCGGAGGTGGTGAGTAAAACTCAGCAGGTAATCAGAGAAAACATGTAAATATATGTATCAATATTACATGTCATTCAACAGTTTAATCTACTGCATAAACATGTATACATCAAAGATAACAATAGATATGCATGTATATACTAAATAAATCAATATCAACGATCCGACATATATACAGCGCAATACTACTCTAACTGATCCAACTCGAGCATATAATCACATCATAGGGTATAATAAAGATAGTACTAACACAGTATCCTAACCTAAGTCAAGGGTATCACTGTGAATATCCGATAGGTATACAAATATCAACCTACTACCATACATGAAATGCAGTATCATATATGAATATGTATAAACAAATGCAACAAGCATAGTACATACAAATGCATCATCAAAGTGAGTATACATATAGACTGTATCTGTATGTATACTAATCACCATCATCCATGTATATATATATATACAAGCAGGTATGTATATATATATATAATCATATGCAAAACACCGTATGGTACAACAATGCAACATGCATGGTCATGCCTGCTCACCCCTACTCGCTACCACGACCCCAGTGTGGCCTAGGTGGCACGACATGACAACTATCCCGACTCCAGTCGCCATCACTCTCGAGTGACTGAGTTGGGTAGTATGATCAAGTAGCATATGAGCGTAAGTAGCTCGCTACGCAACGGGGGTCCCTGCTGCTGGCCACTCCGACTGACACTGCCAATGAGCGGTCGAGTGTCACGCACCCAGGACAACTGCACGCAACTCCAACAACCATCGTCAATAATGGTAGAGTGCGGCACAACAAATGTTATGCCCTCACACCAGTTACTTCTCTGGAAGTAACCTGGGAGGCGGGATGACTGACGACTCTCTCTCAACCCCAAGGGGAGACGATGTCGTCGATTATGCATCTGATGACATGAAGTCTTGTCTCACATCTGAACATCTACCTAGACTCTCTGTTCCGAAAGTCGCACCCGATTGATCGATGTACACTCTCTACCTGCAGAGAGTCATACTCATCGATCACGATAAGCTAGGACCATCGGTCGTGGCGACCTGCTTATCCCACGACTCACATGACTATTTACACAACCCGTGGTTGGTAAATAAATATGCAACATATAGGTATGGAACGAGTCCTACATTTAGGGTCATACTTATCTACAGAGGACCTTTTTACCAAATTTATAATTTAGGTCATCCTCCGTACTCTAACATCTACACCCTACTAAACAGTTAGACCTACTTACATCACATCTGTAACTCCTAGATCATGCTAGGGAATATGTGTTATCAATAATCGAGCACACATATATATCAACGAAAAGTTCAAGCATACGATAAACAGAGCATGGTCAAGGTAATATGAACACTTAACATGTTCATATCTATGTCTAAATCTGGAAATCATTACATCTACCCGACCAGTAGGAAAATTACCTACCTGCTGTAAATGCTCGTATAATCCTCACGGTCGCGGACCCGTCTCGTATCCACGTCCTGCAAATATCATCAATTATATTTTAGTACAAGCAGACTACAAAATACGAATTAATTACTATATTGTTCTTATAGTCGTATCCTTTTATCGACTTACGACTTAGGAAAATCTCCCACATTATCCCAGGTCGATTTACTATAACCAACCTTCACATTAGACCCTCAACTGGTACGGTTAACATCATAATTAAAAATCCCCCATTTCCAATTAACCACCACACCAGTCTATACATTCAATTCCATACCAACCGGATATTCCACAACCCAGAACAACTCTCTAATAATATAAACCATTAATCACAGCTGCTGTACCGCCATTCACAGCTCATGCACAACAATCATAGCCGTTCACAGCTTTGTTCACAGTCGATCCATTACAATCACAGCCACCTCCACCAACCCTTTCCACTATTACTAGATTAAACAGGGCAACAATAAACAATACCCACAAATCACAGCTGCCCCATCAAGATAATCAACAAACTCAACAAGATATGAAATTAGGAAATACCCAAAATTGAGTCGCACGCTGAAACATACCTTCTAATCTCAATCGCAGCCACTGACTCGAGTCCAACCGAAGGTTGCTGCAACGACGGGAAAAATATGCATAAGGATTTAACAATAAATTTGACCCACGACAGAAGCTCTCGTAAAAATCTATGGCAGCACCGCTTAATCGCGGCTGCAATTCCGCCGATCTACTTGGACAGCGAGATCGTCGAAATCCCTAGAGGAACAGAGTCCTACTGCCCTATGGCAGGGCGTTCGGCCGTGACGGTAACTCCGCCACCCCCTTCGCACAAGACAACCGGCGAGATTTAGGGAAAAAGCGGAAGAGACTTGAAATAGGGACACTCGGCGTCGGTAGGAAAAGCGGACTGAGCGAAGGCAACCGATCGTCGTCTCGCTGCTCGGGGTAGCCGCTTGGCTGGTGTGGAAAGGATTGGGAGAGATCGGCGGAACTGCGGACGGGCGAGGAATCACACAACCGAGATAAAATCTATGCCGGAACCATGGAGCGGAACGAGATCACCGCCGGGAAAACGTGCTCGCTAGGTGGAAAAAGATCGCCGAGGAAGGTGTCGCGAGAAGCGATCCGCGAGGAAGGGGAAAGGAATAACTCGGTGGGTAATTCGTCGCGAGGTGAAAACATTAAAAGCAGTAACTATCGCAGCTGGGAAACGCTCGCGATGAAATAAAAATTAGCGGCACGGAAACGGTTCGTTAATGAAACGGGTAGGTTAACGGGTCGAATTTCAGCTAAACGGGTCGAATTTCAGACCTCTTAAGCCCACCAATTCATAAATAAAAAGGATCTTAAAAATCCCCATTCGAGTCCAGAAAATTCCTAAAAATTCCTGAAAAATTTCTTAGGATATTCTCCTCATTACCCCACATTTATTATTATTATTATTATTATTTTCGTGGTATTTTACAGTATGTACATGAACATTAGTGGTGCCTGGACAGGTTGGGCTCCCCGGGTTGAGCTCCGGGGAGGGCCCACCCAAAATGACAGATTGACTGATGACTGATGACTGATTCCCTTAGTTTCTTTCTAGAGGTACCTCAGGATTGCACAAGAAAATAAGATATTTGACTGGCTCATCATTTTAAATGCATAATGCGAGGTACCACGAGGGTTTATGTTTAGGTACAGTTAGCATAACAGAAAGGCATGATTGGGTTCACAGTACTTGTTATAATGACATGTTGCTATAAGTATTGTTTATGTTTCATACTGACTTGTAGAAAGTGCAACTGAAAAATATATGTTGAGCTTACAGTAGTTTACGCTTACAGTAGTAGAGATATATGTTTCCTGTTTGAATTTTCCTCCTTGCGTTGTATCCCTATCATTGATCTACTTACTGGGCTGTGAACTCATGATTTCACATAATATTTTCAAGTAGGGAATAGGATTCCCAGATTGAGATGCATGAAGCAGAGGTGGTGTAGCTGAGGAGATGACGATGAGCATGACACACATTGTCCGGGACATTTGAGATACAGGGTTTCCATTTGAGAGGAGTTGATTTTGATGTTCTATTTTTCTTTCATTTGAGAGGGTAAAGTGTGTAGTTGAGACTGCTATGCTGAATGGAATAAAATAAACCTTGTGTCGGGTGTTCCGATTATGTGTATAATGGGTAGTATTGATGTGTAATTGGGGTTAAGTATATGCATACTGGGTTAGGTCTTTTCATTACGTATTTTGAAAATTCGTGAAAATTCATTTGTACATTACTTATAAGCAATACAATGGGTGAAAAATGTTTGAAAAATATTTTACCCATAAAATATCGAAATTGATACAAAATTCAAAAGTGAAGAAAAACTTCAATGTTTTAGCTTACTTTGTATCAATCTCATCAATGGTGATTGCTATCAAAAGATAGACTTCACCAAGGTTTTCTAAAATGATTTTAAAATATTTTCAAAATCTTATTTTGGATCATATTCCTTGGGCTCTATGTATATAACTTGTACACAAGCTTTCCCAATGATCCACTAATGAAATTTGATGAGTTATAGTCCATCTAGATGCAAAAACTATGCACCTTGAACTCAACTCATATCCTAGCATCTCATATGTATCTAGGGTGTATAAATACACATACATATCAATTGGATGTGAGATGTGGGTTTTGGTTCATTTAATCTAGGGTTTCATGCATTTTCTAAGGCAACCCTACTTGATTCCCTTATAAATGGGACTTCAAGTCATGTTATAGTCCTTAAATCAATTTTCAATCAAGTTAATGCATGAATGTATGATCATGGCATAAATAATAGCATTATTAAAACATGACCAATAATCATGATGTCATGGCATATGATAAGATCTAAAACACATGACATTTACAATCTTAATCCTAAACATGAACATGACATATAAAATGATTAAAAATAAGCATGATGTCATGACATATTATATGACAAACAAAGCATGACATATAAAATATATAGGTATAGTAATACCTAAATTTTAATATTAATTGTCATTTGATATAATTAGATATATTTTGCCATATTATCATTAATCTCCCTAGTGTGTCAAAAATCTAAAATGACACACTAACCTCTAATCCTAAATTATGCCAATTTTAATTGATTTTTTATAATTTCAAAAATGCATTGACACATCCTAAAATCTTTTAGGATTAAATATCAACCATATTTCCAAGGTACCCAAAACCTTGAAAATGACCTAAGGTGCCACCTTTGTCATGGTTGGGTTAACTACCCATCCAATCAAGGTTGGCACACCCTAACCCCATCTAGCGTGAATCAATCACGCTCTTAGGAACCCAAAACCTATTTGAGCTCTTAGGGTTAATTAGGTATTCCTTAGGGATAACTTCCCTAGATACCTTCCTAATGACCATCCTAGGCTTGGTAGCCTTGGTCATTTGGGTCTTACCTAGGTTGACTCTAGGGGTAACTCCCCTTGCAACCTTCTTAGTGGCCACCCTAGGTTTCCTAGAAACCCTAGCCACTAGGCACACACCTTGGTCAACCTTAGGGATGACTTCCCTATTGACCTTGGTCTTCCTAGACCTAGTTTGTATTCCATAGTCAAATGGAACACTATGATAAGCCACCATAGGCTTAGGTTTGTGACCCAACCCTTGCTTGCCCTTGGTTGACTTTTGACTCTTAGGTCCTAGGTGTTGACTTTGACTTTTGGACCTAAACTTTTGATCACTTGACCCTTTAAATTGATTTTGTATCCTATTTAGGGTCTTTTCAAGTTTCTCAAGCCTTGATCTCAAGGCTTGATTCTCTAATTCTAATTGCCCAATTTTAGAATTTTGATTTAAATCTTGGGCATTGGACTTCCTAGGCATATGCCTAGTCCATTTAGGATTGAAACCTAGGTGCTCTTGCACCTTTCTAATGGTCTCCCAAGGTAGAATTTTTCTAGAGTTATTTGACATAGGTTTGTCCTTATATAAGTTGTTTTTAGGGACATTAGTCCCAAATTTCTTCCTATTTCCTACATGGACTCTCTTAGCTCCAAAACAAAAATACTTGTTCCTATTAGCATGCTTTTCATAAATTGCAAGAGAATTAAAACTCCTAGCATGCTTTTGTCTATTAACTAAAGAAGGAGCATTATTATTATTGAAATGATATACCTTAGGGTTTGCCTTAGTGGCTCCCCCTACTTGTGAAACTCCCTCTTGGGTCTTCTTTCTCCCCCTAGGACATTGATTCCTATAATGTCCTTTTGAATTGTACTTGAAGCATATAACATGCTCCTTGCTCTTTTGACTTGGGGAACCGGTATCCTTGACTCTTGGTGCCGGAGGAGCTTTCCTATTCTTCTTTGGGCACTTGCTCTTGTAGTGTCCGGCTTCCCTACACTCAAAACATATGATATGATTTTTATTACAAATTGATATGTTTGAGTTACCTATGGTGGTGGTAGGTGTTGGAATTGAAACTTCTTCATCTTAACCGGATGTGGAAGCTTCTTCTTGTTGCTCCGGAGTGGAAATTCTTTCCACCCCCTCAATCCTAGAGGTGGAGATTTCTTCTACTTCTTCCATCTCCTCTTCCACCGATCCGGAAGTTGATTCTCTATCAACCTTCGAATCCTCACTTTCTTGTGAGAATGAGTTTTCTCCTTCTTGGGCCATAGATGGTTCTTCACGGAGCTTGGCTAATTTTTCCCATAGCTCCTTGGCATCTAAAACTTCTTCTATCTTAGACAATAACTCATTAGGTATTAAATTAACTATCATATCGATTACCTTGTCATTGATTTCGGATTTTTGAAGTTGGTCTTGAGTCCATCTTTTCTTCTTGAGATATCCTCCTCTTGACCCTCTTGGCAATTCAAAGTCTTCCATTAAAATGACCCATTCCTCAATGTCCCTCATCAATAAAAAATCTTCAATTCTTCTCTTCCAAGAATCGAAGCCCGCTTGTCCATATAATGAGTACGGGACCGACGTGTTGATGTCCCAACCTAATTGTTCTTGGACTTCCATCTTTTACCCTCTAGCTTGCTCCCTTCGTTGTTAGACTTAGAAGAGCGGCCTCGCTCTGATACCACTTGTTAGGACATGTGCACCCGTTAGAGGGGGGGGTGAATAGCGAGTTGCCCGTACGTAGATGAAATTTGATCGTGATCATCTCTACAAAACTCGTTATGCACAGCGGAATAGTAATAATAAAAGCAATAACGAAATGAAACAACCACGAACACAAAGATATAACGTAGTTCGAAACTGAACGGTTCCTACTCCATGGATCGAGCTCTAAAGAGCTCTAGCGACGCCAATATAATCACTAATCACAAATACTCCTTCTCGACACAAGTCGGAGGCGGAGAAACCTCGTACAAAAGATTACAACAATAATCTAAATGGATACAAGCAAATACAATAGTGAAATACAATGCAAGTAAAGAAAACTACTTTACAAGAATACTTTGGTTGCCTTGGACTAGCCTTGAAGGACTGGAAGAGCACCAACAATTCCCCTTCAAATCGCCCAAGAAAACCGCTACTTGAGTCTTCCACGAACAGCTGCTTTTATCCTCCATCGGGCTAGATTTCCGCCTGGCAGTCGACTGCCATAAGACCCCAGTCGACTGCCAACACTGTAGCTGTGAGACAACGGCTCAATCCACGTTTGATAAGTTCCAACGGTACTCTCACCAGTCGACTGCCAACATTGGCAATCGACTGCCAACGCCCGTAGCCTGGCCCGCCCGATCGGCTCACGATCGATCATCTCGCGGCTCGATTGATTGTCGACATCGATCAATCGCTCCAATGAGCGATCGGCCAGAGCAATTCCAGCTCTTAAACGACAGTCGAACTCAAGTCGACTCACGACAGTTGAACCGGCCATAATTCCAGTCGACTGCCAACCTCAAAAATGAGGTTTTAACCCAAGTATGGTTCCCCCATACTTGCTAGACCACCCTTAGCCTAGACCTAAGCCTTCTAGCCACCTGTATCAGCCTTACGCCTCTCGAATCCCTCCAAGTCATCCATGACTTGTTCATACATCGCGCTAGCCTTTAGGTGCTTCCATCGGCTATGTCATGCTAACGGTGTCTACACTGCCAAGGCACATTAGACTTACGCCGCCAAAACTCCGCTTGGACTTTACGCCGCCAACCATTAGACTTATGCTGCCAAGACTCCCGCTTGGACTTTACGCCGCCAATATCAAACCCCTTGGACTTCTCAAATGCCAAGACTCAAGCTTGGACTTTCCCAAATGCCAAGTGTCCCACTTGGACTTTCCATGCCAAGTACCCATGACTTGGACTTTCCATAACCACATGGTCAACCCTAGTCAACCATCAAAGTCTCCCTCGAGTCAAACTCGAGTCCAATTAAACATAACCCAGGTTGATTGTATAAACAATCTCCCCAAAATATCAACAGACATTAATGTCAAACAACTTTGTCAAACATCAAAATCTCACTCGAGTCAAACTCGAGTCTGGTCAATCATGACCTGGGTCGATTGCACCAACACTGACAAGGGAAGTTTCGGTAGGTCTAGGGGATCGTGCTTGACAAGTGAAGTCCCGAACGATGAGTCTTGACAAATGAAGTCCCGGACGGGAGAGTCTTGGCAGTGAAGTCTCGGATGCGTGACCTCTTAGCAAAGGTAGATCCTAGAGCATGATGATACCTGATGGGAACCACTTGAAGACTAGCGCAAGGATGAAGAGTCTCGGACTTAAGGGATTTAGGAGGTATGAGATTGATGGAAATGGATTGAAGGCTTAGATCTAGGCCTAGGGTGAGTATCAAGTATGAAGGGATCATACTTTGGGTGTTAAACCTCAATGTTAGGTATAATAGTCGATTGCCAGTTCGATTTAGTTAACTGAACTTCGTTTGTTAGCAACAGAAGTAAGGTGACCTCGACCAACGCCTAGACTGGGATAGTAGTCGAGGCGACACCTCGACTGGTAAGATGTGCTTTGAGGTGGGACTTGAGAAGTCGAGATAGTATTATGGAAGCACTTGAGTAGCATCTCGACTAGAGACACTCGAACAACATTCGACTGGTCATTCTGATGGAGGCACAAAAGCGAGACGCACTCGACCAACACCTTGACTAGGGGCTAGTCGAGGCAATGACTCGACTAGATTCAGGATAGGTATGAAAACAACCGATCAAAAGCAAGATAGATTTGACTAGCGCCTCGACTGGCGAATCGACCATTGCATCGCAACGTTCGAAAATCGGGAAATGGGGCTTATGAGAGGAAAGCTTGTGGATATTTTGGGCAACCATTATTGGAGTTCTCGAGGGGGAAACACTATTGCTTTTTGCATTTTCAAAGCACATCAAAGTAACCAAATCATCTAGCAATCAAAAATGTTCCTGTAAAGTGATTTTTGTTTTTATTTCATTCTTACTTTGTATTTGATTGTCTTCTTCTTGTAAACTCCTTATTGTAAGAGGTTTTTCCACCTCCAAATTGTTTCCGAGAAGAAGAAGGATTAGTGGTGGTGTGCATCACTTGAGCTCGCTAGGGCTCGATTGTGGAGTAAGAACTAGGGTTCCGAACCACATAAAATTCGTATGTTGTGTGTTTGTGTTTGTATTTGTATTTCCGCTGTATACTAATGATTGTAGACAAGCACGACGAATCCAAGCGAAAAAATCGATGAATTGCTATTCGCCCCCTCTAGCGATACCAACGATCCTACAATATCAAAATCGTATTTTATTTCTCAAGGCAAATTACAAGAGGCAAAGTCGCTCGTACAATTTTTTCTCACCATTGAAAATGTCCAAATAAATGATCGATGAGTTGTCTTTTTGCCTTGTCGCTGCAGTTAGAGGTGAGTAAAAATTCGATTAAACTGAACAAACCAATTGAACCAAAAAAGTTCAATTCAATTTATTTGAAAAATCATTTAAAAAAAACATTTTTTCCGATTTATTCAATTTGGCTTCGATTTCGAAATGAAAAATAATAGGTTGAACCCATTAAATAAAATTGGGGTCCATCAGTCAATTGATTAATATAAATCAATCGGTTGATACGTCGACTGATACATTTTCGGCAATTTACCAAACACAGCTGATAAAGTTTCGAAATGCCCAAAACGCGCACTGTACTTTCAGAATTACCAAATCGCGCGCATAATTCCCAAAATACCCCTCCCGCCAAACAGATTGCAATTTAATGCAGAGAGAGATTTGCATCCATCCGAGCCACAACTGGAAATCCCGAGCCATCCAAACGTCACTTCCAGCCGCGTGGGAGTGGCAGGACCATGCTGTTGATGAGCACCACACACAGGTTTCCTCCGTAAACCAACTGAGCAACACCATTTTTTATGAAACCCTAATAGTTATCAACGACATCACTGCTCTCACGAATATATCAGCACTTAATCCAGAAGTTGGCGCAGCTCACTCACCAGCCTCTTCACATGGTATTATCATGTATGTATATGTTTTTATTCTTGAGACGGCTATGAGGTTAATAAATGCATTGTAGGTGGTTGTATAGCCAAGTTTGCCACACACCCATAAATACGATGTAGGCATATCATACCAAAGTAGACCAATGCACCCATAATTGCGATGCAGGAGATTCATAATCGAGTTTTGTCGCCACCTAAACAAATTCCACCTAACTTAAAAGGTGATGCTTCCAATTAAATCTCACGATTACTTAAGTTCCCTGATTGATATTCCCAGCACTAGGAGATTCAATCTGTCTGAGAGAGTAGGTAGTGCTGACAATGAAATTCCCAGCACCACTGGATCCCTAAAATTTAAAATCCCAGCACCATGGGAGAGTAGGTGGTGTTGGCCATGAAATTCCCAGCTCGCTGGTCTGGATAAAAAGTGATGCTGGGAATTTAAATCCCAGTAACATCGTGGCGCTGGGCTTCAAATTCTCAGCACCATTAAAGTTCAATAAATTCGGGATAAAATCTGGTGTTGGGAATTTAAACCTCGTCACCACCGTGGTGTTGAGTTTAATACTCCCAGCACCATGGGGAATGAACTTGTCGAGATAAATGGTGGTGCTGGTAATTTATATTCCAGCACCACCATGGTAATGAGATTCAAACTCCCAGCAACACCTTGGTGCTGGGAATCTAATTCACTAGACCAGGGAGATATAAGTGGTCGACATTAAGGGTGGTGCTGGGATTTAAAACCTCAGCAACACTATGGTCCTGCGAATAAGACTCTCAGTACCATTGGCATTGGACTGGTCGAGATAAATGGTGGTGCTGGGAATTTATATCCCAGCACCACCGTGGTAATGGGATTAAAACCCCCAGCAACACCATGGTGTCGAATGTAATTTCCGGCACCATGTACATATAAGTTCTTTGGAATTGTTGGTGCCGAACTAAAACCCCAGCAACACAGTGGTTCTGCGTTTAAAAATCCCAGCACCAGAGAGATGGAACCAGTCCAGATAAATGGTGGTGCTGGGAATTTATATCCCAGCACCATCGTGGTAATGAGATTAAAACCCCCAGCAACACCATGGTGCTGGGAATGAAATTTCCAGCACCATGTACATAAAATTTGCCGAAATTATTGGTGGTGCTGGGAACTAAAACCCCAACAACACAGTGGTTCTGCGTTTAAATATCTCAAAGACCGTGAGATGGAACTGTCGAGATAAATGGTGGTCTTTGAGAATTTATATCCCAGCACCACCGTGGGCCTGGGATATAAATTTCCAGCACCATGGAGAGGGAACCTGGCCGAGAAAAAGAGTGGTGCTGTCAATTTATATTGGAGATAAATAAAGTCCTCTAGGCGGGATGAGTCCAAGCATGACCTATACTATCATTCTCCACCTTTCCTTATGCTCCCAAACAGTAGTTATGAAAGTTAATGCTTTGTGCCAACATTCAAACAAGTGTGCCAATTGGCATGCTGCGTGTCAATTGGCACGCACCCATAACTGCCTGACGGAGTGTGAGAACTAAGTATCCCTCTGCACATAAACCCTGTAAATGTCTTCCTCTTCCATTCCATATAAACCGTTCATAAGTTCAACATTGAAAGGTCCATCAATGGGTTTCGGTAAATACCCATTGATGGCCCTATCAACATCAAATGTTCTAATTAGTTAAGTGCATAATTGGGAAACCAAACCATAAACTCTCATCCTCCACTTGTCTTCAGACTTCTAAAGCCTAGTTAAAAAAATTCAGTCTACTTGCATAGCACACTACATATAACAGTGTTGATTTTAAAAACATTTGCAGGGACGACCCCCTTCTTGATGAAGTGTTAATATTTTTGGAAACAATTGAATCAAATTTGAAGGATAGAGAGTTAGATGATCAAGATTCCATAAATCTGTGCCCAAGTAATATTCCATCTTCATCTCAGTTTACTGATGTGGGCAATAGAATTACCAGTGATCAACACCTTGATATAAATAGAGATGCTCGTTCCATACTCGAAGAAGAGTTTGTCACTGCTACCACAGTAGATCATGAATATTTTGAACAAACTTGGAGTGAAGAGGAGGTAAGTGATATACATGGGATAGAAGAGTTAGAATATACAAATTCTTCGGAAGAATTCTTAGCTGATGATATCCAACATGAAGAAGGTGAGTTAAACCCAGATCAGTACAGTGACTTAGAGGAAGTGTTCCCAATTGCTGATGATCCCTATGTTTTAAATCCACAAATAAGACTATTGGCAGATGTCGGTTCATCAGATCCAAATGAATTTTTCACTGGACAAGTTTTTTCCTCTCGACAAGAGTTTAAAGATGCACTAGTAAGGCATGCGATGCTAAAAAACTTCAGATACAAGCCAGTTGACACCAGACTCAATAGAATTAAAGTTATTTGCTTTAGTCAGCCTTGTTCATGGAGTCTAGTTGCAAGTGGAGACGTAGAGTTCATCACATCACAAAATATGTAAAGCGGCATGAATGTACAAAGGTTAGGGAAACAAGAGATCACCATGTTTGCATCCACATTTGTAGCAAACTGTATCAGAGGATCAAGCTAGCTACCTCGATGATTACAAACCAAGTTCAATTCAAGAGAAATGTAAGCTAGGTTCGTGTTCACATTTCATACAAGAAAGTATGCATAAAGCATTAAAAAGAGTGGTAGGTGATTTTGATCAGACCTATATTGATCTTCCAATGTACTTGCGTGAGTTAAGAGTTAGAGATCCTGATACATATGTTACAGTACTAAGAAATGGTGAAAATCAATTCCAGCGATGTTTTTGGGAATTTGGTGCTCACAAGAGTATTCAGTTGTATTTAAAAACTAATTGGAATTGATGCTACACATATGACCGCAAGTATCCTCGTGTTTTGCTAATATACGCTGCTGATTTTAATGCAAAAATTATGCCAGTTGCATTTGGAATTGCCGAAGTTGAATGTGGATCTGCTTGGGAGTGGTTTTTGGATCATGTAAAGACATTCCTTGATGTCCTGCCAGAGTCGTTGAACATTGTATCGGATAGACATCAGAGGATTATATCAGCAGTTAACAAAGTGTATCCATCTGCCCATCATGCTTTTTGTTGCTATCACTTGTCTTGTAACATGGTAATGATACCCGGATAGATCCTCATTAGGTTTATTTTGGGCAAGAAGAGCCAATACAAGAGTTGACTTTGATCGATTAATGCAGAACATGCATGACAAACACAAGGAAGCATATGCGTGGCTACAAAAGATCGATCCAAAAAGATGGGTCAATGCACACTTTCCTGGCAGGAGGTACACAATGTTAACCACTAATTATTCCGAGAGTTTAAATGCATTATTCAAGGAAACACGTGAACTCCCCATCACCAGTTTAATTGACAACACTAGAAGAAAGCTTGCTCAATGGTTCTATAACCGTAGGGAAGAATCTTCAAAAAGGTCAGGTTTTCTAACACCTTACGCCATTAAAGAGATTGATGAAAGGAGAGAAAGAACTCGATTATATTCGGTATTCCCATATTCACAAACGAAAATGGAAGTCTGCATATAGCTTCTTCGTATATTGTTGATTTGGATAGGCGAAGTTGCATATGCGGTGAGTTTCAAATTTCAGAATTCCTTGCTCGCATGCTATTACACCATCATATATCTAACATGGATCCATACCGCATCGCGAGCATTATTTTCTAAGGGAAACACAGGAGGCCACTTACATGGATTGTATTTACCCATGTCGTAAGAAATTTTGGCCTAATGGTGACAAAATTTTCGAGTTCTACCTCCTCGTAGCCTTGTGCAGGCCGCAAGAAAAAAGGCACGCATAGAGTCCAAACATACTGGGAGGGTGAAAAATAAATGCAGCAGATGCAAACAGCTTGGGCATAATAGGAGGTCTTGTAGAATGCCACCGACTACTAATTCCTAAGTATGTTTATTGTGGATGTGTAAATATTTTTAAAGGAAACAATGTTAATGTTAATGTTAATGTCAATGTTAATGTTAATGTTAATGTTAATGTTAAGCTATTTTGCAGAATTGTAATGGAAAATTTTGGTACGCTATTTTGCAAAATTGTAATCTCAATATCTCTGTGTATCGTGTCCAAAATTTTTGATTTTCAAGGCAGGATTAGGTTTACACAGTCAATTTTCAGAAATCAATCCCCGTGCCAAGTGGCACGCGGCCGAAACTGGGAGGTAGTAGGATCAGAAGGAAGTATCCTCGACGCAACAACATGTGAAGCCGTTAGGTCTTTCAGTCGATGTAAAGAATTCGGAATTTGGACTCCTGTAGGTCCATCAATGAATTTCGGTCAAAACCCATTGATGACCCTAGTCACCTCAACTTCGGTCCAAACCAACTCTAGTGGATTTGGGACTTGACCCTCTGTGTATAGTGTCTAACATATCTGTTTTTCAAGGCAGGATCACGTTTACGTACCAATTTAAATCAGCCTGCGCAGTGGCACGCTCAAACTTGGAGGTAGGAGGATCAGAAGGAAGTTTCCTCAATGCAACAACATGTGAAGTCGTTAGGTCTTTCACCGATGTAAAGATTTGAATTTGGACTCAGAGGTCCATCAATAGTTTTCGACCAAAACCTATGATGGCCCTACACAGACTCTTGTGTTCTGGGATTAAAATTGCGCACCACCTTATTTCGGCTTTGAAAGTGTACGTGTGGGAATTGAAATCCCAGACCACCGTGGTGTTCTCGGCCGATTCTAAAGACGCGTCACGGGAATCAAATCCCGTGACGATGTGTTCGACCATTATAAATTGTACGTGGTCCTGGGAATTGAGATCCCAGGACCACCTTATTCCGTAGCCATTTCGAAATTGTTCGTGGAGCTGGGAAATAAATTCCCAGGACCACTTTGTTTCTGGGATTATAATTACCAGCACCACCGTATTCTAAATCCGTCCGACCGCACCCGACCCGTTAATATAAAACTCCCCGGTGGAAGTTCAAACATCTCAACACCACATTTCATTTCTCTATCGCTCCGCCTCTGAATTCCGCCTGCTCTCCCGTGGCCGCTCAAAGTCTCCATCAAACTCCCTGCGGTCCATAACCCCCCGGTGTCAGTTGAACCTCCCCGGTGCGAGTTAAAGCATCTCAACACCATCTCAACGCGATTTTCGACCTAAGTAAGTTTTGTAGATTTCTTAAATTCTGTGTCGCTATCGTTTCTTCCGATCTATCTAGGGTTTTTGCCTTTTTCCATTCACGATCTCGTTTAAACTCGGGCCTGATAGGGTTTAGGGTTTTAGGGTTTACCATTTAAGCAGAGGTAACGTATGTTTGTATCATCACACATGTTTCAATCCATTTCATCTATTAGTTTAAAATCGTTGTATTACAATGCATTTGGTTGTTAACCTAAGAAATTTTTTTCAGTTAACGATGGTTTAATCGTGAATCATCGTTTATACTTCTGCAAGAACCCGTGCGTTGATGCGAGGAAGAACCAAGAGAATGAACTGGAAAAGCAACGTTTCACAGTTTAAAAAATTTATTGCAAGTGTGCCGCCGAGTGTGGAAGAAGAAACGCTTATTCGGAGTTCCCCCTTTGTATGGGTTTTGGACATTCCAGATATTACTCATGTCAGACCCCTCGTTCAGAATATGTTTGATAATTGGGACTGCACGGAGAAATGTTTTATATTCCAAGACAAGAAATTGCATTTCACAAAGACGGATGTCTCCCTCATCCTTGGTCTACCAGATGATGGACTCGAAGTTCCTATGAATAATGAAGCTCCGTCTGGACAACTATATTTTCAATATTTCGTGGAAGCTGATTGCTCTAACAAGCATCTGGAGGATTTATTGAAGACTTCCAGATCTCCTGATAATTCAGGATCTGCACTACTTTATTGTCAGTTGTTTATTTTATATTTTTTCTCTTGTGTGTTTTTTACTACCACCAGCAGTAAGCCTAGAATAGCTATGCGATCACTTATAGATTGTGTAGAGCATTTTGATAGCTTAGGCAGGTACAATTGGTGCGAAGCACTTTATACGTACATGACTCCTCAAATGGAGTCAATTGGTATGGGAGTCACATTGCGACCAAAAGCAGACGTCGTAGGTGGATCCACGAGACCAATGCTTAAGGGTTTCACACACTTATTGGTTGTGAGTGAATATATTTTATGTCTTTCGCAAATAGTATAGATAAATCAGTCTATTAACAACTAATCTTGTCATTCCAGGTATGGATGTGTGAGCATTTGTGTATCCTACCTCCACACGTCCCTCATGCTTTGCCAAGAATTCTTAGATGGAGGTGGAGTTCCACAAATGTAAGGGTCGTTAAGAAGATGGTAGATGGTCTCCTACCTGACAAAATCATTATCGATCTAATTCCAAAGACAACAGTAGCCGCACTGCTACATACCGCTTCCCCACCTAGATTTTCTGCATCAAGTCCTCAACCCGAAACCCATGTCGACGCAAGAGGAATGGTTTGTCCAGTATGCCAGGAGAATGCAGAAATTGTATTTACTCTAAGCACCAAGCTAGTTGAAGCAAGGTGTGATTTTGAAAGCACCTCCCTACTTAAGTAAGCGACCATCGAACAACAAGAAAAGACAATACAGGAGCTTCTTCAAGAGTTAGAGGAGGTCAGGAACAGGAAGGACAACGAGATAAGTGAAAGGGATGATATAATTCAAGAAGCATTAATCATTTGAAAAGGCAGTTTAATCTGGAGCTTCAACTCAATTTACAATCCCGGGATGTAGAGGGTTACAATCACGGCCTATACAAGGTACAAACCCTGACAGACCTTCTTACCATACACTAGGCGGAAGGTTTGTGTGAGGAAGAAGACTCTTGATGGTCTATCACCCCTAGCCTTAGAAGCCTCCCTCTGCATGGTTTTCAAACATCCCTAAAAGAAGGAGAGTTGAAACTCAAATTGTCCCAGTGAGGCTATTGAGTATCCTCGGTAGACCCTAATATCTCTCTGAGAGGCAAACATTGGCGAGAGTTAGGTCGAGATATAAAGGAAATCAATTGCGAGGAGGGTGAACCCAAATATCGAATCTGCACACAAGTCTCCACGGACAAACAACTAACACTCGCGAAGTCAAGCGGAGGATATTGGAGGTGAGCATAAGTTATCTGTCGATCCTATTTTTTGGACAAAATATTTACGGCCCAGCAGTTTTATTTTGTATACAGCAAGCTTATACAGAATTCACTGGTAAGATGGATCCAAACGTCGGGGAGTCTTTTTTATTGAAACTAAAAAAAATAGAGTAAGACAGTCTTATATTCTTTGTATATACCTTTCATCTTATGTTTTGAGAGTTGCTAATAACCCCTTCCTTGTGTAGTGTGACAGTATCAGGACCAGTGTGGAAGACCGATGCTATTAACTTATACATAGACTCTTTCCTTACAATATTTAATTGGAATGTTTTGACACATGGGGATTGCATAAGCGCATATTTTTCAGTCTTAGCTGAGCAGTGCAAGGTGACTGATAAGGCGTACTATAACTCAATTTTCTGTGGGGATGGATTCCCGGTAAGTTTTTGGCCCTTTTGCAAGGAATTGTAGACTTTACGACCTCAGTGTTTTGACATATTTTTTTATACACAGGATATGTTTAATATTATGTACGCCCAAGCATTCGAGCAAACTTTTAAAACCCCAGGCAATCCAATCAGATATATATTTTGTCCAATAATCCGTGACGACCACTGCCACCTACTAGTGGCCGACTTGGAAAATTCAGAGTTCATCCACTACAACTCTTTGTCCGTCAGGAAGGCTTACACTACGCAATTTGAAGAAACAGTAAGCATTAGATTAGATTTCAGCTAAATAAACCGTTTGTGTATGGAGGATTCATAGCATTTATTTCGGTCCCAGGTTGAATTCTTTAAAAAGATGCACTCTTCGTATTATGATAACTGACATCCTGGCCTGGCTGAAAAAATTTGTAATGCAAACTTTTCCGTGCGTCGAGTCTAGGGTCCCAGACAAAGCTCTTCTTAAGACATCTAATAATATGTGTAAATACCATATTTTATAAGCTAGCATTGGACTAATAATTTTTAATTTTTTCTGACTATGATTAGCGCATTTTTATCATCTGATACATTGAGAGCCTACTATTTGGGTACCCTAAAGATTCTGCACAGATAGAGGAGCTTAGATTCGTGGTGGGGAATAGAATAATGCGCAACTCACAATTTTGTTTGCAATTAGGATCATGTGATAGATATATGTAAGACTATAGAGAGTTTTAGATATGTAACTACACCAAAGTGCCTGCCTGTAAAAATCATTAGTCAGCTGCAAAGGTGTTTGCAATCTATGTAGTATCTGTACAATTATGGAATAAATATACTTTGTTAAATATTTCAACAATTTCGACTTTATGATTTTGTGATGGGATATCTACGTGGTGCTGGGAATTATATTTCCAGGACCACCGTGTTCCTGGGATTAAGATTCCCAGCACTACCTTATTTCGGCCGATTCGCAATTGAGGCGTGGTTCGAGAATTAAATTTCCGGACCATTGTGTTCTGAGTTAAATTCCCAAAGATCACCATATTCCTCGGCCATTGAATCAGACGTGGTTCCGGGAATTCACTTTCCAAAGACCACCTGTTCTGGGATTAAGATTCTCAAGACCACCTTTTTCATGGCTGGCCATGAATGGCGTGCGAGAATTAAATTTCGGACCACCGTGTTCTGAGTTAAATTCTTAGCACCACCGTATTCCTCGGCCAGTTCGAAACTGTACGTGGTTTTGGGAATTCACTTTCTAGCACCACTGTGTTCCTGGGATTAAGATTCCCAAAGACCACCTTTTCTCGGCGATTCGCGAATGGGACGTGGTGCAGGAATTAAATTTCAGACCGTGTTCTGAGGATTCAATTCCCCAAAGACCACCGTATTCCTCGGCGATTGGCTAAATCAGACGTGGTTCCGCAATTCACTTTCCAAAGACCACCGTGTTCCCGGATTAAGATTCCCGGCACCACCTTTTTCATGGCCGCGCGAATGGACGCGGTGCAGGAATTAAATTTCAGACTACCGTGTTCTGAGTTAAATTCCCGGACCACCGTATTCCTCGGCCAAATTGGCAGACGTGGTTCGGGAATTCACTTTCCGGCACCACCGTGTTCTGGGATTAAGATTCCCAAAGACCACCTTTTTCTCGCCGAATGGACGTGGTGCGGAATTAAATTTCAGACCGTGTTCCCTGAGATTCAATTCGGCCAAAGACTACATTTTATCTCATCCAGTTCGATACTATACGTGGTGCTGGGAATTCACTTACCAGCACCACGGTGTTCTTGGGGTTGAGATTCCCAGCACCACCTTATGTCTCGGCCAGGTCGCAAATGGACGTGGTCCTGGGATTTAAATTTCCAGGACCGTCTCACGATTTAATTTCAACACCACATTTTAGAATCGTGCCTCGCTGCTAAGTGGCACGAGGCCAAATCGGGAGGCAGAGGATCACAACGGGTTTGCTCGACGCAACAACATGTGAAGCCGTTAGGTCTTTCGATCGATGTAAAGAATTCGAATTGACGCTCAGGTCCATCAACGGGTTTTTGGCCAAAACCCATTGATGGCCCTAGTCACCTCAACTTCACCCAAACCAACTCCAAAGGGCTTTGGGACTTGCCCCTCCGTATCGTGTCCAAAATTTCGATTTTCAAGCCATGATTAATTCCCGGACCACATTTTATCTCGTCGGCTGATATCAGACGTGGCCGGGAATTCACTTATTAACACCGGTGTTCCCGGATTGAGATTCCCAGACTACCTTATTTCTCGACGGTCAAAATGGGACGTGGTCCTGGGATTTAAATTTCAGACCACCGTGTTCCTCGGATTTAATTCCCAGCACTACATTTAATCGGGCCGTGCGTGCGAGGCGGCACGAGGCCAATCGGGAGGGAGGATCACAACGGTTTGCTCGACGCAACAACATGTAAAGTCGTAGGTCTTTCAATCGATGTAAAGAATTCGACATTTGGACTGCAGGTCCATCAATGGTTTCGATCGTAACCATTGATGGCCCTAGTCACCTCAACTTCGGTCCCAAACCAACTCCATTGGCTTTGGGACTTGCTCTCGTATCGTGTCCAAAATTTCTGATTTTCAAGCCATGATTAATTTCCAGCACCACATTTTATCTCGTCCCGGTTACGTCATGCGTGAGCCGGGAATTCACTTACAAAGACTGCACTGATTGAGATTCCAGACCACCTTATTTTCGCCAAATCGCAAATGGACGTGGTCCTCGATTTAAATTTCAGACCACCGTGTTCTCGGATTTAATTCCCAACATCACATTTTGAAATCGTGCCCCGTGCGTGCAGGTCGAAATCGAGGCAGGAGGATCATTAAACGGATGTTTGCTCGACGCAAATAACATGTAAAGCCGTTAGGTATTTGATCGATGAAAAGAATTTGAATTTGGACTTTCCTAGGTCCATCAATGCGGTTTCTGGCCAAAATCATCGATGGCCCTAGTCACTCAACTTCCAAACCTACTCCATCAATTGGACTTGCCCTCGTGTATCGTGTCCAAAATTTCTGATTTTGCCAGGATTAGGTTTACACCAATTTTAAATCAGCCTCGTGCCGTGGCACGCGAATCGAGGTAGGAGGATCGGGAAGTTTCTCGACACAAACACCATGTCCGAGTTGGTCTTTCAAATGATGCAAAGATTTTGAATTTGATTCTGTGGTCCATCAATGGGTTTTTGGCCAAAATCCATGGCCCTACACAGTGATGTTCCCGAATTTAAATCGCTAACACCACCTTATTTCCTACGAATTGAAATTTGTTCCCGAAATCCCTGTGACCATTTACGTGGTCCCGAGAATCGATATCCCGTGACTACCTTATTCTCGCCATTTCGAATAGAAAATAAATTCCGATTATAATTACCAGACTTTAAAATCCTGATTTTAATTCCCGACTTTAATTCCCACCACCAAAATTAATTAAAATCTCGGAAAATTTAATCCTGTTATATAACATTTATTAAAGCTCAAACACAAACAATAAACATATTTAAAGTCATCATTGATCTATGGAAGCGATTCATTTACAAATTAGCAAATTTCATTAATTACAACAATGCATTGTCATATCGCCACAACACTTCTAAAATTACATCAGAAGAACTCATCCCTTAAAATTGAGATGAGACATCTATTCTCAGATTTGGTCATGCGCTTGTTTGAAGTCCATCTTCTCACCATAAAGCGACATCTCATGTATCAGATCACAAAGAAGGCACAATCATTCATTGTAAACATGCAAAGAAAAATTTTATATTTCAATTCAAAAGTATAATTTTCACGTTCAAGATTTTTCTTTTAGTACCTTGCCACTTGTTGGGACAATCCGTTGAATGTAAACCCAAATTGTCGATGGGGTAATAGGTAAACATGGATGAATTTCTTGCAAGCTCCTTGGTGAATATCCTTTAAATTGGGATACCTATAATTACACGATGACTAAGTTAACATAACTATTCATTAACAGATAACAAAGTTAAATTGATGGAATATCTATATTTAAAATATTTAACTACTCACCGCTTCAAAATCATTGATCTTCCACCATATAAAATGGAGTTGTAATGATTGAAACTCATTGCTTTTGTGTCGATACACACAGCAGTGAAAGTGAGTTTGGTCGTATTTAGAGGTATAAAAATATATCTAACCTCTCCATCATTCATGTCCGTGTTTATGATTTGTGTTGTGGCAGTCTTCCACAATCTTAATCTTTGAAATTGTGTGTAGAGGAAAATATTTAAACATTAGTATAACATCAAATGTCGTGAAAATACAAGATAATTTAACTCCTTACAATGAACACACGGATGAGCAATACATGAGACTTGTTATATGACCTACATGAAGAGGAGGCCCCTAAAAGAATTGAGCAAAATGTATCGATAACCTCCCATCAGTGAAACATATCCATTAACTCCAGTATAAAGAATTGAGTTAATGAAAAGGACCTTCCTCCCAAACATAACTCAAGTTATCGGCCTACAAAATTTTTTATAAATAAATATTTGCACTTTATAATATTGTAATAGAATTTTTAATGTAATGGTGGATGTAACTACCATACTTTATTGTTTCTAAACTTTTTAGCAAGTAGGTCACATCAGATCTTGTTTCTTGTTCTTCTTAGTCTTACAATTTTTCTTCGACATACTACGATACAAAAATATTATTTGTTATTTAAATAAAATAACACAAACTATTTTTTGGGAAGTATTCGACTAACCGCAATGACTTCCATTCTCATTTGGTTGAGTTTATCAATTATTGCTTCATCCTCACAAGATCTTTTCATCTTCTTCCAAAATACAGATAGTACCCTCGCCAATTCATCCATACCAATTTTTTGTTTGCCTTTTTTGTCAAATACTTCGCTTCTTTTACACTTATCAGTTGCCTTCTAATAACTCAACATCGAAATTTTGTCTTTTTCTTTTGCTTTGAGGACCATTTTGCCCACAGTGGACTATCAACTGGGAGTATCCTTAATCATATGGCTCTATCTCGCCGTCTTGTTCTGCACTGGCAATTGGTTAGGTTGAGGTTGAGTCAACTTCAGCTTATTTGGTTCAGCCTCCATACCTTCTCTTCCTATAATTTCCATTAGTTCTTTTACCCTTTCAATTAGTGTCATGTTTTCCATTCTTAACTCTTTGAGTTGTCTCTGATAAACTAAACACTCATGGCATTCACTAGCTGGGTATTTTTCTTGTATAGTTTGTGATGATGATGTCTCTATTGGATGAGGAGTATTTTCAATATAATAGTCAACCTTATCAAGCAATATATTTTCACTACGGGTACATACTAGATCAACAATGACCTATCAAAAATCAACAATTATTTAGATAACGAAAATGAAAACTGCTAAGTTGTGGTCTTCTATTTACATTCAGGAGACTTGCTCCAATAAATTCCTGACCTTGCTAATATGTGAAGGAGTTGCCCTCCACTTATTTATTCGTGGCCCTTCAGTATTGTATGGTCTCTGGATTGGGACATGTTTCAGAAACCAAACCTGCTCATATCGAAAGTGTTACATACTTACGTAAATATAAAAGAAAAAATTATTTAGTAAGAAAGAACTTACAGCCAAAAGGCCTAAGAAACCCTTTAGATAAGGAATTGCTCTTCAAGAACTATATTATTAGATGAACATATATCTCCAATAGTAGGCAATTGTGGAGCCATAAATTGATGGATGACTTCGACCCAATTGAAACTACCTATGTTGTCAAAATCATCTACAATATTTACAAGACCTATGGGGACCTTATATGTAGTAGTACAGAACAACACACAAGCAAATATATACAATACATACAACTTACAAAATACCAAAACATCTTCATCTACTTCTACTCTAGTAGAAAATGTTTTAAGCAAAAACTCTAACCTCGATCTAGTTGGTTCTTTTTTGGAGAATTGAGAATTGAAAAGAGCACCTGATGCATTAGTTGAATTCATAGGAACATAAGCCCCTCTATCTGCAATACCTGAGCAAAGGACACATCTCTTCCGTGAAAGCAATGCGATTGAAAACTTAAAGTTTTGACTTGTCGAATCCCAACTTTGAAATATATTGACCAATATTCCATGGATTTGTGGAATGTCTTGTATATTCAAAAAAAATAGCAAATGAGGTTTGTTTAATTATCTCTCTGTGCCTTTCATGTAAACAAACTGACGGACGTTGCTTCCCTTTAGCACTTGGACCTCCAAAAAATTCAATAAAGTGGCCTAAAACGCTGGTCCATTGCAGTTTATTCGCACACTCATTATTTCCCTAACAATTTGAAAATACATAATTTATTCCTTCATTTTATAATTGTAAAAAATAAATTTGAGATTCGGCAATTCTTTGCAATAATCCTGTAAAAAAATCGACAAAGACCACTCTTTTTCTCGGCCAAGTTCCCTCTCCATGGTGCTGGAAATTTATATCCCAGGCCTACGGTGGTGCTGGGATATAAATTCCCAGCACCACCATTTATCTCGACCAGTTCCATCTCCCTGGTGTTGGGATATTTAAACGCAGAACCACTGTGTTGCTGGGGTTTTAGTTCCCAGCACCACCAACAATTCCGATAACTTTTATGTACATGGTGCTGGAAATTACATTCCCAGCACCATGGTGTTGCTGGGAGTTTTAATCCCATTACCACGGTGGTGCTGGGAAATAAATTCCCAGCACCACCATATTTCTTGACTAGTTCATCTCCCTGGTGCTGGGATTTTTAAACGCAGAACCACTGTGTGGCTGGGGTTTTAATTCCCAGCACCACCAATAAATCCGGCAACTTATATGTACATGGTGCTGGAAATTACATTCCCAGCACCATGGAGTTGCTGGGAGTTTTAATCTCATTACCACGGTGCTGGGATTTTACGGCTCTATTTATCTAATTCATATACAGATTGAAGAGATCGTCCATTTGTATTTGAATGTTTGAAACCATTCCAAAACCATAACGGAGAAATCATTTTAAACATATGACATACTTCATATTGGACTAAACCAAGGAATGCGACACATACCTTGGCCGGTGAAGGAGAGGTTGAATCGGATGCTTGACT
Source organism: Wurfbainia villosa (assembly GCA_025175895.1). Taxonomy (NCBI): domain Eukaryota; kingdom Viridiplantae; phylum Streptophyta; class Magnoliopsida; order Zingiberales; family Zingiberaceae; genus Wurfbainia; species Wurfbainia villosa. The sequence goes on from JAKLTH010000042.1 coordinate 6,208,214, forward strand.
CATTCTGCAACACGAAATGATAGAAAAAAACCCAATGAGATGTACGCCTTTCAACGGAAACCCTAAAACCGAGTAAGAAATGGGTAAAACTCTAGTTAAATGAGAGGACGATACCATATTACCTCGAAGCGTCTCGACGAAATTCCAAGAACTCGGAAGCTAACGTAATGAAGCAGGAGGAAAAATGGAGTCTAAGCTTTTCCAAGTTTTTGTGCGCTCGAAGATTTCCCGGAAGCTGAAGCAACGAAGATGCTAATGTGGTGACTTGTTTGGACGGGACGTTTTGATGGCTCAAGATTTGAAAATGTGCCTCGGATGCATGCGGGATCTTTGCATTAAAAACGCTGTTTGGCGGGAGGGGTATTTTGGGAATTATGCGCGCGATTTGGTAATTTTGAAAGTATAGTGCGCATTTTGGGCATTTCGAAACTTTAACAGCTATGTTTGGTAAATTGTCGATACATTTTCGATCATTATTAGTCGATTGTATTTCACATCAATCGATTGAATATAATATCAATCGATTTATGATAAAAATTCGATCGATTTTATTTTTAACTTAATTATCTGATTTTTTTATCGATTCTATTTGTTCCATTTTTATTAAAAGTTTAATCAGTTTGATTTATTAAAAAAAATTATTTATTCGATTTTAATTTAATCGATTATTGCACCGTGTTGGCTCTATAATTTCTCCTGTTGTGAGCCATCAACTTTTTTAAAAATATTATCAATTTGATTCTTAGCTACCAGATAGAATGATATATATTTATAAAAGATATTTAGACTTAAATTTTATTATTTTTTATAAGCAAATGCACAATTAGTTTTAGTGCTAAAGTGAATCTCATTTCAAGAGACGGAGCGAGTGGCAATTTTAGTCGTTGATTACTCAGACAAAGGATGATGCATTTATTTTTTATCGTCAATCACACTAGAGATATGAAATATTTTTATCTACCTAAAAATTAATATGATAGAAAAAAAAATTAATCCGCTCACTTTAAATATTTTTTATAGTTATTTTTATGGCCTTTATGAAAAATATTTTTATTCAATTAAAAATTAATACAGTTGAAAAATAAATAATTTGAAAAAGTTTACAATCTTTCAATTTTGAATCATTGTTCATTTGGATAATTTTATTATCTCCGGAGGTAAGATGCAGTGATAGAATGGTAAAATAGAGTATTGCTTGTAAAATGAATAGAGTTCGATATCGAATGAGGGGTCTAAAATTTCCTCTGATTTCAGATGGATCCTTCCCTGTCTTGCCACTATATTAAGGGACTTTGTCCTTCGTGATTTACCCTCCCTCTCGCCAATACTTTGGGACGGATGACAAATGACGATTAGTTGGACAGATTCCTAACTTTTGTAATAATAGAAATGAAAAGATATTTCATATGAAAATATAATTCAATTATTTGTTATGATATTGTCCGATGATGATGATTTAAAAAAAATCTATTCGAATGATCCTGAGACTTAGAAATTTATTCGATGGACGAAGTACAATTTTGATATTGAATCGTCATTTAGAAATGACATGACTGTGAAGTTTGAGTTGAACTGTAAAAAAGTTAGCGTTCTATGATTTACTCTTGGTGGACGGTAGATCGGAGACTATTTAAACTTTGATCTTATTCGACTTAGTTCTTCGTGAGACGTCTTGAAGATTCATGGAACATAATCGATCACTTTTAAAGATTAATAGAAAATTTATTATCAATGTTAGTCACTACTCCAAAGATTGAGATCCGTCAATCTAGCGGCTCCTATTAATTCACTTTCAGACCATTGTAAAAGAGATAAATTACGATAGATCTTTGATCCTTGATACTAATAACTAGAGTTAGTCACTGTAATATGTACGTTAAGGACGTTGTATTTAATATTAGTTATTTTGGTCATTTCCTAAGGACGCAGTTTAAAATACTAGGTCATTTTGGGTGGGCGCTCCGAGTGCAGAAGAGAAGACTGAAGAGGAAGGATTAAGCGAGAGGGAAAGCGACGAAGCTACGAAGCGGCGGCAAAGATAAGTCGGAGGAGGATGAAGGATAGAGGAAGGAAGGCGTCGGTGGACGAGAGGTACACGCAATGGAAGTCTCTTGTACCTGTTCTCTATGACTGGCTCGCCAACCACAATCTTGTCTGGCCCTCACTTTCTTGCCGGTGAGATTACCATCTTCTCCCCTTTGATTTCTTTTCTTTCTAGGCGACACTAATGTTTTCAGGAAGAACTTTTTCCGAAGGTTTGGGTTCTTGCATGTTTGGAATTTTAAATCCTTAGTTGCTAGATGGCGTCGTGAGGTTAGGGAATGCGAATATGAAGTGGAAATTTCTTAAGCTTCGACTGGATTCTCTTCCGGTTTTCTTTCTCATTCCACATTGCACTGTTTTGATAGGACTATCTGCGGGTTATTTTAGGAGTTCTTCAATTGTTTCTTTGGTGAATACGGTTACAACCCTTTTCTATACTTTATCTTAGAGAAGCGATGATCCAAGAATACGTGAATTTTGAGCTTGAGTTTGCTTGTTGAGCTAGTCACTGTAAGAGACTCGTGATTCCTGCTGGTTTACCTAAATTCTGCTCTCTTCTACAGGTGGGGGCCTCAACTCGAACAAGCAACGTACAAGAATCGCCAGCGCCTTTACCTCTCGGAACAGGTTAAGTGAATTAAGATTCTTTTGTATCCCCCTTTTTTTTTGTCGTGTAGTGGCTTGTCAAAGTTTTGCTGTATATGGAATCCTGCTTTTTGCTGCAAGTTTATAGTAAAAAATTGATTACTACATGAGCATGCAATTTTTGCTCGTTTTTCTGGTATATCGATGCCCTCTTTTATGTATGTTTATGTGATTTTCATTGTATTGGTGCATTATGTAATTAGATTTACCGAGTACAATCTAGGGTATGTTTGAAGTGACAGCCCATTTGTCTTCTCCTAGTTACTAATTTAGAGGTGTATACGTTTTTGAATTGCAATATAAACTACTGAACACACTTTAGTTTGAATATTCAACACTTCTGTTGCTAAGATCTTGCATAACATGAAAAGAATAAACGATTTAAGTACCGTGCATAGCCTTGAGTGGTATTTTTAGTGAAATATTAACTTGCTTGATAATGACATCAATAAGCATTTCGCTGTAGGTGGACTACTTCTACAATGGGTATATGAAGTGAAGCCACAATGAAACTAACCTGGTGGGAACTGAGTATATTTATTGCTCTAAATCATACAAATGTTCAGGACAAAAAAAAATTAGTTATAAATTATTTTTCTTTTATATTGATTCCTTTTTGTATCCATTTGGCCTAAACTTTAACTAAATTTAACTACACAATTTGCAAATACCAGCCACAGTTTTGTGAATGTCGTTCACCTTGTGAGAATTTTGGATTCTGAAATTTCGGACAATGTTATCTAATAGCTATTATGCTGCAGACGGATGGCTCTGCTCCAAATACTCTTGTCATAGCAAATTGTGAAATTGTCAAGCCAAGAGTTGCAGCTGCTGAGCATATATCTCAGGTTCCTGAGTTCAATAATTATTTTTTATATTTTGCTTTTGCTAAAAAGTTCTTTGCTCGCATGTTTTAAACTTCTGCTAGCAGATTGCACTTTATTGTGTAAATTATTGAATTTAATTCCTATATAATGTTAATGTTTTTCTTCTGGTTAACATATGCTGATTTTCAAGTATAATTAGGTTTTACATGTCTTGGTGCTAAAAGTGTTGCTTGCTGATGCTTGTAGTTCAATGAAGAAGCTCGATCTCCTTTTGTGAAGAAGTACAAAACAATTATACATCCTGGGGAGGTATTTAGTATATGTTTTAATTTGTATACTATATTTACATTGCTTACCGTACATTTATATTGGGCATTTTGTTGACTTGGATGTAAGGTTTTTGATATGGTCCTTAGCAAAGTGACAGTCTTTTAAAAATGAATCTTTATGTGCCATCTCCACCACGTAAGAATGAGATCTCTTGCCTTTCATCTGAAAGGGTCCCCTAGTATCACATTGTTGAAGAAAATTGAGTTCACTCTGTGGTGACAAAATGATCTAGTGATGTGTTCCATAAAGTTAGCTTATCTAAGGCTTTGAGTCGAGCCTTCATAATGGTAGAGGCCTTATTGCTTGTCCCAAATGTGGTAGAAGGAATCTATTGGTTCAAGTTCTATACTTGCCATGATTATTGTTGATGAGTATTTATGCTCATTAAATGTGATAATGCCTTTCAACTAGAAGTTTATATTGATGAAAATAACAGCATAAAGAGTGGATTGTCAAAATAAAGAGAACCTAAGAAGACTTGTGTAATCTTCATATGCCCCTTAGGTTAAAAAGAGAATTTTAAAAGATTATGGTACAGTCAGTTGTATTTTATGGGTCGGCAACATATTAGAGAGAGTGCTAAAATTGATGTGTGGCAACGCAATAAATGATAATAGGCAAATTTTACTGACTAAGAACAAATAGATGTAGCTCTAGTAGATGATATGTTATGATAATTTTAAGATGTTCTAGATACAACAACAACCAAGTCTTATCCCACTAGGTGACGTCGGCTATATGAATCCTTCTACGCTATTCGCTCTATTTCCTACTATATCATCATATATATTTAAATAAATTTTATCTTGTTTTATTATTGTTAACCAAGACTTTTTTAGTTTTCCTCTTCCTTGTTTGATGTGTGTATTTTTCATCGTTTCACACCGCTTAACTGGAGCATTTATTGATCGTCTAAGTACATATACATACTACCTTAAACGTGCATCTCAGAGTTTTCCTTTAATAGATGCAATTTCGACTCTGGAAACAACCTCTTGTAAAAAACAAGATAAGACTGCGTACAATGGATCCTTCTCCGGGACCCCACATGATCGGAGCTTCGTGCACCGGGTTGCGAGATGCAATTCTGACTTTTTCTCTAATTCTCTCATTTCTTATTATATCCATCCTTGCATGTCCACGCATTTACCTTAACATCCTCATCTCTGCAACTCTCATCTTTTGCTCATGTGCTCGAGTCATAGCCCAACATTCAACGTCATATAACATAGCAGGTTTAATCGCCGTTTTGTAGAACTTTCCTTTAAGTTTTAGTGGTACTTTAATATCACATAAAACACCTAATACTCTCCTCCATTTCATCCATCTTGCGTGTATTCTATGTAAGACATCTCTTTTAATCCCTCTATCACTTTACAAAAATGATCTTAAATATTTAAAGCTTTCAGTTTCAGACAATTCGTCATCTCCTATTTTAACACTTATCTTATTATGTCTAATATTGCTAAACTTAAATTTTATATATCCTACCTTTTACTCTATTAAGCCTAAAATTTTTTCACTTCTAGTGTTTTCCGCTAAGATTCTAGTTTAGCATTACTCTTTCACGTGTCTCATCTACTAAAATAATATCATCTACAAATAACATGCACCATGGTACTGTGTCTTGAATGTGTCCAGTGAGTTCGTTCATGATTAGCGTAAAAAGATAGAGACTTAGAGTTGATCCTTGATGTAAACCTATCTTTATTGGAAATACTTCAGTTAATACGCCTGAAGTCTTCACTCTTGTCGTTACTTTCTTATACATATTCTTATTTAGTTCAATATATGTTACGCTAACACATCTCTTTTTTAGAATTCTCCATATAATTTTTCTTGGTACTCTATCATAAGATGTTTTAGATAACAACAACAACGACTAAGCTTTTTCCCACTAGGTGGGGGCAGCTATATGGATCCTTCTATGCCATTGGACTCTATCCTCTACTATATCATCATTTATACTTAAATAAATTTTATCTTATTTTATTGTTGCTAACCAAACTTTTTTTGCCTAACTGGAGCATTTATTGGTTATTTAAGTACATGTCCGTATCGCCTTAAATGTATTTCTCGGAGCTTTCCTTCAATAGATGCAATTCCGACTTTCTTTTTAATGCTCTCATTTCTTATTCTGTCCATCCTCGTATGTTCCCACATCCTCATCTCTGCAACTCTCATCTTTTGCTAATATGCTCGAGTCGTAGCTCAGTATTCAATGTCATATAACATAGCAGGTTTAACTGCCATTTTATAGAACTTCTCTTTAAGTTTTAGAGGTACTTTACGATCACATAAAACACTCGAAGCTTTCCTCCATTTCAGACATCCTATTTATATTCTATATAAGACATCTTTCTCAATCCTTCCATCACCTTACAAAAATAATCCTAAATATTTAAAGCTCTCAGTTCTAGATGACTCGTTATCTCCTCTCTAAACGCTTGTCTCATTACATCTAATATTGCTAAACTTAAATTCTATATATTCTGTCTTTACTTTACTAATTCTAAAACCTTTCACTTTTAGTATTTTCCACTAAGATTCTAGTTTAATATTTACTCCTTCACATGTATCATCTACCAAAACAATTTCATCTGTAAACAACATACACCACGGTACTGTATCTTAAATGTGTCCAGTGAGTTTATCCATAATTAGTATAAAAATAATAGGGACTTAGAGTTGATCCTTGATGTAATCCTATCTTTATTGAAAATGTTTCAGTTAATCCATCCGAAATCTTCATTTTAGTCATTATATTCTCATATATATCTTTAATTAGTTCAATATATATTACGCTAACACATCTCTTTTCTAGAATTCTCCATATAATTTTTCTTGAAACTCTATCATAAGCTTTTTTTAGTTAATAAATGTCATGTGTAGATCCTGCTTTTGCTCTCGATACTTTTCAATTAGTTGTCTGAGAAGATGTATAGCTTCTATTGTCGACCTTTCTGGCATAAACCCAAATTAATTTTCGAGAACCGTAGTCTCCTTCTTTAATTTTTTTTATTACTCTTTCCTAAAGTTTCATAATATAATTCATTAGTTTAATACCTCTATAGTTTTCACAAATTTGTATGTCTCTCTTATTCTTATATAAGAAAATTAGAATATTTATCCTCTATTGATCAGACATCTTTTTTGTTTTCAATATCATGTTAAATAATTTTGTAAGCCATTCAATATCTTGTTTCTCTAAGCACTTCCATACCTCTATCGGAATATCATCTGGTCCAATGTTTTTTCCATTTTGCATTCCATTTAAAGCTTGTTATACTTCTAAAATTTGAATTCTATGATAAAAATTTAAATTTTTATGCTTATTTGACCTTCTTAAATTATCTAAATTAAGTTGGTCGTCTAAATTTTCATTAAAAAGTTGATGAAAATATCTCTTCTACCGCTCTTTTATTTTTTCATCATTTACTAGTACCCTATTGCATTCATTTTTAATATATCTTATTTGAATAAGATCTTTTGTCTTCCTCTTTCTCACTTTAACTATTCTATAAATATTTTTTTCCCCTTCGTTTATATCTAATTTTCGATATAACCGTTCAAAAGTTTTATTCTTAGCTTTATTAACCACTTTCTTGGCTATTGTATATTTTTTCAAATTTTTTTCATTCTTACAAATATATAATTCCTTATAGATTATTCGTTTTTCCTTATCTTTCTCTTGTACTTTCTCATTCCACCACCAAGATTCTTTACTTGGTGGTGCATGCCCATTTGACTCACCGAATACACTCTTGGTTATTATTTTCAACTTTGATATTATCTTATCTCATGTCGTATTAGGATCACCGTATATTTCATCTAATACTTGTACTCCTACCTTCTCCTTAAATATATTTTGTTTCCCATCCATTAATCTTCACCACTTAATTCTAGGAGTTGTGTATATTTTCTTTCTATTAATACTATATTTGAGATGCATATTCAATACTACTAACTTATGTTGAATAATTAAGTTTTTTCCAGGAATGATCTTACAATCTTTACAAATTTTTCTATCTCTCTTCCTAATCATAAGAAAGTTAATTTGCGATTTATTATTTCTACTTTTGAATGTGACTAAGTGTTCTCTTTTCTTAAAAATTGTATTAGTTAGTTTTATCTTCTTCATTTCTTGTTTCAAAATCTCCCATGTACTCTTTCATATTTCTTATTTTTCACTCCGACATGTCTATTTAAATCGTCTCCTATTAAAATCATTTCATTTGACGGAATATTTTATAATACTTCATATAGGTCGTCCCAAAACCTTAATTTGATATCTTCATCTAATTTTGCTTGAGGTGCATATACAGTAATTACGTTTATAGTTTCTTTTTCCACTACTATTTTGAGAGCTATAATTCTCTCTCTCTTTCTAACTACTCCTATAGATATTCTAGATGGTTCATAAAATTTTTATAGTCAGTCATGTTGAATCATTAGTGTTGTAAGGGTTGATGAAAGATCAGTTTATTAACATAACTAAGAGTGTGATTTAAAAGATTCAGATATAATTATCTGTAGGAATTTACAGAGTTGGGATTTGTAGCTTGTTGTTGTTGATAATGATTCATCATTAATGCTTTGCTTTGTCAATATATGAGATCCAAATTCTAGTTTTTCATTGATCTCCAACTCCATGCAGGTGAACAGGATCAAAGAACTTCCTCAGAACAGCAAAATAGTTGCAACACATACTGACAGCCCAGATGTAAGGAAATTGGTTATTCTAGTAACTTCAAGTAAAGTCCACTTTTGGTCTCTCTTTTACCTAATATTTTTTTGAAGGTTCTTATCTGGGACGTTGAATTGCAACCCAATCGCTATCCTATGTTCGGAGCTAATGAATCCCGTCCAGATTTGGTTAGTCAATTGTCAAAAGACAATTATGTCATGGACACGTATGCATGTTCATCTTAATAACAAGGTCACATATTGCAGATATTGACAGGGCATGAACAGAATGCAGAATTTGCACTGGCTATGTGTCCTACTGAACCTTTTGTGCTTTCTGGAGGTCCTTACTCGTCCCTTTAAGTAATGCCTATATGTTTCAATCCGTAGTTGTATTGTGCATTGCGCTTCTTGTTTGTTTGTTTCTTGTTTTGAATAAGTTTCAAGATGCAATTGCTATTTTCAAGTGAAAAAAACACCTTATTTCTCATATACATGCCTAGATATTAACCTGTCCACTGAAAACCATTGTTTTCTTGCAAGCATATCATTTTATGGTTCTACATTGTTAGATTGAGAAAATGGTTATCCTTTTTCGTTCCTTTTCACCAGTCTTTAGCCTTCATATGAAAATCTGAAATGATGTATTGGTTCTAGTTTCTTAGGCAAAGTATCCTAGTGATCTTACAACTAGCATGGACTAAACCTAGCTAGTTGTTACATGGCTCAGAAGATTACTCTCCACTAATAATATTCATCAATATGGATAATTCAATTTCAAGGATTTTTGTGTTTTTTTCTTTTTCTTTTTCTTTTTCTTTTTCCTTCGTATTTGTGTTAGTGCGGTCACTTGTTCTTTCCTGAGTTTCTGAGTCTGTTTGGCTATTGACGTTCATGTATATGCTTCTATTTTTTATACCTTTAATAGGGAAGGACAAGTCAGTTGTCTTGTGGAGCATACAAGACCACATTTCTTCTCTAGCAGAATCATCAAAATCTCTTGCCTTATCAACTCCTAGTGGTAAGCCATCCTCTAAATCTGGTAATCAGAAAAACTCAGAAAGTCCAACTGTTGAACCAAGAGGTGTGTACCAAGGTCATGATGATACTGTTGAAGATGTACAATTCTGCCCATCCAGGTATTCCTTTTTAGCTATCTGCATTAATTTCATGATATTCAACCCTAACATGTTGTTCTGCTTATTGGTTCCAACTCAACTATTTTTGGTCATGATGTTGTACTCTTGACAATGCTGCTCTCTCTCTCCACAGACACACATACTTATTATAGTAACCATTCTTGACTCTTTTGTCTATCTTTAGTTGTACTGACATTGCTTTGTTTTATCTATGTTGTAGTGCACATGAGTTCTGTAGTGTAGGCGATGATTCTTGCCTCATTCTTTGGGATGCTCGTCTTGGTACCGGTCCAGCTGCCATGGTAATAACTCTTTCTTCAGTGAGAACCTTGATTAATTAATGTGCTTATTGTAGAGTTGTTTTATGGTTATTCTTATGTGTTAAAAAGAACTTGCTTTCCTTTTCTCTGTCTTTTTTATTTGAGGAATTATTTTGTCAAATCCAATTCTACCTATCCAATATTGTGGTTTTTGGTTTATCTCCAATCCAATACCTTTTCTCAGAACCATGCATTATGTTTCAGACTTAGATATCCTAAGAAATTCTTTGTCAATACAAACAAATCTGTGTCACATTTATGTCTATCTGTTGAATGAGTACATTTTTGGTTTCATCATATTGTATTTACTTTTTTCTGATAACCTCCTCTTCGATGCCAGGTCGAGAAAGCTCATAATGCTGACCTTCATTGTGTGGACTGGAACCCCCATAATCAGAATCTTATTTTGACTGGGTACATGCTTGATGTTTATTTGTTCCCATTCTATAGCTTCTGCTGGTTATTAGGCTGTATTTGTTACTTTATATTATAAATATGATGGCTTAAGTTTGTGAATCAGTGGTAAATAAATGCGCAGCCTTAGCATTTCCTTATCTGTGATCATATTTTTACTCAGGTCTGCTGATAAGTCTGTGCATATGTTTGATCGGCGTAACCTAACTTCTAGTGGTGTTGGTGCACCAGTACACAAGTTTGCTGGTCACAAGGCTGCTGTTCTCTGTGTTCAGGCATGCTATATTACTATTTTATTTTAAAATCTTTTTTTTGAGCATTGGAATAAATTATTGTCATAAGTTACTGTCCTTTTGACTTTTATTCCAGTGGTCTCCTGACAGAGGATCAGTTTTTGCCAGTGCTGCTGAGGATGGCTTCCTCAATATCTGGGATTATGAGAAGGTATTTGTTTATTGATAATGAAGGTTTTGGAAAGTGATTCTCCCATATGTTTTCAATGTTTTTTTTTGGGGCTAGTCTTTAAAGACAACAGAGGACCACATTCGTCTTCTGTCAATGTGATGATGTCATCCATGCTATCATTGAAGGCTTTTTTTTTGGTGAAATAAGCGTCACTGCAATCTTCCTTTGCCTCAATGTGTTTGTCTCAATTATTTGGGCTTGACTATATGGATCTCATCTTTCCATTGAACTATATGCTATATTATATCACTAGGAATATTGAAATTAATTGATTCCCTTTTTTATAAAAACATTTATTCGATTTCTCTTTGGTCTCTCTCTACCTCATATTGGTTCAAGTCTAATCAATTCAACTCCTTTAAATGTAGGATTTACTAATGGCCTTTGAACATGTCCTGCCCATCCCTATTTCTCTTCCTATTTTGTCATCAATTGGTGCTATACCTAATTGCTCAATAATAATAGTTTTTTATTTTTTTAATTCCACATAAGTCATGTTTCATTATCATCTAGTTGTTTTCTCCCAACTAATTCGAGGTAGTTACATCAATATTATACCGCATAGAGCTCAGATTATTTTTAGTTACCAAAATCAATTTAATTATTTTTAATTACATTGATTAATGTTATTGTTTAGCTTCCCTTAACCCCTTCTAATAGATTTAATTGTTGTAGTTATAGAATCTATTGTTATGTTTGAGCTATAAGATAATAGTATTTGTATCCTATTCTTTCTAATAATTTTACACGTACATCTATATATTTTATTGCCTTGGCTACATTAACCTTTTGTATGTGCGACCTTTTTTTTTATGGCCGACCAAAGTGTCGTAGGTTAGGTTGTATCAGAATTTATGAAATTTATCTTTTAACATGAGGAGAGATGATGATCACGATGAATCTTAGAAGCTCTCTTCCATTTTGACCACCAATTCTTTATTTAATTTTTTATACCTTGAACAATATATTCCTTCTAGAATAGTAAATCTAGGATACCTAAAACTCTTACTTAGGGTTTCATTATCCTTCCATCTTAAGCATCAATTACTTTCTTAGCACTAAAATTATGTAATTGATTTTCTTTACAATTTGAGCTTCAAATTTAATCTAACTAAACTCTTTGAATTAACATGATATCATCTATCAATAATATTCAGTAAAGATGTCTGTTTGTAATATAATTGGTTATTAACATCATATTCCTTAATTGCATTATTAACAAGAAAGTTGTTCCTTAATTGCATCATTATCAGCAAGAAACTTTTGATTTTCATCTTACATCTAATGTTACCCAAGCCTCTATATTTTCTTTCTTTATTTTTCAATCTGATAAACAATTTTCTTATTCTTGGTTCGTAGATTATCATAGATAATATCATGGTTCAAAATCTCGAGTTATGATGGAGTTTCCATTTTTGATTGGAATGATACTATTTTGCTATGAGATGAAAGAAGAAAGGAGATGAAGAAAAAAAGGGAATACAAGTTCAAACTTTGTGTTCTTTCTAAAAAGAGATAAGTTTGACATGGTTTTGTACGAACACAAACTAACAAAAATAACAATTATATACTTTTATATTTTGTAGCATGCCAAGGAATGCTAAGTGTTGGCATGACATAATAGTCATTGACTTGATTGATATACCGTGTCGAATAGTATCTATATTCAGCAATTTATTGGAACAATCCGTTTTGACAGAGCCACTCGGTGCGTTATGAGATTTCAAACTTCTTTATTCTATTTTACCTCTACTTTGGTTACTTCATAGCTATTCAACTCATCTTCACTTTTGCAATTTTGCCAATATATTAAACATGACTTCTTTTAACCTATAACCTTTCAGAAATCCTCTCATCAGCACCAACTCTCTCTATTTGTTATACCTCCACCTTTAAACTCGGGATTGATGAAACTATATTATTTTTTTTTGGTAATTTAGGTGTTTGAACTAAGCCCTTTGGGCTTCCCCCAACTAATCCTGGAAGTGGACAGTCTTCCCCTTGGTTCGCCCCTGGATAAATGTGGAGTACAATTTATTTCCACTCATAGTCTAGACGTTCCAAGGAGCTGTCCTCCCAAGGGTTCAAACTTGGATATTCTAAGGAGCTATCCGCAAAGGGTTTCGAACTTAGATGCTCTAGTATTGTGTATGGTTTTATTATTGAATGCTTTACTACTGTGCCATGCCCGTGGGGGCATGAAATTATTTTTTTATTCTTATTTGTCATTGTTGACTACATAACATCAGCCACTTATATCTAATATTATTAGCTGATTTGTGTTAGTTAACATTCTCCACTATTATGTTACAATTTTAACTAAATTCTATTTACCTTACTAATTTTAAAAGAAAAAAACTAGTTGACTATGATTATTGCCGTTTTTAAATATAATCAAATACTCATCTCTTTCTAAAGTCCAATTAAATAAATCCAAAATTATATTATCTTTGTTTCTTTCATGACATCTAGAAACTTCATGTACACCTTTATACTCTTCCTGGTCTATCTCCTCTAACTATAATATTTTTAGCAATAAGTATATCATCTAATCATACTTGAGGGGTAGGGGCACAAGTGCTTCTAATCTTCAGTATCTCATTCTCAAATCAACTTTAGCACTATAATTCTATTTCTGTATGTTTTAACTTTGACAATTGTATTCTTATGATCTTTATCTAACAAATACCTACTCTTTTTCATGTTTAGCACTTCCAATGTACCAAATGTTAAAACATGTATTACAGTATTACTTATTTCTTTAACTTTTTATCGAACTTGTTTTTTTTTTAAATTTAGACAAGTTATATTGATTTGTCTCCTAACCATGACATCTACAGATTATAGTTCTCTTCATTGTTTTAAATTTCGACATGTGTCGTTTGTCTTTGCTGGTTCGTCTATTGTCCGACACTGGTATAACAGTAGCACCAGGGCATCGTGGAGGCCTCCACGTGGTTGTGACGGCCTCCGCAAGGTCGCAGCGACGAGGAACACACGCACAAACACAATGAAATTTTAATTAAAATTTACCTTAATAATTTCAATCAATTCTTAGCTATAATAAATAAAATCCGTCAAAATTTAATAAAATTATCCCATTAATTCAGGCATTGATTGATGTGATGACTTTTGGATAACCTCCTATCCTACCTCAGTCTCATGAAAATAGGGTCCAAATTTTATGCTTTCATAGATTTAGAGAAATTTTTGCTCCGGTTGTCAAGGTTTAATGCAACCATCTGGCCTTTACATTCTCATTTTGGCTGCTTTAATTCTTTGCACGTGTTGTTTCTTAACTGCATAGCACTTTGCCTCATACAGTATGGTAGGTCATATTCAATCTTAGAATTTTTTTTTAGTACAAGGGGCTGCTAAAGGCTCCACTAGTGATCCTACTAATAGTATTATCTTTGTCGAACTCTGTGCAACTAACCTTGCATGTTATTTTTAGATAATTCTTATCATCAGAAGCATGAGAATTTCACTTTCGAGGAGCTCATGTTATAAATCTCTTTGCTGATTTGAAGTTCATGATCTACTTCATCCCATTGTCATGGGTTCTTCCAATTTAGGTCGGTGAGAAGAATGAACATGCTGGATCAAAAACAGCCAATTCTCCCCCTGGTTTATTCTTCCAACATGCTGGACATAGGTATGCCATGATCTTTATTCTAATAAATACTCCTTTTCAAGCATTCTCGTGTTAAATATTTTATGGTTAATTAATACCAATTAGCTTGGATTAAACAGGAAAAAAAAATCTGAAATTTGACAAGCAAGATCATTCTTGCTAGCTTTCTTTTAATCCATTCATAGTTTATTGTTTTAAATCCCAGAATGAACTGATCGATGAAACTAGTTAAATTGGGAACCAAAGGCTAAGCCTCTGGTCACTAAATTTTGGACCAGTTCTACCAGAAAAAAACAGGAATTGGCAAGGCCGCTGTTTCCCTGTTTGTTCCAGTTGTAAAAACAATAGTTGGGTAAATACATATCTGTAACAATCTGTACATATCATGTGATATATAAAGGTTGTCTTATTCTTTTGCCTTGTATGAAAATTTTATATTGCAATATAATTTGCTAGATCCCCATCTCTGAACCATTTTGTTGGGGTGCATGCAGAGATAAAGTAGTGGATTTTCACTGGAATGCATGTGATCCGTGGACCATTGTTAGCGTTTCTGATGATTGTGGGAATACTGGCGGGGGTGGTACTTTGCAGGTAAACGCAAATGTTTCTCTGGTCTCTCCGTCTCTGTCATATTTGCTCACATAGTTCATGGTGAAGAATAAGGATCTGTATTGCTTTGGTAATTGTACATGTAAATTCATGCAGATATGGCGCATGAGCGACTTGCTATATAGGCCAGAAGAAGAGGTTCTGGCAGACCTGGAGAAGTTCAAGGCCCACATTCTATCATGCACGCCCAAGTAATAGATCATCCTGATAGTTCCATCTGCATTTTTGCATAGCACCGATGTAGTAGATCTGAAACTTGCATTTTTAGCATGCACTTGCCGTATTCTTGCTTTCTAAATGTTGTAAAATATATGCTATTTGTCTAGACTGTCAGCTACTCCTGAATGCTTGCATAGCCTATTATTAGCAACTCGAGACATTCTCAAGTTTTGGAAGCCATGCCTTTATGCTGCTGGATTTCTATTTTGCTAGTCTCAATCTCCATCTCATTTTGTCTTGCCATTCCTGGGATGCCACTTACATCAACATAAAACGTGAATAAAACACTGGAACATAAAGATCGGAGTTCTGAATACGAGAGCGGAAACGCAGAAGCATGGAAATTTTTCGTCGGAATGATAAATCAAACCGTGGAAGTACGGGCTCGTACCATCTTGATCGCATCCAAACCACAAGCCAGTGCATAGTGCGACCGTGAGCGAGCGAGCGAGCGACAAGAATCGTGGCTACCGGCGCCATGCGTATAGTCTGCCTCATTTCTTTGGAAAACGAAGCATTTGACTCATGTGGCCGACACCGACATCAAGGCCAGCCGCCCACATTTGGACTCCACGTCCCCTTTTGGACTGCGTCCGCGTCGGAAGGTAAAAAAGCAGTGGACGCAAACAAGGGCATATTGGGAAGTGCGTCACACGGTTCGAGTTCACCCTGGTTCGCAAAAAGCAGGCGCCTTCGTGAAAGAAATTCCAACTCTAATAAAATCTAATCTGAGAAAAGAAAAGTAGGCGGGTGGGCACATAAGAAAGAATACATTAATAGGGTCGGTGTTGGGATGGTCTGCGTAGGACAGCTTAAAGCAGGTAAAATCTGGGGTGGAATTCTAAATGGACGGTTGGTGGGGCCTAGACGAAAGTATTCTGTGGGCCCACTACCACTGCCCCTGCAATTTTTCGAATGCGAGCTAAATAGCACTTATTGCCGTATTTCCACCCTATCCGAATACGTGTATCTGAATAATGAATTGCCTGCCTGTCTCTAAAATTGAAATGGAAGGTGCGGATTTGATCGATTTGGGTTTCTGCTTTTTAAGAGGGTAGGCGAAGGTCGACGACGACGACGCAGCTGGATCGCGGCCTGCAAGTCTCCTTTCCTCCATCTTGTCCTTTCGTCATTGAAGTCGATCCTCGACTCTGCCCTCGATTCCTCCGATCTCCGACGGTACGCACGCAAACTTTCTCCCAGCTATCTTCTCCGATTGGATCGGGACTCTTTTATTTATTTATTTGTTAATTTATTTTCGAATAAAACGATTCAGAGCTGAGAAAGCCGGGACTCCTTTTTTATTACCCGATCTAATCACGAGCAATCAATTAGGATTGTTTTTAAGTTTTAATTTTTAAACTGATCATGATCAGTTTGAGTTATATCATGTTTTTTCTTCTTTTAAGGTCTCTGGTTTGAACATCTCTGATTTTGAGCTTCCCAGGGATTGACTCCTATGTATGTCGTTGTATCTGTCTTTTTGGGAGTTTTACTATATTGATGTAGTCGATATTACATCTTTAATTTAAGTTCAATTTGCAAGTAGTGAACTTTGGTTCGCTACGAAGCTATTTGTGCAATGCTTTCTTTTGTTGGATAGCAGAAGTCCACAAGTTGTTTATCTACGAGGAGGGGAATGGAAGTTGCTCTTTTACCTAGTTCTTACTCTAATTGTCTGGATGATGTAGTAGCTTCTGGCTTTAACTTATTGAGCTGAGGGTTTTGACACAACAGACTAGTAAAGCAGCAGATTGTTATGAAATATACATTATTTTCTAATCAAACACACTTCTAAAATATTGCTCATTTTGATTGCCTTAATCCGCGCACCTTAACAAGATCTATGACCTCCAGATCACAAAGTTCGGGAAGGCTGAAATAGATAATGAATACCTGATGAAGTGTGTTTCTGACGCATTTTGGTATGCTCATCATGATCCATGGATAGTTTTCATTAGGTTGCAACTTGCAGCTGAAGAACTGATGCTTAATTTTCATTAGGTTGCAATATTCTTGAACTGATTCTTGACTTGCTAAAGAATGAAAATAAGAATAGAAAATTAACTCCACTTCAAGCAATTTTATCCAAGATGATCTGTCATTTCCTCAAAATTCCTACATATATATATATATATATATATATATATATATATACTCATACATATATTCTGAGCATATAACTTGTATATTATTCACCATAGAGTCATCATTTGGTGATTTTGTCAAATTATTTGTGTCATTACACTGTCTCGATTGTCTAATATTTACCCTTCCTATTGGAGCTAACCTTTTCCCAATTGATAGGGATGGATCAAGATCATTATTCTGTTCAACTTATTGATGGAGATGGTGTTTTCAATTCTACCGGCATTGAACATTTCACAAAGACAACAAAGATGGGTGATTGTGGATTGTCCTATGCAGTGGTCTCTATAATGGGCCCACAAAGTAGCGGTATGCTACTTTGAATTGATTTTAAGATTCTGTATTTGTTTGTGTTTTTCTTATATTACGTAGTATTTGTTTTTTGGAAATATCAGAGCTATTGATTTTTTTTTATATTTTAATGGTGATTTCTTATCATTTTATTTCTCTCGTTAGTCATTTTATTTCCAATGCATTTTTTTTGGAAAAAATTATAATACTTCGATAAAATCATTCATATTTGATAGAGCCTGGAACTTTTTCCCTTTGTGTACAATGGATTTAGTTCGAGTAAGTTGTGCTGAGCATTGACTTTCTACCAACTTTATAGGAAAGAGTACTCTTTTAAACCATTTATTTGGTACCAACTTTAGAGAGATGGATGCTTTCAGAGGAAGGCAAGTTATGACTACTGAATTTTATATATTCATCTCTATCTCTATAACTATATTTAATTTAATTCCGTCTACCTTTGTGGATATTCATTTTCTTTAGGTCACAAACTACCAAAGGTATTTGGTTGGCAAAATGTGCAAAGATTGAACCATTTACTGTTGTTATGGATTTGGAGGGTACTGACGGAAGAGAGAGAGGAGAGGTATGCATTTGACTAATCCACTTTATTGATTTGAGTTTTGTCATTATGACTTTTAGAGGCACCTCTTTATAACCATGGTTTGTTTTAATTTGAATTTTACACTGAGAAAATTCTGAAAAAAGTGGTTTAGGTGAATGCTGTTTAGCAATAATAGTGATAGAATAAATTAACACAAAGTAAGAGCTAGAGGAATGGGGAACAATTCTTGGTGAATTTTATTCTTTTGTTTCTGATGCTGATTCTAAAATATCTTTCAAGTAGTTTGTTTTGCTTGCCAAACACTTTTTTTTTATTCTTTAGATTATAAGCCCCTACTTTCACTTCTCTAATGAGTTGTACTTTTTTGGTTTAAATCAAAGATTTCTACATGTGACGAGTGGGTGAACACCTTTGACACATATTTGTATTTATGGTGATTGGTGAGAATACTAAATGGCAACATGTTCACTGTTCAACTTCTATTTCTTTATTTTTTTTGGTGGTTTAATTTCATCTACTACATTCACGAATAAAACACTCGAGGTAAACTCAACAGTTGATTGAGACTTTTACCCAGCTCTTCTAGTTTTTTCTATTTCTAATTCCATATTTGTTGTTTCTTTATTTCCTTGGATTATTTTGAGACTTTCAGTTTTTTTTAAGCACTTTTTTTTTGCAGGATGATACTACTTTTGAGAAGCAGAGTGCCCTTTTTGCTTTAGCAGTTTCAGATATAGTGCTTATAAACATGTGAGTGATGTTGAACATATAGAATACTTTATATTATTCATTTTAATTCTCAGTGTATTAAAAATGAATGGCTGGCCCTTCTATTGAATCCTCCTATAATACAGGTGGTGTCATGATATTGGTAGAGAACAAGCTGCAAACAAGCCTCTCTTAAAGACAGTGTTTCAGGTATCATTGTATCCTTCAGTTATTTGAATCTTCAATATAACTATGCAGAATACTATTTCCGTGTACTTAATTTTAGCAAGTTACTATTTTTACTTTCTCTTTTGTGTATGACAGGTCATGATGCGATTATTTAGTCCACGTAAAACAACATTGTTATTCGTCATACGAGACAAAACTAAGGTGGTTAATTGCTTCAATCTTATTCATAGTTCCATTGCTTTAATCATTCATGAATTTTGGTTGACATCAATTGTTATTTATGAGCAGACACCCCTTGAAAATTTGGAGCCCGTTCTGAGAGAGGATATTCAAAAAGTACATATTATTTATCACTTTGTCAGTCCGTCTTTGTTGTAGTGTTGTTCACCTATTTCATTAACATGTGATTTGCAGATATGGGACAATGTACCCAAACCACAAGCTCATAAAGAAACTCTACTAAGTGAATTTTTCAATGTAAGAGGTAGATTTATTTTACTACGATAAAATTGCATTTGTAACTAAATTTGGTGTCTTTACAGGTAGAAGTTGTGGCTCTTTCAAGCTATGAAGAGAAGGAAGAGTTATTCAAGGAGCAGGTTTGTCATAACATAATTGAATTGTCCACATTAACATGCATTTTACTTAAATGTGTATTTATGCACGATTATAATTGAAATAGTTTATTGCTATGCAGTCTATTAAGTGTTCGAAAAAAAAAATCATCTTAATTCATACTGCTGCTTCAGCTTTAAGTCAATTTTGAAGAGACAACAGTGTCATGATATGATGATAACGTGGAAGAAATTGCGATGTCATTTTTTAGAGACCTTTAAAAGCCGATGGACAAAATTTTATTGCATATCTGAGCCAAGTCAAGACAGTTATGCAAGAGTGTGACTCATTCATATCATGAAACATGGCATTTCTCTATTGTTGAAAACCAATACTGTGATTGGCTACTCATCTTTTGTTTATCTCGCCTTATTTTGTATGAGCATCGGTATACATGTCAATCCTTTCTGTAGTCTGATATTAGGTCAAATGGCATTTGCATGCTATAGTTGGCAGAAATGTTAAGGGCTTTCTCATTTTTGTGTTAAAATTTGTTGTAATGTACAAGGCTGCAACTTTAAGGCAACGGTTCTATCATTCTATTGCACCTGGTGGGCTTGCTGGGGATCGACGAGGTGTTGTTCCAGCTTCAGGATTTTCATTTAGTGCTCAACAGATATGGAAGGTTATCAAGGATAATAAAGACCTCGACCTTCCAGCACACAAGGTAATTATTTGGTTTCTATAACTTTTTAGTTGTTTGAAGGTCTAACTGTTTTATTTTTGATGAATTGTAGGTTATGGTGGCTACTGTACGCTGTGAAGAAATTGCTAATGAAAAATTTGCTTGCTTTAGCACTGATGAGGTGATCTTTGTTTGGTGTCCAATTTGTCTATTTCTGTTAGACATTGTGAACACTAATTTGTTCATGATTTCTGGATTCTAGGAATGGCTTCAACTGGAGGACCTTGTGCAACATAGCATAGTCCCAGGGTTTGGGAAGAAGGTTTCTGCCATTCTTGACAAGTGCTTAACTGGGTAAGTGTTTTTTATTGCCCTGTCATCCATTTACAAGGATGGAACACCAGTGAATTTATAATATGATGCTTCAACATGATTTTTTTTTGTTGTTGAGTGAATTATACATATCCTAATCTATTGAGTAGTTTTTTTTTTCTTTTTTTCATAAACTTGCAAACTTGATAAATTTTATCCTACAATTTAGTATCAACTACTAATAATCTGATACTCTCACTTACCTTTTATGTATATTTTCGAAGGGAACGTTATTTTGAATGATTTTCATTGCATACAAAAATCTTAAGAATTTTCATGTGTGAATTTGATGTGAGTGAAGATGAAGTGTTTTCAAAGGACACATTATTTCAAATGATTTTTTAATTCTAATAAAATAGTGCATTGCTTACAAAAACCTTAAGAAATTCCATGTGCAAATTTGATGTGAGGGGAGATGAAGTATTGGTAATTTACTTACTGCTTATTTTGGATGTGAGGGGGAGATGAATTGTTAGTGGGAGAGATTGTCACTGCTATAACTTAACTTGAATGTAACAAATCATAAGATAAAATTGTTACACATTCTTAAATGTCACAACAAATAGTTGATATAAAGGTGGTAGGATATATTAATTAATTAATCCTTTCATTTCAATGATTCTGTCATTTCCTTCAGAAGGATATTAGTTTAGCTTGGTTAAGTGAGCCACCTCCTGCAAGCATCTAGTGACCTTAGATTGTTAGGTTTAAGAGATCATAGTAGTGTGTGTCTTCACTACCTTTTCATCACTGCAAGCTAGCTTGCAATTGTTCCATAGTATCTACTTTGTAGGTTGTACTACCAGGAGTCTGTACTAAATAACGCAGCATATCATTTGTCTCAATCATCTCCATAATTATATTCCTTCTTCCCACTGGCTTAGTCCTGTACTGGCTATTGGTAAAGCTCATTAGTGATTGGTTCTAACCAAAGCTAGAAGAGAGGAGGAATAGAAGCAGTGAAAGAAGAAAAGATATATATACCTGTGTGCTGCAACAGTGGAGTTGTAGTATCTACTTCCCTCACTTTTTACAAATACTTGACCAGATTTTCTGTCTCTCAGTTCCTATGGTTCCCTTCTTTCCTTTTTTCCCCCCCTTCTCTCTTCTCCTTTCTCTTTATCTTTGGGGTCTTTTTTTCTGATCATACCTTCAGCTCTCCACTCTCTTCCACACTTTCTGATATCTCACCTTCTAGGCCCTCATGATTTCAAAGCAGTACTTATGCTGAATTGAAAAATGACAATGAGAGGACTAGCATGGTAGGTGATTCTGATTCAATTTTGTTTACTTAAATTATCTATTCTTTTTCCTCTTTACTTCCTCCGATTTATTATCATCCTCACCGATCATTTTGCAACAGTATCATTTTTATTTGATAGCTCAAGAAGATTGGGTTGTTAAGGACTGCAAACCTACCGAAGCAAATCCATTTTTCAGGTGGTAAATGATGCAAACTTTAATTTAGAAAATTTGATGTGTATTTGTTCATACACTTTCATGGAATTATGCATGAACTCATGATGTTTGTGTCTGTACATATAACATCTTCAATAAATGAAGGTTATTTCATGATCTTTGCTTGTGGTTTTTATACTGTGTTGGTATGCTAGGATTGAGGTTAATGACTGTGTTAATTTTAAGCCATTGTGCAGAAACTTGCATTTGAATCTAAAAGAATGCAATTAGTTGTACAATCTAGTTATTTATTGTTTCTGATGATTGCCAATAATACTATTTTAAGGATGCTTGTGTTGGTTCAAGAAAGTGCATTTATACTATGTTTCATATGCCATTTCAAAGTTTTCACTCTATTTTTATTTCTCTTTAGTGATTTTTTTCCTTGCTATGGAATTTGATTAATTTCTCTTGCAGGTACAACACAGAAGTTTTTTTCTTCGATGAAGCAGTTAGGACCTCAAAGAGACAACAACTGGAATCAAAGCTTTTACAGGTATTTTTTTCCCTTTTCCATACAAATCCATTATCCTGACTGTTGATGAACCTCAATTATAAAGGTTAGTTTAAATTTAAATTTCTTGACACTTTTCCATCTTGCTGACAACATTTTCCTACCTCTGTTCATCCGGGGTTCCCTTCAAATTACTTATGCACATTAGAACAATTTTCAAATTGATCTTACTACTAATTTTGTCAATTCTTCTTTCTTCCTCTTTATATGGTTATTATTATTAAATTACATAAACCCTTATTTCATACTACTTGTCTAGCACTCTCTTGGCTGATAATTTGATGGTTGATTGTTTAAATAGTTCTTTTGTGCTATTTGTGTAGACTGTAGATGATATTTGTCAGCTTAATTGATGGAAATTACAGGATTTCTCTAGTGGGATTTTCTGTATGCTTTTTAAGAATTGCATCTGCGGGCATAGTATGCTTAGTAATTACTTTTTATGAATGTAAGAACTACTGTGCTTGCAGACAATATAAATTGACTATCTATGCTAATTAAGCTTGAGGATGATAAAGAGCTGAAATTTCACTGGAACATATGCAATCATAATATGTACTATTTTGTATTTCTCATTGATGTATCTTACTTTTCAGTTGGTAAATCCTTTTTATCAAACCATGTTGGGCCATATACGTTCAAAAATTTTAAATGATTTCAAAGTCTCGTTGGATAAGGCCCTTGAAAGTGGAGAAGGATTTGCTAGTGCTGCACTTGATTGCACTGAATCTTTTATGAAAAAGTTCGACAAAGATTGTGAAGGTATACTTTTGTGATTCTGATTTATCTAATCATATATAACTACTGAAGTATCCTTTGTAACTATGTTTTTAGATGAATTGATGATCTGTCATTGGTTTGGGTTTTGTAGATGCAACTATTGAACAAGTTGATTGGGACACTTCCAAGATTCGGGATAAGCTTCGACGTGATATTGATGCTCACCTAGCTTCAGTTCGATCTGCAAAGATTTCCCAGCTTAATGCACTGTATGAGGTATGTTAAGATTTTGCGTTTCTTTATTTTGTTTAGAGGGCTCTGGTGCTATTGTAAATTCTACTTTATTCAGACCAAAACATATTCAAAGTTGGATGGCAATAGGTTGATGATGCCATTCTATATGCTCACAGGGCCAACTTAATAAAGCCCTTGCAGAACCTGTAGAAGCTCTTCTCGATGCAGCTGCTGCTGATACCTGGTCCTCAGTAAGAAATCTTCTTCAGCGAGAGACTGAATCAGCAACCTCAGGATTTGCTTCTGCCCTTGCAACATTTGATCTTGACCAGGCAACTATAGATAAAATGATTGTGAGACTTAAAGAATATGGCAAGTCAGTGGTTGAATCCAAGGCAAGAGAAGAGGCTGGAAGAGTTCTGATTCGTATGAAGGATAGGTAGTGCATTTTGAAAGTTCTATTAATTTTTGTCATAGATTTTGTAGTTAGTGGGATAATTGAGTATATTCTTAATTTTGTATTCAGATTCTCTACAATGTTCAGTCGTGATGCAGACTCTATGCCAAGAGTTTGGACAGGAAAAGAAGACATAAAAGCAATCACAAAAGATGCTCGCTCTGCAGTATGATGGACTGTTTTGTCTTATTCTCTTTAACATTTTTATTTACTGTTCTAATATTACTTTTCCCTTCCAATTTCACACTAATGTTTTTTAATTAACTGAAAATTCTTGTGTATTTTTCAGTCTCTAAAATTGCTGTCTGTAATGGCTGCTACTCGCCTGGATGGTGAATCTGATAAAATCGCAGAAACTCTTTCACTTGCTTTGATGGATGCTTCAGACAGTGCTGTGAAAAATAGAAGCATTCAAACCATGGATCTGTTAGCTTCAAGTTCATGGCAAGAGGTTATTAATGCTCTTCTCACTTGTACTTGTGGTTTGAGCATAGACATACAGAGTTAGCAAATCTAGCATTTTGTAGCTGTCATTTTTAGAATCTAATTTTTTATAGAAGATTGATTCATGTATCACAAAGTCATTGCTTAGCTCATTGAAGGGTTGATCATTGTTTTTAAGTCATAAGTCATGATTATAAATAAGATTTTCACTTGAGCATGCTACTCTCTAAATGCCTATGACTGGTTTGTACATTCCACTACCGAAGTTGTAGCTGTAGCTTGTTCCTAGCATTGTGTTTAAAATGCAATATTTAACCCACCTTGGATTCTTATTGTGGTGTCATTTGTTTATAGACGTACGGAGCTATAATAATAATGGTGTTTGTAGAGGACTATTATTGACGTCATTTTTCTAGCAACAATGTTCTTCACTTGGCCTTGATAACCATATTTAAGTTTGTTGAGGTTTATGCATCACTATGTCTGGCCTCTGTATTGCATTCATATTTTAGCACATTAATTAATAATAAGATATCGTTCATAGATTATTTAACTTATTCTTTAATCAGGTTCCAGCTGCAAAAACTTTGATTACTCCCGTCCAGTGCAAAAACTTGTGGCGCCAATTCAAGGCAGAAACAGAATACACTGTCACTCAGGCCATTTCTGCTCAGGCATATTGACTAACTGGTTATCTTGTACAAATTCTATGTTGTTTGCTTTCTCCAGCCCTGAAATTATTGATAACTTATGGTCACCAAACAAAAAAAAGGATGCTATCTAAGCAGTAGATAGGAGATTTTTGAGTATTTCTGGGTAGCTTAGATGACTATGATATTATTAGAAGTTTAACGAATTCCAATCATGTAGTACTTAATTCTTGTTCAAAATATATCTTTAACATCTTGATTCTAAAATTCACAGCAATAGCTTTCTTTTACAACATAATCTCTGCAATTTACTCATGTTCTTTTATGCACAGAGTTGAGTTATGGCACAATAAAACCAGCAATGTCCAAGAACTCTTAACACATGTATTTTTTGCTGATTTCAGGAAGCCAATAAGCGTAACAACAGTGTTTTACCTCCTCCATGGGCAATTGCTGCTATTTTAGTCTTGGGATTTAATGAATTTATGACTCTTCTTAGGTGATTAATATGTTTCGATGGATTTCATGATTACATTCTCCAACTCCTTATAAACTCTTTCACACTACATTGCAGAAATCCTTTGTACCTCGGCGTCATTTTTGTCGTCTTTTTAGTTGGCAAAGCCATTTGGGTTCAGCTCGATATACCTGGTGCATTTAGTAATGGCGCTGTGAGTGTGACTAGTCTTTCAGAGTTCCAGTTATATTCATTTTTTGGTGAAGCCGATGTGTATATTGAGTCTTGACATTGTTCTTATCTGGCAGCTTCCGGGGCTTCTCTCCTTATCCACAAAGTTTCTCCCAACAGTGATGAACATCCTTAAGAAATTAGCAGAGGAGGGCCAAAGAGCTGCAGCTCCACAAGCTCCGAGGAAACTGGAAGATGATCAGTCTAAAGCATATAGGAATGGAGTACACAACAATGCAACCTCAGATTCATCCTCTAGTGTAACCTCATCGTCCGATCTAGGGCTTGAATACACAAGTCAGCTAACACAATGATGAGAAATTAGTAGCGATGATAATACACCTTTGTTTGTTTGTCTTCTTGGTCCAAGGTTCAAGACCCTCTTGTTTAGTGAAGATGCTCCATTGTTGCTTGTGGTCTGAGCCTATGAATTCAGTTAAATATGACGCAGATGTTGGTGTGCGATAACACAACTTCACAAGAGAATGGAAGCGAGATTGATGCCCATTTGGTTTTAGTTATTGGCTTTGTGGCATTTGAGATGTATACATAGATACATTTACTCTTGTTATTTTCTACGTTATTTATACTATATGTATTTGCTTGGCTATTGGCTATTGATTAGACTTGTTACAGTTTAAGGATATTGTTTTTTTTTTCTCTCAATGAAGTTTCAGTAACTAAGAAGACTTATCGCAGGAGAAGATTTCTTGATCAAGGAAATTGCGAATTTGTTCAAGCGGTTTGTTCATGTGCATGTTGTCCACAATCATTTAGATAGTGTTTGGTTATTAGAAAAAATTTTATTTTTCGTTTTCATTTTTTGAGTAAATGAAAAAATACAGAAAATGATATTTAGTTGGTATTTTTTATCTTTGTTTTTCAAAAAATAAAAGAGTATTTTTTAGAAAATTAAAAAATATAATAAAATTATTTTTTTTTTCTAAAAAGAAAAAATAAAAATGAAAAATATTTTTTTTACAAATCACCCTTACATGTTCAGAAGTATCATCTGAACAAGTTTTCAACTTTTTAAAAGGGCCGCCTTTTACCCGGGTTTGAGAAGTTCCAGTCAAAATTCCAGAGAGAATATAATAAAAAAATAATTAAAATTATAAAATAAAATATCACATTAATAGATTATGTTTTTATTTTTCTTAGAATGTAACTAATTTTGTAAGATCAATGTGGATTCTTTTTATTTTTTAGGGATAAAAAATATTTCTTTCTAAAAAAAATGGATTAAAAAAATGCTAATTGCTAAATGGGTACTTTCCAAATGGATGAAGATTGCGGTCCGGGCGAATCTTTCCGACTTGTATTGGGAAGCGAATTGGGCTTGTCCATGCATAGAAGCCTTTGGAAACGCAAATCCACCTGTGAGCCCAACACGCAGCAGCCCACGTCAACGGATCATCAAATGCAATGATCAATTGGGAACCGAGGTTAGCAAATCGATCAGGAAGGAGAGCCGCAGAGAAGGGAGGCGTGTGGGTGGTACCAGATCGCGCAAATGGATCATCAGTTCGGCGGTGGGAGTTGGATGATGATCCCGACTCAGAACCCGCTAAGTCATGACTTCCACGCACTCCAGCCCCAATTTTCGTCGCAGCAACAACCGGCGCCGCCGCCGCCGCCTCCTCTCCATCAGCAGCAGCAGCCCCCGTCATTGGCCTCCCACTTCCATCTCCTTCCTGTAAGCCCTTTTATTTGTATAATCTTCTACTTGGTCCCTCAATCGGTGCTTGTCATTCCTCGTTAGAACTTGGGGTTAACGGGAGATGTTCCAGAGCTTGTGGTCCAAGCCTAGGAGTTCAGTAAATATGAAGTAGTTGTTGGTGCGTCATACCACAGCTTGACAATTGGGAACGAGATCAAATGTTCATTTGGTTTTAGTTGTAGAATTTTGTCTGCGTGGTGTTTGAAATGTACTGACAGATAATTGACTTGTTCTTTTGTGCGTTAGGTCTTTTTTGCTTGATGTATTTGCTTAGTTGTATGAGGGCTATAGCTCAAGCATAGAAATTTGTGAATTTGTCCTGTTTGGACATGCATAATTTGTTCTGGCATGTCATTTCTAATTTTGCAGTTAGTAGAACGGTTATCGGAAGCAATTGATAGTGGAAACCGTGATCAACACTACGAGTCGTTGGTTAGATTTCTCTCTCTTTGACCTAGCAATTTCAGTAAGATGTTTTTTTTTCATATCCTTTATTACCTGTCTTTTGTAGTTATCATCACAACCACTTCATATTTCCTTCATTTCCAGGTTACTGAACTGAACACACAATTTAAAAGGTGTCAGCAACTCTTAGACTCTATTTCAGAAAACATCAGTTCAAAATCTATGGTGAGCAAATACAATCTTCTACAAAATTTTTGGTACATATTCTAGGTTAAATTGAAGTGCTTTTCTGGGTAGAACAGTTGCTGTTGGAGTGTCTTGATTATAGTCCAAAGTTGATGATAATATTTGAATAATATGGATTTTGTTATTGTCTTCCTAGCAATAAGAGAACTTTAGCTAATGTTAAATTGTTGCACTATCTTTACATGACCACACAGATCATAATTTATTGATTTATGTAGCATTGATGATAAAAACTATCATAATAATTTGATGCAGAATCACTGATGGGTATACATAAAGTAATAATCAGCAGCACAACTTGTTTAATCTAGTCAATTGTAGTTGTGAAGCCTATGTAGCTTGGTCATTGAGATATCTTTTCTTCAATGAAAGGCAAATCTTGAAACTATACATTCATATTAGATATAATGGAGAAGCATACACCCATATATTTTCACTAAGCTATAGGTGCAAATATGGATTATTCTGTGGATAATTTCTCTTAATCTGCTCTTAAGTTGATAAGAATCTTGAGATTTATCTGTCTATTTAGCATCTTTCTGAACACATTGGACAGGCATCTAAGAGGCAACTAAAGAGACTATTTTAGGAGTAGTGGCCCTTTTCACTCTAGCACACATTATATGCTGTCAAATGACAACTTATTTCATCTTCCATTCCTTGCTAATTATGATATGTGCTTCCTCTAATTGAATGCGTATCCACTGGAATGGATTTATTGACAATTCCTATGATGTTTACTATTAACATGACCTTAGTTTCTTGGCTCCTAATTACCAAATTGTTAATTTGT
Source organism: Wurfbainia villosa (assembly GCA_025175895.1). NCBI lineage: Eukaryota > Viridiplantae > Streptophyta > Magnoliopsida > Zingiberales > Zingiberaceae > Wurfbainia > Wurfbainia villosa. The sequence continues at coordinate 6,237,390 of JAKLTH010000042.1, forward strand.
CTTTGAATTCTATGTGCTCAGAAGAAGTAACCAAAGAAAAATTAAGAATCCATAATAGATAGCCTGTGATCTAATTGCCTATCTTGTGTTCCAACTTTCAAGTGGTAAAGAAAAGCATTTTATGCACTGTAAATGATTACTTGCTTGAAATAGAAATAGGTTATTATTTGGAACTTTCAAGTTCTTATATTCACCAATCTTGTTAAGCATCTGCATCAATATATTCTGAAGGATCACATTTATTGCTTAGTAATCTTTACTATTGGTTTTAAGGCATAAGTCTGGCTGAAGACCTAACCTTACCTAGCTAAGGCTAAGCAATATGCAGACAGGGTGTTCATGTTAAGTTGCTCCCAAGGCATGTCAAATGATGTGTTCTTACATAAAGACCTCTATATCCTTGACAGATCCTCTTAGTCCATGTTTTTTTTTCGATGATCAAACTCTTCCTATGATGCGTGTAAGGAGGTTTCATGCAGAAATTTGCATCTTATAGTTGATTGTTTTTTGTGCAAACATGAATTTTTTTACATCATTGATCAATAGAATTAAAAGAAGGGAGCCTTGGCACAATGGTAAAGTTGCTGCCTTGTGACCAAGAGGTCACAGGTTTGAATCCTGGAAACAGCCTCTTGCAAAAAAAACAAGGTAAGGCTGCGTACAATGGATTCCTTCTCCGGTACCCCGCGTGGCGGGAGCTTCGTGCACCGGGTTGTAATTTAAATTTATTGATCATAGAATTAAAAAAAGAAGAAAGTTCCTTTATTGTCTTTCCCTGTGTCTGCTCTTCTATAAGCTAACATGATTCCTTGTTTTTACTGATCTAATTTTGCATATAACTAATGGGAACTGTTTGTTTTGCTTCGATTTATACATTTGGTTTGTTTGTTTTCATTACTTCCTATTTATTTTTATTTTTTGCATCCAAGACTGTTGAAGGACAAAACCAAAAGTTGGAAGAAACTAATCGACAACTCAGTCAAAGGAGGTCTGAAGTTTCTTTCAAGTCATCAAATATTTCTAATCTCGTTCAACTTCAAATCCTCTTCGTTGCTTGCTTTTTATCAGGGATCTGATTATGAAGTATAGAAGTCATGTGGATGACTTGGTTAAGCCCGAGAATAGTAGATGACAACACTTCCATCTTTTGATTGCTGACCTCGACTTGTGTAAGCTAACATATTTTGAAAAAGCGTCCTAATGCAACTTGTGCATTCTTGGCAATGTGGTGACTAAGATTTTGTAGACCGTTACAATCTCTTTATCATTTGAGACCAAAAGGCTTACAGAACAGAGACGTGCTGTGATTTTCTTAGTGTTTGTTTACGTATGGAGGATACTCTTCTTTCCTTTGACCAAAGATTCAGTGATTAATTCGAAGACGGAAGTTTCTGATCAGAAATTTGCTCTATTTCAATTTGTATCCATCCTATATTTATGTTTCCTCTCTTATATATATAATGATCTACCGCGCTTCCCTGCGCGTGAGAGAGAGACTGAGGGAAGCTGTAATATTAAAATTATTATTATAGGTTCGAGTTTTAAAAATAATATTTTGTAAAGTAAAGTAAGGTGGTGAATAATATATATTTTTTTGAAATTTGATATGATGAAAGATTTATGGATCGGATTATTTTTTTAATTATATTTATATATATATATAATTTAAATTCATTCATGAGTATTTTCATTATTTATCATTTGATTTTTTAAGATTGAATTATATTGTTCATCTGATTGAACAGTAAATAACAAAGGTGTTAATGAATATTCACGGTGTATATATATATAAGTGAGGTATTTTGATTTTAATTATTCTAATTTTAAGTCTCATTTTCTACCATATCTGTTACAAATTTTAAAGCCTATCTTAAAATCATTTATCATGCATGTGTGACACGGGTTAAAAGAGCTCAAGAGCAGAATAAAGGATTAGAGCTGCGCAAGACGTCGACCACCAAAGGCGATCACCATAAAAATTAGATAATTCATTCACTTGTACAAAAACCCAATAAATACAAGATTTAAGGGTAGCAAATAGTGCTCCAAGGGTAACAAATAGTCTCCACCAACAAATCAAATAATTAATATTTGTGCAAAGTTTGAAACCGTCAATCTAGCAACCTCTACTAGCTCGCCCTCGAACCATCATAAGAGAGGTAAATCACAGTGGGCCTTTGACTCTTGAGACTAGTAACTAACGCATGGAGGGATGGAATTCGCATTTGCGAGGGATTGACCCGTTGTCCATTTGTGCAACTTTCTGCATGCGCTAGCCACTAGCTCTTTCCCGCGGGGGTTTAAAAAAACTGTGACGGGTAAACTTTTTAACGTGACTGGCCCCACCGCCGAAGCGGCCCCTCATCAGAAACCCTCGAAGGGATTTTTGGAGGCACAGTACCATGAGTTGATAAGAGCATACCTGGGCCGGGGCCAATATCTCAGTCAACAGGACCTACTGGTCAATTGTTGCTGAGGAGGGCTCGAACCCGGCACCTCCCGCAACATGTACTTCCATGCTTATCAATCTGGTAACAACACTTCAGTAAAAAAAACTGTGGCGGGTAAACTTTTTAACGTGACTGGCTCCACCGCCGAAGCGGCCCCTCATCAGAAACCCCCCAAGGGATTTTTGAAGGCACAGTACAACGAGTTGATAAGAGCATACTTGGACCGGGCTAGTATCTCAGTCAACAGGACCTACTGGTCAATTGTTACTGAGGAGGGCTCGAACCTAGCACCTCCCACAACATGTACTTCCATGCTTATCAATCTGGTAACAATCCTTCAGTAAAAATTGTGACGGGTAAATTTTTTAACGTGACTGCCCCACCGTCGAAGCGGCCCCTCATCAGAAACCTCCGAAAGGATTTTTGGAGGCACAGTTCCATGAGTTGATAAGAGCCTACCTGGACCAGACCCAGTATCTCAGTCAACAGGATCTACTGGTCAATTGTTGCTGAGGAGGACTCGAACCCGGCACCTCCCACGACATTATATCTCCACGCTAGCCACTAGAGCTAAGGCAACGCCGATAAAAGCGCAGGCGTATAAACTTTTTAACGTGGTGGCCCATCACGGCGGCCCCTCATCAGAAACCCCCGAAGGGGTTTTTGGAGGCACCGTTCCACGAGTTAATAAGAGCTTACCTGGGTCAGGCCCAGTATCTCAGTCAACAGGACCTACTGGTCAATTGTTGCTGAGGAGGGCTCGAACTCGACACCTCCCGCAACATTATATCTCTACGCTAGCTACTAGAGCTAAGACGCTTCGATAAAAATTGTGGCGGGAAACTTTTTAACGTGACTGGCCCCACCGCCGAAGCGGCCCCTCATCAGAAATCCCCGAAAGGATTTTTGGAGGCACAGTTCCACGAGTTGATAAGAGCCTACCTGGGTGAGGCCCAGTATCTCAGTCAACAGGACCTATTGGTCAATTGTTGCTGAGGAGGGCTCGAACCCGACACCTCCCGCAACATTATATCTCCATGCTAGCCACTAGAGCTAAGACGCTTCGATTCTTATATTTTTCAGAAAACTGTGGCGGGTAAACTTTTTAACGTGACTGATCCCACCGCCGAAGCGGCCCCTCATCAGAAACCCCCGAAAGGATTTTTGGAGGCACAATTCCACGAGTTGATAAGAGCCTACCTGGGCCAAACCCAGTATCTCAGTCAACAGGACCTACTGGTCAATTGTTGCTGATGAGGACTCGAACCCGGCACCTCCCGCAACATTATATCTCCACGCTAGCCACTAGAGCTAAGACGCTTCGATAAAACTGTGGTAGGTAAACTTTTTAACGTGACTGGCCCTACCGCCGAAGCGACCCCTCATCAGAAAACCCCCGAAGGGATTTTTGGAGGCATAGTTCCACGAGTTGATAAAAAGCCTACCTGGGCCAGACCCAGTATCTCGGTCAACAGAACCTACTGGTCAATTGTTGTTGAGAAGGGCTCGAACCCGGCACCTCCCGCAATATTATATCTCCACGCTAGCCATTAGAACTGAGACGCTTTGATAAACTGTGGCGGGTAAACTTTTTAACGTGACTGACCCCACCGCCGAAGCGACCCCTCATCAGAAACCCCCGAAGGGATTTTTGGAGGCACAGTTCCACGAGTTGATAAAAGCCTACTTGGGCCAGACCCAATATCTCAGTCAACAGGACCTACTGGTCAATTGTTGCTGAGAAGGACTCGAACCCGACATCTCCCGCAATATTATATCTCCACGCTAGTCAACAAAACCTACTGGTCAATAGCTAATATGACCACTAGAATTGTCTTCAGAAATAAGAATCAATTTTTAAAGGTTATAAAGTTTTTCGGAGTGTCTATTTTTTCACCGTGTTAATTCTTGATTGGATAAAATATTTATTTTTCTTTATCAAATATCTATTTTTTCACCGTGTTAATTCTTGATTGTATAAAATATTTTATATGATTTATCTTTTTTTTTTCATCAGTACATTATTTTTGCTCCAATAATAGTAAATAAAGATAAATACAACTGTAATTGTCCTTATTTTCATTATCATCCACGAGGCCTCCTTAAAGAAAAAAAAAATTAAAAGTATTAAAAGACCATCCCACATGCTCTTAATTTTAAGGTGAAGAAAATTATTTAAAAAGCGTTTCATCTTATCCGAGATCAAGCAAATAAAAAAAAAAGAGATAATTTAGATATAAAATTTAGAATGAAATGGTTTTAATTTTGTTTAACAAAAACATCTTCTTTTTTTTTTTATAATAACAAAACCCTTTTAATTTTGGTCCCGCTTTTATACACTCCACCGACGTCTAGAGTGTAAACGAATCGAGCCGGTTCGCGAGCTTTTCGAGCCGGTTCGAATAATATTCGATTCGAATTCGAAATTATCGAATTCGAGCCGAACTCGAATATGTACAAATATTTTTCGAATCGAACTCGAGCCGAAATAATACCGTTCGAACTGTTCGCGAACTGTTCGTGAATTTTTTAAAAAAAATTCGAATATTAAATCGAGTATTAATTTTCGAATATCAAACCGAGCCTCATTCGAATATTAAATCGAGCCTCAATTTTGAATAGTAATCGAACCGTTCGAATTAATATTCGAAAATTTCGAATCGAATCCGAACTCGAGCTTTGATTCAAATCGAATTCGAGCCCAAAATTATTAAATTTTCGAATTTCGAATCGAATTCGAATATCTCAATTCGAACTTCGAATCGAACTCGAATACTAAATTTTTTTAAAAATTCAATTAGATTCGATTCGTTTACACTCCTGATCTATGGTAGCAGTGGAGTGGACTTGGACTGAAGTCCACTGGAATGTATTCAAATGGGCTGGACGGCCCACAATAGATCGTCGTTGGACATGTTCTACATATTATAAACCCCAAACCCTCGAACTGAACGACTCTGTTATTCCGTTGCTTCTCACTTCGCTTACGCCATGTATCGGGCAGCCGCCGCCGTCGCTTCCTCTGCGCTCAGGTCCGCTCTCTTACTTCCCCTTCTTCCTTCTCCTTCTTCCTTCTCTTGCTTTCGCAACGTTTCCTGATCTTTTTCACTCTTGGGCGTCGACCAGGCGATCCTCGTCGTGGAAACAGGTACATTTCGACCGGTTGCATTTATGACCTGACGTATTCTTCCTTCCGTCGTTGTTGAATTCCTTTTGGTGGTTGTAATAATGGGATGGGATGAAATGGAATGCTTAAAAAGATCGGGAATCGTGGTGGATTTTTTTTCGCACGGAGCTACGCTGCGAAAGATATAAACTTTGGAGCAGGAGCTCGGGCTGCAATGCTACAAGGAGTCAACGAACTCACTGAGGCTGTTAAGGTTACCATGGGCCCCAAGGTGTGTCATAATCTCATTTCGTTGTGTACGGTTGTACTTCTCTGATATAAGTTTTTATTTATCACTTGACAATTACTAATTGTTGGAAGTTGGCTCTCTTAAATAATTATTTAAATTGGGATAAGGATGAAATATTTTGCAAGTAGATCATTATCGGATGATGATAAATCAATGTGAGTATGAGCTTATGTACAAATGTGGTCCATGGACATAAATGCACGAATGGTAGTTTGAGTATACATGAATGAAATGTTAATTTGAGTATATATGAATCGAATGTTAGTTTGAGTATATATGAATGCTAATTCTTGTAAGACTAATAAGGGGGTTAATTGGATAAAAAGCTAGGGATCGTTAATCCTCAATTAGTGGGTTATGAATGCAGACTGGAATGAGGGTCAAACCTAACTAGGAATCAAATTTTGAGCTCAATTAGATTGATTATCATATTTCACAACCAAACTACCGAGGATAATAGCCATGGATGTGTTGCAATGCCAAATAACCGAGGAACATGTTATACGGACACTGAACAGGTGACATGGAGGGAAACACCTCATGCACACTGAATGGGCAGCACCAAGGCCATGTGTCTTACACGCATCAAACAGGCAACATTGGGTCAGTGTGCCTGGTCACTTGAACTTGAGTGGATGCCTCGCTGCTTGAACTTGCAACACCTGGTGAATGTTGTTAGCATTTGAGCATGGCAATGTTGTATTAAAGAGAAATGGTTCTGCTCATACCTCGACTTTATCATTTAGTTGAGAGCGTGTGAATGACTTAAAGACTGATGACATTAAGTCAGGGACAAGTATGCCTGAAAGGTGTGTTGACTAACCCGAATGGGTGCATTGACTAATTCAAAAGGGTTTATTAACAAACTAGTTGTGACCCATGCCATCATACTGATGAACCCATCAGACTGATCCACCAGCTAGTCATTGAGCTCACTGTCCAACTGGTGCTAGTTGGATTGACAATGATGAATTCCAGCAACACTAATTGCCCCCAACAACTACTGCTTTTGGTGGAATATAGGGATTATAGGATAGAGGGAAAGTTTATTGTATGGATGCTGGTTTGCAACATCTTTCTAGTTTCTAATATAGCATAACTTCACTTATCAATCATTCCACTAGCCTGTAAAGCTAATGCATGTAGTGCTGTATTATGTGGTATTCAGATCAGCTTGTCTTGTGCAGGGCCGGACTGTGATTATTGAGAAAAATCGAGGAGATGTGAAAGTTACAAAAGATGGCGTAACTGTTGCTAAAAGTATTGAATTTAAGGAGAGATTTAAAAATATCGGCGCAGATCTTGTGAAGCAAGTTGCTAAGACCACTAATTCTGCTGCAGGAGATGGTAATGTTGGATATATATTTCTAAGATTCTGCTTTTTAAGCTTATTCCCTTGTTCTTGCTAATCCTCTATTTGTCTACGCAGGATGTCAGTGTACTAAAGGAATTCTATTTACTTTGTAGTTTTTCATTATTGCCCATTTAACCGGGGGCAATCTTTTGAAGTTGATTCAAAGTGATGGGAAATATTATCTTTTGAAGTGGACACACAAATCTTGGCATCACTTTTCCTGGAATATACATAAACTCAAAATTATACTTAAAATGAAGAATATAATTAGGATCTGACTCAATCATTTGGAACAAGCTTTCAAGAAAGAACAACCTTAAAAGTCGATTCTAGCTGTGTAACTTTGACAAATTTAATGATTTCATTGGCATTTCTCTTTTTATATATATTAAACTACTTTGTTCATTCGCAGGAGCTTTTATTGTGGCAAATATGAAGTTATCACTTTTTTCATAGCTGATACATTGTTTTTCAATATATGCATTAGCTTGTGGACTAAACCCGTCCAAGTTTTGAGGCAATTTCTTTGTATTCAGCTACGAAGTGATTTGTACTTTATAATGAATGGTGTTCATGGTTAGCTTCTAAAGCATGCACACTGAGATGGGAATATTACAAACAGTCACATTAAATTCCATGTTTGACTGACAACAGGTACAACTTGTGCGACTGTTCTAGCTCAAGCAATACTAGTTGAAGGGTGCAAATCAGTGGCAGCAGGAGTTAATGTCATGGACTTACGCCGTGGCATTAATATAGCAGTTGATGCTGTTGTTTCTCATTTGAGAAAACGGGCCTGGATGATTAGTACTTCAGAAGAAATTACTCAGGTGAATAGCTTTCTCAAGATAGATTCTCTACTGTCATATCGATTATTTTACATTCTCATTGTCACGACCCAGAAACATCTATCCCTATATGAGAGATAGTCTCCCTGTTCGGACAATATTCATCACTGTATCAAAAATCACAAAGAATACCCAAGAAGGATACACAAGGTTGTACGAACATAAATATACAATACTTTACTAAATGATGTAAAATAATGTAACTACATGTTTGTCCCAAAATGCTGACTTGACTATACCATAATATGACAAACTAACCCATGCAAAATAATGAAATAGAGAAAAAAATACTAAAATATCAAAATGCATAAATAGAAAATAAACTGAATTGACCCTGTAGAAGATATCTCTAAGCTATCGCTGAGCAATCTTTGAGTTACTCATCATAATATTGATCAAACTTTGACAATCACCTCAAGTCTGTGAATCTGGAGGTCAAAAGAATGGAGAGTGAGCACAATGTGTAAAGTGAAGTAAGGAAATACGTGAATGAATATACTTAATTCAAGAAGTCAACAATGAAAGAAATAATTTATATTTTTAGATTTTGTACACCATCGATTATTACTCGGTTCTCGTTGATTCAATTTTTTTTCACTCTTTAATTTATTCCATAGATTTTCTCAATTTCTCATTTCAACCTTAAACACATATTGCTCTTACATAATTTATATATAACTCAAATATAAGTATTTAAATGGGTGAACGATCTGCAATCCACTCTTTTAGAATATGTCATATATGCCAAAGTGAACGACCTGCAATCCACTTGATATAAAACATATCTGATATAAATATAAGGTGGCGTTTGGTTTAAGGCTTTGGGAATGAGGGAATGAAATAATTCCTAATTATAGTGTTTGGTTAATGGGTTTGAGAATTGAGAGAATGTAATCATTACTAATTATTTAGGAATGGGCAAAACCCAAGGGGAATGGTGGGTTTAGGATTCATTCCCATCGGCTATTGTCGTCTTTGTCGCCGCCGCTTGCCGTCAGCGTTGCCTACCGGCGTCACTTGCCGTTGCCCGTTGGCATTGCTTGTTGCTGTGCTGCTACCGATCGCACCGCCTCGTCGCGTCCCGGATATAAAATCAGAGTTTCATTCATTTCTTTATTAATTCAGTTGAGAAATTTGATAAATTCTTACAACCGTTGAGTTAAAGCTCTGTCGTAGAATTTAATTATAAGCAACCATCTTCGTAAAATCATTTTTGCTATGGGTTCGCTTCAAATTTCTCATAAAGTTTGAAGTTCTTCTTAAGGAAATTATTCTAAGTTTTCATATTTCACTTTTAAATTTCAAATTTTGACCATTATAAGTATCATGTATAAATTTTCACGAGGTACAACAATTTGATAACCAACAAAGAATATAAAAGGTCTAGCAAAGATAAAAGAATGTGATCAAATAACAGAAATATAAAAGAGTATGTAAATAAATTTTCATCTAAAGAATAATATAAATCTTGAACAATTTATTTCTAATATTATCCTAATCAAAGCCTAAATATATATTTAATGCACATGATAATTATTTTTCTTCCATCATATCTTAAAGTAGTCTATAAAAACATTTAGACACTTAAATCTATATCTATTTTAAGATTAGAAAATCATAAATTATTTTCTTTTACTTTTAAAGGGTAAAATTAATTATGCACAAGGTCGTTAAAAAGAGAACAATAAGCAATAAAACTCTCCCTTAATTTATCAGATTTTTTTTTTGTCATGGAGTAACAATGGTGTGACAATGGCAGCGCTAGCAACCGCGGTGAGCGATGGCGGTGGTGGACAGCGAGGATGATGGCGTCGGCAATGGCGGCGATAGGGATGAAGCTGGCGACAATGACAACGATGAGATTTATAGGGGGATGGGTTAGAGATATTAGGGTTAAAGAAGATATAAATAGGGGAAGAAAGAAAAGAAAAAAAACAAATGAAGAAGGAAAGGTTGGCGGTGGGAGCAAAAGAAAAGGAAAAAAAAGCTAGGGTTGCTGGTTCGGTGGGTTTTATTTTTTATTTTGGCAATATTATAAAAAACCCATAAAGTTTTGGAAATTACAATTTGGTCCCTAGAATTCTTCCATGATATAACACTCATAACTGATAGTTCTTTTACTAATGAATGAATTATCTTGTTTTAGGCTGCATAATGAAACTGTTTGACTATAATGTTACTACTAAAGGTAAATATCCATGAAGTACGTTCTTAAAAGTTTTCTCTAGTATCATCAGTTTCATTGCTTATATTGGATATTGCTATTCGATGCTTCCTGTTTTTCTATTATCTTGTGACATCCACATGCCTATTGTTTTTGCTAATCTAACTTAACACATGTAATAGGTGGCTACCATTTCTGCAAATAGTGAACGAGAAATTGGTGAATTGATTGCTAGAGCGATGGAAAAAGTTGGAAAAGATGGAGTCATCACTGTCTCTGTGAGTCTCTGTTAAATTGAAACATAAACATACTTCACAGTTTAAACTAATCAAAATACTCGGAACTCTTGGTGCTTCTTGCTGCAAGGTTGGAAATACATTAGAAAATGAGATGGAGGTGGTGGAGGGGATGAAACTTGGAAGGGGTTACATATCACCATACTTCATTACAGATGCAATGACCCAAAAATGTGTGAGCGCTCTGAGATCCTTCATTTCTGCTATAACATATACTTCTATGGTAAAACATAACCAGTACAGCTCCATTCAGGAATTTGTATTATTGAAGTTCTTCCCTTGAATCTTCAAGCAAAGATACTCTTAGTGGAGAAAGAATTTTGGCAAACTTATATGATTACATTTCTCATATTAACTGGTCTACCTATGTTATTCAGAAATCTTATGTCGTCAGTCTTAAATGTACTTTTTTTTTAGACACGTTTGGTATCCTTTCACAGAGCAAATGTACCCCACTGCCAATATTACCGTCAAATTATGATTTCTGTGACATTATTTTGGAAGTGAATTGTTTGTGACTTAGTAAATTGGAAGTTGTATTATTTGTTCTTTGTTAATTTTCACATGAAGATAATGCTTCCAGGAGCTAGAAAATCCACTGATTCTTATTCACGATAAGAAGATTTCAGACATGAATTCTCTTTTACCAGTATTGGAGATTGCTTTGAAGGTAATACTACTACAATTCCCCTGATTAATATGTCAAATGATACATAAGAAAAAACCTATCTAAGGAAACTAAGATGCTTGCTTTTATGTGTATGTAGACAAAAAGGTCACTTCTAATTGTTAGTGAGGATGTTGTAGATGATGCTCTAGCTATGCTGCTGCTGAATAAGCGTCGGGCTGGTCTTAAGGTAATAATTCAAATCAACCAAAATAAACATGCACATCACACTAGACTCTTTTGTCCAACAGTTCTTACATCCTTTTTTTTTGTTGGCAATACATTCTGTGGTACACTATTTGACCAATTGTTGCAAGTGGGAAATATTTTAGTATTGCTGAAAGCTTTTCTATTATAATCTAGAAAATTATTGAAGTTTGTTATTTTTGCCTCCTAAATTTTAGGTTTGTGCCATTAAGGCCCCTGGTTTTGGTGATAATAGACGTGCAAATTTGGAGGATCTTGCCATACTTACAGGAGGGGAGGTTACATGTTTCTCTTGGTTTCCAAATTACATGCTTTAGACTATGCTCACTATAATAAATTCCTTCTTTTTTTTTTAATTTTTCTGTACACAGTGGTGCTGAGTGCATTACCTTATTTCAATATCTAAACATGCAGGTAATTACAGAGGACCGTGGTCTGAACCTTAGCAAAGTCAAACTAGAAAAACTTGGTACAGCTAAAAAGGTTTGTAATGATTCACGTGAAATACCGTCCACAGATAAAGCTAATTGTTTTTTTTACTCTTTTAGGTAACTGTCTCTCTTGATGATACTATTATTCTACATGGTGGAGGTGACAAGAAACTGATTGAAGAAAGATGTGCAGCGGTAATGTTTTTTTTTTCTCTTCTAATATTGTAAACCTGATAAAGTTTATCTAGCCATCATATTGGATTCCTTATCCAGTCACATCTCTAAGTAGGATGGTGTAGGTTACATTTTCTTATTACATTAGTTTCACTAGAATAGTTGCTTGGTTTCTTTCTGCCCACTAACTAAACTTTTTCATGTAACCAAAATATTTTCTTGTAACCTTTGAGTGCGTAGCTTTGGATTGTTGTGACTGAATATTTAAGACTGTTCTTGTACATTTCTACAGCTTAGAACAGCCATCGAGAAAAGTACAGCTTTGTTTGATAAGGAAAAGGCACAAGAACGTTTGTCAAAGCTCTCTGGAGGAGTAGCCATTCTTAAGGTCTGTTTGATGAAATTTATAGTAGTTTTGTTCCATTTTGCACACCTTGTCATGTTCTCAATTTGTAGATTGGTGGTGCAAGCGAGGCTGAAGTTGGTGAAAAAAAGGACAGGGTTAAAGATGCTCTAAATGCTGCAAGGGCAGCTGTGGAAGAGGGAGTTTTACCAGGTAACATTACACTTGTGGGAAAACATGCCCTTGTTTATGATGGTCTTACCTGATTTGGGTCTATAGGTGGTGGAGTTGCTCTCTTGTATGCTACAAAGGAGCTTGATAAGATTCAAACATCCAGTGATGACGAGAAAATTGGAGTTCAGATAATTAAAAATGCTCTAAAGGTCCTTACCCATTTTATTTGTGTGCCTCACTGCAGTGTTACCCATGACATGTTCACTATCTTGGCTTAATTGTTTGTAGGCACCTACTTTGACTATTGCTGAAAATGCTGGTGTTGATGGTGCATTAATTGTTGGCAAATTGCTTGAACAAGAGGATCTAAATTTAGGATATAATGCTGCTACAGGTTTGTGTTATAGTAGTACCTCTTAGCTTTGTTATTAGGAAAATGCTTAATACTACCTAGAGGCATCGGAGATAATTTGAGGCATTTTTTAATGAAAAAAATTGCTTTTAAAAGTTGTGTACCTTATCTATTTACTTCTATTCTATTACTTAGAAATGTGATAAAGAAACCTTGTACATCTATTACCCTATTCAGATTTTGCTATTTTCAAATTCTTTATGTTTTGATCTTTGAATTGGTATATTGTCTAGGTCAAATGCTACACTGAGGTAGACACCAAAATTTCATGGTATATCGTATCAATAAACCAATTGGTTTACACTCCATTTGATTTCTCTACTTTTCAGACCAAAATTGTTGCATATGTGGTGTTGCTTTCATCCTTGTCTGTGTTACTGGTTGGGAGGATGTTTTTATACCTCCAGCCTTGGATTGCTTGTTTAGTTCTAATGCTAGATATCAAATGGAATTTGTAAATATTCATTTCGCCATCCTGTCATTCTGAGATTCATTTGTTGATGGTTTTGAGGTTACAAATGTACCTGTAAGCTTTTTGCATTAATTTGTAATTACTATCAAGAAAGTATACCCCAATAACCTATTGAAGTTTGGAAAAGGTTGTAAAACTTAATGGTGTTCTTTAACCTCTTGCATAAATATCTGATAGTTGACCTGCAAATGAAATGGTAGCACGCCATTGCTTGTCTTCACTTGTACATGTGATCTTAAATTTGCCACAAACTGAATGTGTCCATTCTAAACGACCTTGATTATCAGCTGATATTCCTTTTCTGTATGTTCTATTCTTCTAAATTCTAGTAAGATTTTTATCTTGCTTGCCGCTGCAGGTGAATACATTGACATGGTAGAGGCTGGAATCGTTGATCCCCTAAAAGTCATTAGAACTGCATTAGTTGACGCTGTCAGGTAAAAAGAATCCATTTGTATATTTGATGTACTGATCATCAAGCAGTCTTACCTGACTGGCAACTTTGATGGCAGTGTCTCTGTCTTGTTGACCACAACTGAAGCAGCAGTTGTTGAGCTTCCTGATGGGAGAAGTGGTCGACCAGTCCGCCGCATTCCACGGATGGATGACATGGATTTGTGAAAGAAAGGAGTTTCATCCAAACACAGGTATATGAACTAAAAGAACAAGGGAGGAAAAACAATAGGTCACTTCTGAACTAATAGAAGAGTTCGACGGACAGCCTTATAGTCAACTGTTGCTTGTGTAATGGTTTGTGACGTCTTATTTGTTGTATGGGGCACTGTAACCATTCGTGTTGTATTGCCCTGGTGGTTGCCTGCCCCCCTTTTTTTTTCCCTCTCTTTTCTGCTGAGCATTTTGTGATATTCAAGGAGGAACTTTTGAGCTGGTGACAATAAAATGCAAGCAAACAAAGACATTGGGGCCCCTCTTTTTTGATTAAAAGCGCCATTCTTCTAGAATTGAGGTTCAACCATCAAATCTAATGTTTGAAACATCTTTGATTTGTTTCATTATGATCTTTATTCCTCCAATTTATTTTCAGTGCAGCTGGCTTTGGTATCTAAGCGATTAGGATTTGTTCATTTTCTGGAATCTACCTCCTTTCTTGAGCAAATTAATCTCGTATTCTCATCTTTTATTTATTTTGTTGGACGAACTTCAACTAGCGTATTGAACACTAGGAGCTGGGGAAAAACTCTTTCTTGAACGGTAAGTATAAAAGTACAGCAATTGAATCCATTGTATTTGTGATCATTTCTTTTGGCAAATCTCGAGTGCAGAAAGGTGGTTTTATCTCATTTGCCTTTCTAATGAGGCAAGACTGGGCGTCCATTCGGATTAGGACAATTACAATTGAAACTTCTTTTAATTTTTCTCTCTTCTCTGTTATTTCTCGATGTGGATCATAATGGTAAACCTTTGAGGGACATCACTTATTGTCTTCCCTTGATCAAGCATGTCAATGTTTTTTTTTTTGTATCTGCAAAGACATCCACGGTGTTAGCTTTTCACTGACAAACTTGAAGCTGTCATGGAGTGTTCTCGATCAGCTACACTGCCACCGTGATCAGCTCCATTTTGCCATAACTCGTGGCTTTTTGTCATCTGCTAATTTGACATTTGTTTATGCTGTCATTCGAGGGTTTTTTTTACAGGGTATAGTCAATTTTTTTTGTCATTTATTTATATTTTTCATATGGATGTGAGTAACGACGAATTCGGAAATTTGAATGGATGTTCAATAGAATATATATAAAAAAAATTCTTATCTACTATAAAATATTATCTTTATCTTTGGAGGAAGAGAGTCTACATCCTGCCACCCCCTCCTCTCCGCCACTGTCTACCAGTACCAGTTTGATGTTTTTTTTAGTTCGCAGCATATATCTAAGCTTTCGAGTAAGAATAGACTATCAATTAATAATCGAATCAATTGAATTAATTAAATCGAAATCGAATTTTCCAATAAAAATAGAATAAATCGAACCGATAAAAAATCAATCAATTAAATTAGAAACTGAACCAACTAAATTTTTTATCGGTCGACTTTTATCATTTGGTCAGTTAATATTTTATGTCAATCAAGTGATAATGATGGATAAACTAGAGTGAAATTGTAATTTTTATATTACGATTCAGAATAATCAGTCAACTGATATATCAATCGACTAATTTATATTAACAAATTAATCGACTAGTAAATTCTAATTAAATTTAATCGATTTAATTAATTATTTTTCTTTTAAAATCCAAATCGAACCAAATAAATCGAAAAAGAATGATATTTAGAGCACCCGCAATGGGTGTTAATGGGAGTGTTATAACACCCCCTTGCGTTCAATGCATTGTGGAGGGGTGTTATAACACCCCTCCACTGCGGTGGGCCAGCTAGGGTTGGCCCACCTCATATTTTTTTTTAATTATAAAACAAATAATTAACGACTATTTGAATGGCTAGTTCGAAACAAATTGATTAATTTTTTAACAGTTATTTTGTAATGACTAGTTCGAAATTTTATCTATATATATCCATCAAAATGCATACATATTTTCATTTCAACTCACTATACTCTCCAATTTTACTCTCTAAATATCCTCCACATTTATTTTGTTAGGTTCTTGCAATCTTATTTTCTATCCGAAATGGATGAAAATAATAGAGCATTTTTTACAAATTACTTGAATTCTACCAGCAACCCACAGGAATATTCATCTTCTCAAAACCCACAAATTCCATCAAATTATCAATACCCACATCCATTTCCAAATATACCGTTTCCTCCACAAAATCTTCAAAATTTCCAAAGTTTTGGAAATTCTATGAATCATCTGAATTATGCCCCTCGAGGTCCATATCAACCGCTTCCAGCCGAATATTAGCAAAACATGAGTCATCCGTATTTTACGTCGTCGGTTGTTCATGGATATGGTACCCCGCACACAACTAGTATGTCTTTCACTCCTCCAATGTCGAATGAACCTGTAACTCCGACTTTTGTTCCAGGGACTCAACTTTCCGACCGTGAATCTCCAATTGAGGTGGTCAATTTTGAAAAAACGATTTCAAATGCTGAGGGTACAAGAAAGCATTCAAGTTGGACAAAGGTTGAAGACGAGGTCTTAGCGAGAAGTTTTGTCACTATCAGCGATGATCCAATAATCGACAATGATTAAAAGGCAGATGCTTTTTGGGACGTGTTGTAAGCTACTACAATGAGAATCATCCATCAGATTCAAACATCAGAAGTGCAAATGTTATAAGGTCACATTGGCACAATACAATCCAAAAAAAAGTATATCAATTCAACGCAAATTATAATAGTGTTTACAGTTCATATCGAAACGGTCATAGAGACGAAGATATATTGAGGTTTGCGTACGAAAAATATCAATCCGAAAACAATGGCATTGCATTCAATCTTGAGCATGTATAGAGAATTGTCAAAGACCGCCCAATATTTACTCCACAGTCCACTGATCACTTTGTGACCACAAAAAAGATGAGGATATCAGAGTCGGGAGCAAGCAACACCTCCTCCAACCAAGATGTGAGTATAAACCTAGATGATGAAGATATTCGTCCAATGGGACAGAAGGCAGCAAAAAGAAAGGGAAAAGACAAAGTAAAATCGACCATGGAAGATCTGTCAATAAACTACAATAATATTTTCGCAAAGTTCACTGAGTATACAAGCGTGAAGAAGTCCGAAGTCGATCTGAAGCAAAAACAACTCGAAGTAGAGGAGATTAAAGCAAAAGCTGCTTTGTCCAAATCTGAAGCTAAGAATCGTCACTTGAAGTTGGAGGAGTATAAAATATTGAACAAAGACACCTCGCAGATGACAGAGGAGCAACTTATCATACATGAATATCTATACTAGAATATTAGGTCGAGATGGAATATCTAAATTGTTTACTCAACGTTCATTTTCTAGTATTATTGCATTTTCGAATGATTGTAATTTTTAATTATTGTATTTCTCATTTCGATTAATGTAATTTTTAATTATTATAATTTTATAAAATAGTCGTTGGAAACTAACTGTTGCAATTAGTCGTTGGAAACTAACTATTGCAAATATTTTAATATTTTAAAATATATTTATTTAATATGATATAATTTTAAGATAATTGAGTGGACGGTAAGACCCATAAATAATGAGTGTTAATGTTAAAAGGGTTGTTAGTGAAAGAGATATGTTATTATAATGAATATGTGGTCGTGGACTTCATACTCTTTAATGAGATGGAGGGTGTTATAATGAAAGAGGATTATGGATGCTCTTAAAAAAATAAATTTTCGAATAACCCTAAACCAAACTTTTTTAAAAAAATTCTACAGCCACAGCTAGCTAGAATCTAAAACATCTGATGGGAGCTGACGCGTGTCTTGATTCTTGAAAAAAAAAAATGCTTGTTTTCCTCCAAATTTTACCACATGTATGTGGCATGAATCACTATTGCAACATTACCTTTGATCCAAGTCTTTTTCTTTTCCCTTTTTTTTCCCTTTCTGCTTGTTCAATCATCCATATTAGCTACATAAAACCCAACAAAATTCCAGCATCTCAGCATTTTGAGAGCAGAAATCCAACAGATCAAAAACCTCGAAGCAACTTGGATCAAAAACATCAGCAGATTTCAGCATTTTCGGTGGCCATCAGCTGGTACATTCATTAATCTCAAGAAACGGTTCAAGATATGTATAGTTCCACATAACTAAATTATTTCCAGATCATGTGGCACCAACACGAGCAACATTCTGAGTAGAAAAGTAACAATCATTCAAGTAGATCATTTTCGAAGTTAAGCAATATTGCTAATGACCAAAAGCAACTACTATATTCGAGCTAAATGGCATCGAACTATTTAACAATTCAAAACAGCCCGTCTTCTACTCTGCAACTATTTAACATATAACAATTTCAAGTTGCTATCGGACCTTTTCAGAACAACCCAACAAGTAATTTAGCATTGCTGTAGTGTTCAGATAGACATTGTAATGTTCAGTAATGTTGTTTCAGACTAGCAGAAAACCTGTGGTTTCAGAAACAATTCACATTCCAATACAGTTCCCAACATGCGCACAGGCCCAGCCTGTAAGAATTAAACATATTCAGTAATCAACAAACTCCATTTCAGAGAGAATCAACAAAGCAGATAATGTACTTATCCAAAAAACAAAGCACATAATATAATTCCAGGGCCGTGCCAACCTCAACTAGTGGAATACTGAACCAGCAGAACCAGCTCTTATAAATACAGTTTCAGAGCCCTCTAACAGCCTCCAAAACATTAAGAAATCATAGTCAAGCCATATTCACTATTTCAGCATTTTGGGACACAGAAAAAGAAAAACTGTATAACTATCAATATCTTTACACACTGTACACTTTTATACATACCTCTCACAAAAAGGTATAAAATCATAGAAACATTGATAAAAGATGCGAGAGATGGAAATTTTTTCTTGTTCTTTGTACATAAATGAATATGGTCAATTTAGTCACTGCATTTTTTCTTTTACTTCCCAATGATTCATAAGGTCTGTGACAAATCAGATTCGCCACAGAATGCATCTGGTTCAAATGATCTTGCTGATTCATCATTGTATGCCCCAGGTATAGCACGTGTTCGTCCCCCAGAATCTCCAGGTGCAGACATTGGGTACTCAATGTTAACAAAAATCAGGGCACACACAAATAAAGAGACTGCCAGACCAACCAAAGTAAGCTTGACTCTGCTCAATACAGGTTTCACCTGCAGATGTGCGAAAACCAAAATACCACATGGAACTGAGGAAATCGAGAGAACGAATAAAAGATGCAATCCCTAAATTCTTCTATACTGCTTGAAATGGTAAGAATAGATCATTGCAAATAAATGCACTCTATTTGTAAGTCTTTTCTTACAGAAAATGAACCCAGAAGACGATCACGAGCTAGAACTTCAGGTGTCTTCACCCATATCTAGCAATCATATCCAAACATATCACATGAGTTAAGAACCTCAAACAAGAAATAATAGAAGCATCCATCTAAAAATAAAAATAAACCACAAAGAAAAAACACTTGTCAAAGTAGTAGAAATTTGATAAAAGTCACCTTTACCAAAAATTCGGGGAGCACAGGCCAACATAATAGACTGTTAACAAGTCAGTGATTCTTTAGAAACAAAAAACACACTTTTTCCGTATAGTGGTATAAATTTGTCTAACATAGCAATGTAAATGGGCCAACAAGTGTCATTGCATTTAAAGGGTCCTGAACATCTAAATAGACACTATTTTCGCATTCAATATTTTGTACAGTAAGCCTACTTGCAATAGCATTGCAAAATAAGGTTCAAGGAATGATCATCTTAGATTAAGGTCTTCTTGAGACGATAGCTCCTAAAAATTCATATTATGTAGCTACTTAAGTGAACTGACATAGAAATCTTCATGTTACTATCCTTTGCAGACATTTTTCTACTCAAATTTTTTATTTTACTTAATTCTAAAGAATATTTTAGTCACAATAATTTGACACTGAGTCTAAATAAAATCGTATTTAATGCAAGTTTATCAAAGCGAAACATGAGTAGAAAATTCCATACATCATCCCTTTGTTGCATTACATTTAGGATTGAATTTACATAAAGGCTGTGGTGCAAGTGGATAGCTTAGGTGTTCAATCAGTTCATTTCAGATCATCTTTTTCTACTTGCATCTTATAAAGTATCTTCTTTGAGGAACATTTGCATGACATAAAACAGATAGATCTCATTCACCCCTCATTTTGATCCTCCTCTGTCATAGCTAATACCACCACAAATGATAATGAACTACTCTGTCTAAACTTAATAAGAAATTATTAACTCAAAGATCATAGAGTAATAACAATTGAAGGATCAAGTGCAAGTGAAGATAAGTTTGATATTTAGCAATAATGGACCTCATCAACAACTAAATTCGTACCAATACAAACTCGAACCGCTTTGAAGTTTCAAGTGGAATCATATAGCTTAATCTATAGTTTCGCAATAACAGAAGGCTCCCAGTTTGTAGAAGGTGTCAAGTTTTTCCTATTTGATTCACCCATACAAACAAACATCCAAATTCAAGAGAACATACCAAGAACGACGAGAAAGATTGCAAGCAGAGAAGGTAGACCGAGAATATTATACCTGCCCATCGTACCATCCCGTTTCCTCATCTGTGACGCACACAAAAAAAATCCAATCAAATCGAGCAAATAAGCAAAGGAAACTTAAAGGTACGAGTTTTCTCACACTCGACGGTTGCGCTGAGCAAGCGGTTACCAACGTACGCCCATCCGAGATACATCCGGAGGACGGCGAGCGTGACGGCGAGAAGCCCAGCCGAGGCGGCCCCAAGGGCGCATCGAGGATCGGACAGGCTGCGGGTACCGAAAGCGGAGACGGGGAGGCCAACGAGGAGGGCGAATATGGCTCCGATGACGGCGAGGCGGGAGGAGTAGAGACGGAGATCGGCAGCCGCCCAGGAGAAGGGGAAGGAGGCGGAGAGGGCCTGGTACTCGTTCACCGGCAGCTGATCGAGCGGGACGGGGCAGTTCGTCTCTGGTGGGCTTCCATTGCGGAACGACGAGGAGGAGGAGGAGGAGGAAGCGGAGACCGTCGGCGGCCTCCTCCTGCCCATCCGCTGCTGCTTGTTGTAGTTCGTCGCAGTCCTTATGAGGCTAGGGCTTCGGAAAAAAGATAGCTTGTTCCCGTGCCCAGTGAGGGGAGAGACGAAGAGGGACGCTGCCATGGCCATGACCGGAGCAAAGAGGATTGGTTCCCTAGTACTGCTCTTGCCTTCCACTATCCGCCAGCCGTTTCGTCGTTTCCAAGCTTCATTAAATTATCATAATTCAACAAAAAAAAAATAAAAAAACCCAACAACACTTGGCTCTTCGGACACAACTCCACCCATCCACCAAAAAAGTCCGGTAACATAAAAGAGGAAAGCAGAAGAAAAATAACGCACCGTGATTTACTTATTTATATTTTAAATTTTTTATCTAATTCTATCCGATATTATATAAATTTTTTATCGGCCATAAACTCATGGCCCGATCATAAACTCAACTTCCGTAATCTGTTGCGACTGAAACGAGAAGATAAGGTACAGTTCAGCTTGGGTTTGAACAAAGAGGTGAACTTCGATGGCAAATGTCTCGGTGATTCGATAAGGTGAGGAGGAGTCAATCTACGACGTTGTAAAGTCAAGGGTCAAAACTTGCAAAGGAAAAGAACTGTGAAGGGTACGCCAAGAAGGATCTCAACTATATTGCTCTGACGCTCAAGTTAGGATCCGCCTAGAAGAAAAGTGGAAGTGAAAGGAAGATGAAAGAAAGGGAAAGGCAGACCGGAGAACTAGAGTGCCCGTGAGCCAGTAGAATCCCCACGACCTTTCTCTCATTACCTTTATATAGCTTGGTTATTGGTGTCAACTTGCATGTGTCGAACGTGCTAAGGATATAGATCTATCGTAACAGTCTGACACGATAGAGAATGACAGGAGGCGTTACCTCATTAAATGTGACAGATACATACTTGATTAATGCAGTCTGTTTATCTGATGGGAGACACTACTCCACATATATAGTAAAAACGTCTAATCAATAGAAATATACTTACGTGGCTACCTGTTTGTCATGTGGTACCTTTGCCTCTCTGACCTTGGAACGATATATAGTCCCTGCAAAAAAGAGTCTTCTGGAGCTGTGAGAAAATAACCATATCTGTCGAGATTGTTGGATCGAAAAATGCACTAGAGAGGGGGGTGTTGAATAACGAGCTACAAATTTTCTTTTCGTACAATTCAATTAAGACAAAAGTAGCTAAGCGGAAAAGTAAATGACACAAGTTTATTTTTACTTGGTTCATAACTAAATGATTGCTAATCCAAGGCTCTTGCGATTCTAGACCGCGTATGGAGGACAAAATACTAAGTCTCCTTCTCATTGGAGGAAGGAGATACGATTGCAAACCAAAGAAAACTTGAGATAAAGGGACAATCTCACCTCTCCTCGTTACGATCAAAAGCTCGATAAAGACAACTTTAATATAATGAACTGAAATGAAAATAACTAAACAATACCGACGACTAATAAAAGTTGAGGTTGAGGTTGTGTCGTCGGCGTTTCAGCGTCGCGGCGTTGTCGTAGACCTTCGGCGTTGTGGGATCACTTTGTAAGCATTTGAGATGATCTAAAGGGGTAAAAAAAAACCTTCTTTTATAGCCTTGGAAGCTCCCCAACATTCAGTTTCAGCTCATGGTCAAAGAACTTCATCTCCCTAAGATAAGTGGAGCTCATCTTGACTCTCCTCGAGGTGGGATGTTTGACTGGCAGTCGATTGATGCCACCGACAGTTGACTGCTAACAGTCATTAGTCGACTGATGGCTAGGTATTTCGACTGCAACAAAGAGTTAGCTCAAAAACATAATAGTAAAGGTAATTCCGATGATCACTTACCATCTGATCTTGACATAGACCTTCCACGGAAAGTCTTAGTCGGATCGTCGCTTAAAGATGTCCCCGTACGGAGGACCCGACCTCACCTTTACTCACACTCGAGCTTACCTTTAGTCCTTTGTGACTTGTAGTTTAGTTTTCGGTCTTCACCTAGGTTCTTCGGCTCCCTCCGAAGTTCTCCCGGTGTCGACCGACTACCACGGTTTCTCGACTCGAGATTCTTCGAGTGTCGCCAACCTTCAACTCAGCTTAATCATTCTTGCACACTTGGTTCAGCTCATTAGACAATAATATGACCTTAACTTTAAATCTTTGTCATAATCAAAACTTAAATTCGATTATCTGGTGCATACTGCACCAATAGAGATTGTTGGTGCAATCAGCCCAGGTCACGATTGACCAGGACTCGAGTTTGACTCGAGTGATGTTTTGATGTTTCGACAAAAACATATGACAATGTAATTGTCATGGGAAAGTCCAAGTGGAACACTTGGCATTTGGTAAAGTCCAAGTCTTGAGTACTTTGCATGAAAAGTCCAAGTGGGACACTTGACACATGAAAAGTCCAAGCATGAGTCTTGGCAATGTAAAAGTCCAAGCATGGGTCTTGGCAATGTAAAGTCCAACATGGGTTGGCAAGGAAAGTCCAAGCATGGGTCTTGGCATGAAAAGTCCAACATGGGTTGGCAAGGAAAGTCCAAGTCTTGAGTACTTGGCATGAGAAGTCCAAGCATGGGTCTTGGCAAATGAGAAGTCCAAGCATGGGTCTTGGCAAATGGAAAGTCCAAGCATGGGTCTTGGCATGGAAAGTCCAACATGGGTTGGCAAGGGAAAGTCCAAGTTTGAGTCTTGGCATTTGAGAAGTCCAAGGGTTTGATATTGGCAGCGTAAAGTCCAAGCAGGAGTCTTGGCAGCATAAGACCAATGGTTGACGGCGTAAAGTCCAAGCGGAGTCTTGGCGGCGTAAGTCCAATGTGCCTTGGCGGTGTAGACTGTTGGGTTTCCGGCACCGCGGCGTGTGTGTGTTCGATCATGTTTCGTAAACATGAGCACAGCAGAAGCAATTAAAATAATAAATCTATATTTATTACAACACACACAACACACGCATGCATATTACAACAAGTGTAGACATAACCGTAAATTAAAATTTGCAATAAAAGAAAATTATCTACGTTATACCTTTCGTATGACGTGTAGCGGGAACGACATCAACCGGAACGATCCTCGTAAGAATCGTCTCTATCCGTATCCACGCCGAGCTCCTCAGGATGACTTCGCTAAGCCACGAGCTTCGTCTTCGTACGGGTTACTAGCCTCGTGTTGAAGACAACGTGATCGAGAGATGATCACAATCCGAATCCAAATTCGGATCCAAAACAGAGTCCTCAAAACTCGATTCTCCGGAGAGGTATTCGTCAACCGTTTGACGAATCCTTCGTCCCCCACCTCAGAGGATTACCGGAGATCAAATCCCCGGTAAGTTAGCCGCTGTCGGAGCACTAACCGTCGTCCAAATGACGCTCCGATGAGAGGAGGAGAAGCTGTCCAGAAAACTGGACAGCTTGGTGGAGGATATAGGCGCCGGCCAACCAAGGAAAGAAAAGACTCACTTTGATGCCAAACCTAAGGAGGATCGCCGGAACTCTTCCGGCAGCAGCTCGACGCCGGCGAGGAGGAAGGAAGCAGCCTTCTAGACGCCGGTTGGAGGAGCTTTGGGCTGGGCGGCGGCTAGGGTTGGCGCCAAATCACCAAGGGTGAGGTGGGCGGCAACTACCATTAGGGTTTTTGGATTAGGGTTTAAGCCCTATTTTATAGAGAACTAATTCTCTTAATGGTTAATGGATCATATCCATAAAGCCCGTTAACCCGCTCCATTAAGATAAGTTAAAATAAACCAAACCATGATGGTTTATTTTAAGTTAAAACGAACCGAACCAACTTTTGGTTCATTCGTTTAAAATAAACCAAACCCCTTTGGTTTATTCTCATCCATTGGATTAGAACCAAACCATTTTGGTTCATCCATTACGTCTTCATAAGGCGCGGCCCATCCACGCTTCCATTGCGACTGAAACGATTTCATGCTCGCTTTATGTTTGGTCCAACCAAACATAGTTTCTCTCGGTCTGAGAATCTCATTCTCAAGCTCGTTTTAAATCCTTTGGATTACACTCGTTGTGCGTGTGACCAAATAGGTTCTCGGTTTATGTTGGCGTCTATAATTAACCATTAATTATAGAATGATCATGAGTGGCACCTAGTAGTACATCATGATCCCCAATTAACGCAAAAGATCAAGCGGTTGATCGAACTATTTCAAACCCTTCAAGATGGCTCGAATGAATCGTGCCCCATTCCCTTCACTCATCATATACCCACTTGGTTCAGGACATGGTCTATTGTGTCAGTCCCCACTAGGCTGACTACGTCACACCTAGCCCAAGTATCATTTCCTCGTTCTACGGATTCTAGTTACTCCACATGTATCGAAGAGTACCTTACTCTAAACATGTAATGCTTTGGCCAAAGACTTTAGTAACAATCCGACGAGAGGCCATGGGTATACATCTCCTCGCAAGGAGTGGTGAATCCTTTATAGGCTATTCAAACACCTTCGATCACTTCGACTTATACCCAATCATCCCGGGTCCACATCTCCTTAGAGATATTTGCTTAAGATGTCAAAGCATAAGTCTCCATGATCAAGATGACTTGAATACCGCAAGTCAAAGGAACATCGCACTTAAGCCACAGTAAGAACTTCATTGACATATCTATATATGCAGAGAACCATATGAAGTCTTACGGCTGGTCACTCCAATGAACTAGTTACCATAATTAGCATCCACGATTAACTCCGGACATCACTATGTCTCCAGCCAGTGAGAATCAGCTGCTTGGATACACCAAGGAGTATACCTCGTGCTAGTCTCGACAGAATTGATGGTGTCCAAATCCATCAATTCATCGACTAGGAATAATTCCGATACATCACAATTACACATGTAGAGATACTCACTAGTTGTGATCCAATCACAAATTCTCTCATGCTGTGAATCGTATCGTGGACATTCAGTAAATGAGTTTAAGATCCAATCAAATATATAAAACATGTATACTCAAATAGTGAATCTTCATTTATCATATAAATGGTTCATACATAAGGCGATTGCCTTAGGACATCTCTCATATATATTACTAACAGACTCCCACTTGGCCTAATGCCAATCGCTACGGTAGATACCATAAGCTCGAACATGACCCTCGACTTATTTTGAGGTAATGCCTTAGTCGAGGATCGCTAAGTTCCTTTCGATTAGGAATTTTCTCGATTTGTATTTCGTTCCCTGATGATCTCTCCGATAAGATGATAGCGTGGCACATGTTTGGATCGTTGATGAGACCTTGGCTCTTTCGCTGTCAATTGCTCCATTGTTGTCAGATGGGCCGGTATTGCTTCAACAATGGCGGAATCACACCAAGTTCATGAGCGAACTTCTTGATCCAAACCGCTTCCTTTCTTTGAAGGCGTAATATATTACGCCTCGGTGGTAGAATCCGCTCTGATCTCTTGTTTGGAACTTTTCCAACTCATCTGCGCCCCCATTCAAGGTGAACACGTATCCGGTGAGACACAGGAATCATCCTTATGCTGTCGGAAGGCGGCATCCGTATACGCGTATCACCATGTCCCCTTCTCCATATATTAGGAACACATCCTTAGTTCTTCTCAAGTACTTAAGGATCGTCTTACTTATAGCCCAATGATCCATTCTGGATCGGATTGGTATCTGCTCGTGACACTCGGGCGTCACGATACATCGGGCCTCGTCATGCATAACATAGCATACATGATAGATCCTAGGGAATCTTACTCATGCAAATCCTCTCGTCTTACGTGCGCGGACACATAGACTTGAAAGGTGTACCCCATGCACGATGGGCGGATAACCTTTCTTGGATTACGACATGCTAAACCTCTTTAGCACTTTTCGATTATATATGTAGATCGAAAAGACCAAGCAACTGCTTGATCTATCTCTATAGATCTTAATCCCAAGGATGTAGGTTGCTTCTCCCAGTCTTTCATGGAGAATGTCTTGGATAACCAAACCTTAAGCGGTAGAGTTTGACACATCGTTTCCTATAAGTAATATGTCATCGACATACAATACTAGAACACATTTGCACTCCCACTAACCTTCTTGTACACACAAGGTTAAATGCGGATTTTGTGAGAAATCAAACTTTTGATCGTCTCATCAAAACGGATATTCCGACTCTGGATGCTTGCTTGATCCATAAATGGATCGTCGCAATTTGCATACCTTGGTTTTATCAACCGATGTGAAACCCTCGGTCAGATCATATACACGTCCTCGGCGGTGTTTCCATTAAGGAAAGATGTCTTCACATCCATCTGCCATATCTCATAATCATAATGAGCCGCTATGGCCAGGAGCATCCGAATGGATTTAAGCATAGCTACAGGCGAATAGGTTTCGTCATAATCAACACCTTGTTTTTGACGATATCATTTCTCCACCAATCTAGCCTTATAGGTAATCACATTACCATCCATGTCGGTTTTCTTCTTGAAAACCCACTTGCACCCTATAGGCTTTATGCCTTCAGGTGGGTCAACCAAGTTCCAAACTTGGTTTTCGTACATGGAATCCATTTCCGACTTCATGGCACCAAGCCACTTATCCCT